>JAWWLZ010000053.1:14560090-14615093 GCA_035041345.1 Poliocrania exsul | reverse complement strand
CAAAAATCAAGATAACTTTTTTCCTGGCTGAAGTATCACCAGCCTGTGCCCTGTGCCCCAGCCTGTGCCCTGTGCCCTGTGCCCCCAGCCTGTGCCCTGTGCCCTGTGCCCCCAGCCTGTGCTCTGTGCCCTGTGCCCCCAGCCTGCCTCCTGTCGGGCAGGGGGGCATTCCCACCCCTGCACACAGGGACTGCTGCTGCAAACTGCCCCGTGGGGACTGGGCAAGGGAAGGCAAATGAGGGGATGCTTTGCCTCTCAGAACTCTTTCTTTCTCCCACAGCTGATCATTTCCATCAGAAGAGCTGAGGTGGAAAAGCCTTCCCAGGGCAGCAGCTCCTGTGCCTCCTCATGTGCCAAGCAGGACATTTCCCCACTGCTGCCAGTCCCAGTCACTGACGGCCACCCACAGGGTCTCTCCTGTGCTGCCTCATCACTTCAGCCTTCAGAATTAGTTTGTCATTAGTTTCTAATATCTAGGCTGAATCGAAGAGAGGTTTTCCACCCCAAAAAGCCCTGTAATTCTAACAAACATATCAGGTCACCTGATGCACAAAATCTCATTTGTGTCTGTTACACTGACAAACAGGAAACTTCGGAATTCAATCCTGAGACTTGGACAGTTCTGCTGGCTTTAAACATCCCCTGGAAAGCACTGGTTGCTAGCACAAGAGTTCACACGTTAGGCCGCCAACAGGCCCAAGCCTGTGGCAGTTGAGGCTTTTTTTCTCACTCCTTTTGCTGCCCTGCAGTTCTGAGTTCCTGTACAGGAGCTGTCCCACAGTACAATGTGCACAGTGTGAAGCAGAAACCAAGGATTAGTTTTAATAAACCACAACTGTAAGGGGGCCTTGTGGCTTTTTTAATGAAGCTGCATCAAAGCACATCTGATCTGACATCACAAAGCCATTCCCAGAATATTCAGAGTCCAAATTTTTAATTGGCATGAAAGGACCTTTTCAGTCAAAATGCCACTTACTTGCCAAGAAAGCACTTGGGGACAGTACTTAATTTTCTCCTCCTGTCTTTGATAAGGTTCACTTTCTTGTTCATCATCATTTGGTACAGCTTCTCTCCTTTCTCTGCAATCATGACATATGCATCTCTCTCCATTCCCAGTTTCAAACCTGGAATACGAAGCAGAAATTCCTCAGGTTTTAACATCAGATAAAGCATTTGCTCAAAGTCAAAAGCTGAGGCCAAACAGCAAAAACTGGTGGAAACACAAAAATTAACTGACTTATTTTCTATTTAACAGGAAAATTAGGTCAATTTTTTTTATCTGAGTACCAAACTGTCATTGGGGAGTTTAGCACCAGGGAGATGCAGCTTTTCTTCTCCATTTTAAAAAGCAGCTTTACACTTGTGGGCCAGGCCAATCCTAAGCCCCAGTACAGGCTGGGAAGAGAATGGACTGAGAGCGGCCCTGGGGAGAAGGGCTTGGGGGTGCAGGTGGGTGAGAGGCTGCACCTGCCCATCCCCGTGCACTGGCACCCAGAGCCCCCGTGCCCTGGGCTGGGCCCACAGCGAGGGCAGCAGGGAGGGGGGACTCTGCCCCTCTGCCCCCTCAGGACAGACCCCTCACCCTGCAGAGCTGCCCCAGCCCTGGGCAACCACAGCAGAACATGGAGCTGCTGGATGGGAGAGCTGGAGGGCTCACCTGGGGAAGAGAAGGATCCAGAGACACCTGAGAGCCCTGAAGCAGCTCCAGGAGCGCCGGAGCAGGACTTGGGACAAGGGTGTGTATTGACAGGACAAGGGGAATGGCTTTAAGCTGAAGAGGGGAGGTTTATGCTGCATATTGGGAAGGAATTGTTCCCTGTGAGGGTGGGCAGGCCCTGGCACAGGGTGCCCGGAGCAGCTGTGGCTGCCCCATCCCTGGAAGTGTCCCAGGCCAGGCTGGACAGGGCTTGGAGCAGCCTGGGCTGGTGGGAGGTGTCCCTGTCATGGGGGACTGGAACTAAATGGCCTTTGAGGTGACTTCCAATCCAAATCATTCTATGATTCTCTACCTTCTGTTGCAATTTCACCTGTGAATCTGAAATAACTTCAAGCATAAGACTTGCTAAAGGCATCTAAATGCTTGAAAGAGTAGAAGACATTTGGAGTGTTCTACTACTTCAAGTCAAAAATACAGAACTGCTGAAATCAAATTCACATCTGTGAATAAATCAAAACTAAACAGGAACACTATTTTCCCATCCTTTCTTAATTAGCCTTTTTACTAATACCCTTAGGCTAAAAATAGAGTTTAACAATCATATTACCCTGTCATTGAAAGAAATACTGCATGACTTAAAGAATAAAAGATAATTGGATATAAAGAACATTTCACAATCACTTTGTACGAGTTCCCACATAGCTCATTGAGAATTGCTCCAGGCAGGAGGATGAGCTCTGAAAACAGCAGGTGTCTATGTTATAACTACCCTCACAACTGGCATTTTCTGGCCCTCTTCCCTTTAGATTTGCAAATTACTTTAGGAGAACAGCACATAACAAAAGCTGTTTTGCTGCTGTAGATGTTTGGTCTTTTCTAGTCCAATAGAAATTGGCTCTGGCAAATAAAAATATTGGATAAATTTACTGACACAAGTCCATAAAAACCCCAAAGCACACATTAAGAAATAATTGTTCTCAATTCCTGTTCTGGGTCATTAAGGATAGATTTTAGCTCTGCCTGCAGAGAAGCAAGTGCAAGCTTTTCCCTTTCCCTCAGACACATGTACAAGCACATACATTGCTCCTCTGTACACAGGTTTGTTCAGTGCAGCACAAAATCCACCATCCACTTACTCTCCCTCTGCTCCCTCTCCTTGATGATGGCATCCAGCCACTTCTGCTTGTCCTCTGCAGTCTTGGCCATGCAGACAAACCACTTGTTCTTGGCTGTGTTGTGGATCTTCCAGCCGTTGGTCACCGTGTAGCCGTTGCTGTGATAATCTGCTGCAAGAGGCAGAGCAGAGAGCAGGGTGAGCAGGAGCTGCTCTCCCCAGCACAGGGGCACACATGCCTTTGGAGCCCTGCAGGAGCTGCTCTCCCCAGCACAGGGGCACACACCCAGTGAAGCTCCTCTTTGGAGACCCTGATTCCTGAGGCCCTCCCTGCCTGCCCCTGGGACCAGCTGTGCCTGTCCCTCTGCAAGCACAAGTGCCACCAGGCTGCTCTCACTGACAATGCTGCAGCCCTAAGGGTGACACTGGGGATTTCACTTCAGAAGAACTAAAGTCTTTGAAATACAACAGCATTGCTGGAAAAAGATTATGGTGTTTGTTCAGGTTATTTGTTCTGAGTTCTTTGGGGACACACTAACTTCTGGCACTGTAAGGAACTCCTTAAGTGTCAACTGTTTTAAGGACATACTATTAATTCCTGACTTTTTACAACAGGAGCAGGAGCAGCAGCCTTTGTGGATGAAAGCAGAAACCCATCCATTCTTCCTGCCTGTGTCAGGACACAAGAATCATAACACAACTGCCATTCCCACTTTGCTCATGGCCACATTCCATGCTACCAATTGATACTAAGGCTAATATTGAGTAGCATTCTAAATGAGAAGATCCAGAAGTTCTATTATTTCAGCTGTAATGGCTTAAGATGTAAAAAAAAAAAAAAGGATGGAAAGAAGATAAAAGTATCTTTTATGAAATTAACTTGGATTGGGAGAAAAAATAGACAAGCTTCTGGCTATGCAAACTCTTCATCAGGTCATTTCAGAATGAGGGACTAGTGCCTGAAAGCACGTCCAGTCTTTCAGCCATGTGAGTTGGTGCAATAATGAAGGCACCAGAAGTTCCCCAGATTACTCCAGATTTCAGTAAAGGAGATGGACAAGAACTTCTGCACCAACTTCCAACACAAGATCTGAACTTCCTGTGCTGTTAGAAGACAATCTTTGGTCTCTTACCTGTTCCATCTTCCACATTCTCCACTTCCATGACTTCTGTATTTATTCGGCCCCTGAAGATGTAAAGGGACCCGTTGATTGACTTTGTCCTTTTGGATGGTTTTTTCCCAGTAACTCTGCAATTAGGATGGAACTGTTAGTAACACACAAGCAAACGGTGTGACGTGTATTAACAAAGCAATCCGAGATACGACTCTCAAAAGCTGATTCCAGGACAGTGGTTGGTGATATTGGACCCCACCTCTGACTGTAAATAACTGAATACTCCATCAGCTCCCAAAGAACAGGGTGCAGCAGGGCCAGTGACAATGAGCTTCCTGTGCCAGCTCTGTGAGGATGGGGGTGCCTCCAAGATGGACACTCTGCATGACTGATGGACATGTCAGGACAACTGAGCAGCACATGGCCTTGGCATGACAACTGCAGGATCACCTGGCACACCCTTCTATTTGCCTCCCTTGTTTGCCTAAAGCTTTGACCAATTTGTGGTACATACCAAGCTTCAAACGTGCCACACAGAGGGCAGTGTCACACGGCCTGTCCTGTGGGGTCCCTGCCACTGCATGGCAAAGTGCTGCTGTGGCAACTTTGCACCCAAGCTGACATCCTTATCCATAACCTTTACAGTGTCTCTGTTGAAGTTTCTTGTTAAAACTTCAGGAAAGCACTTTTCATGGCTAGTTATGTTCTGATATTTCTGTCCAGAACAGGTTTAAAACCATCCAAGTGACACCTGCTGAGCTTTAATATCTGAGAACAACCCTACTATGTGAACCAAACACAACTGGTCAAATGGTCATTAGGAGGTGGCAGGTGTCCAAACTGGTCAGGGAAGGGACTGCTGGGGCAACCTGCCAGGAGCTCACAAGATCCACAGAATATTGCAATTAAAAACAGCAGGAAAAAAAAATCCTTGTCAGAGTTAAATACCTCTGATAAACTGAGGTGACAGAAGCATCACCAAGTTTTCCTGAACATTTTTTTTTTTCTCTTACAACTAGCTTGAGTGACAAACACACATTTTGTGATGACCACATCTTTACATCAGACTGACAGGGACCGAGACCTTGGAGCCGTTGGACCATTTCCTACAGATGACTGTGCAAGTCAAAAGAAAAGCTGTCCTGGCAGCCCTAGGGAAAGCCTTTAAACACTCAGCTTATTTTCCCACATGAAACATATTGTTCCTGACATCAGGATTCAATTTAAACAGCAGTCTATGATCCTGCTAGAAACAAAAAACAACACTCAGCCCTGAAAATCTATGTCATCAGTTTGTCAGACTTCCCTAAGCTTCTGCAAGGGGACTGATTGCAGTCTTGGTGCTAAAATCTCAGATCTAATTCCAGTTCTAAACACAATTTACATTGGTCTCAACAACACCACTCCTAACTTACAATGTTATGACAAATATGATGTCCAGATTCGAATGATGCATTGATTATTTATCAGAAACTGAGGCCTGAATTCTGCTTGCACTTCTAATCACAAAAAGCTCCAGTGATTTCTACAAGTCAGCACAGCACGAGTGAGATGAGAACCAAGTCACTCAATCCAAAATTAGGAACAGACACAGTTTGGGGAGGGTTGAGGTTAAGGTGTGTCCCACCAATGTTTCACTGTTTATCAAGCAGCCAATGGACAACAGCATGAAGGAAAAGACACTGATTTCCACCCTGGAATAATCATAAATAGCAGCTAGACAGCAGAAATATCCAAAATTAAAGTCATTCAGTGGTCTAAATATATCTTTTACATTAGTCAATTCCCAGCAGACTTAATGAAATGTTATGCTCTTTAATGGAAATCAGACACTGGACCCCCATCAGTTGATACCCAGTCAGCCAGAGATACACAATATTGATCCCCTGGGAAAATCCCAGTGTCCCAGCAGCCCCCTCCACAATCTGGCCAAATGGCAGGGCGTTGATAATGTCTCCTGTACAAGGAGAAAGTTCTGCTGAAAAGGCAGCAGAAGGCTTTGTTTTCTGACCCTTGGTATTCTGGACAAAGTGCCTGGCAGTGCCTGGGCCAGGCAGAGCCCAACTGCACACAGGGCTGAAAACAGCTCCAGAACTCTGAAGAGGGAAAAGATTAGTGTCCAATTAACTGTTTGGGCATTTTTAAGGAGTAGTTTTCTGTCATAAAACACACATATCTGAACTCCGTTTCATATCGAAGTTTGGATTTTGGCAAATCTGGTGAAGTATCCAACGAAATGTGTCCTCTCCCTTGCTTCAGTCTGGCGTCAGATGTTTCAGGCAGATAACATTAAAAGCCATTAACACTGAATGGTGCATATGTTTTTAAATTCAATTCCAATGTATTTCATTCTAATAATTTCTAATGTAGATGTCCCCTAATAATTTGTACTTATATTGTACAGATTCAGCACTATAGACACAAAAAACTCTGAATATTACTGAAATTAAGTTTCCCAGTTGAATGGTTTCAGAATTTCCATCAAACAAAATAAAGGGCAGGATGGTGGCAGGGAATTTTGAGAAACGAGAATTTTCTTTGTTGAGAACACCCTGGTTTTACAGAATTTCTAGATGGGTTTGCCATTCCACTTGGCCATCAACAATATGGAAGCATAACTTGAAGCAGGAGGAAGATATTACAGGAAAGAAAGGAAGAGGAGAAGGGAGTGTAGAGAACTCATTGTAAATGGGAACGTGGGACTGGAGCTGTGGAGGTGCAAAGCTTAGGACCTGAAACACAGTTTAACTACTGCAGAAACAAGCTGCCCTCCACTCTGCCAACGCTATTTTAATAACAAGCTGTAGGTGTTAGTAATAATTAAGGTTTCTTAGGTGGCATGATGCAAAAATTATTGCTAGGATAGGAAAGGAAGACAATGCACAGAGCACATGGGCTGCAAATGCTGACAGCAACTGGCAAATCTTCATCTTTTCTTCACTCCCCTAAACCCTGCACCTGCTTAATGTGTTCTTAGTCTTCCATTCTCCCCTTGCTTGGCTTTAGGTCATTTTCCAGATCACCCTCTTCTGCCTGGAATAATCTTACAGTGAATGCTGGCACTCTCTCATCCCTCCTGGAGATCCATCCACCCTGGGCAGCCTTTCAGCTCTAAGAACCCACCCTGTGTTTTTGCTGCACGATGTTAACTCCTGCCTTTGGACTTCTCAGGGGTTGAGGGGGACTCTGTTCCTGCCTGGAGTATTTATCTCCCACAGAGTGCCTTCTCTCCCCTCATGCCTAAATGACAGCAATAGTCAAGATCAGGAAGGTCCCACCTGTGACTGAGCCCCTCAGAGCAATAGGGAATACACTGCGTGATGAGTGACTAGTCCCAGCTTCTCCTGGCAAATCTGAATGGCCCCTCTAAACCCAGAAATACAGAGGGACTCACCTGGATTTCCTCTTGCAATAGACCAGTAGATTATCAAATAAAAAGAACATTCTCTCCTGGATGTTTCCTGCTGAGATTTTTAACAAAGTCCCTTGCAGCAAGAGCTGTGTGCAGATATCTGTCAGATTTGATCCCTGGAACATAACAAATAGATATTGTTCAACTTTATTTTGTGAGTACACAATGAAGGTTTTTTACTAATATGCTGTTACTTTATCTGTGTGCCATTAAACTGTGAAATAACTGTGCACTCCTAGGGAGGAACATCTCAATTTCTTAACGTGGCTAAACACAAGTTTATCTTACAAATACTTTCTTTGAGTGTTCATGCACTACCTTAAATCTTCCCCATTAAACTCAAGGGGACTCTTGTCCTCAAGAGATCTCTCACTCTCAAAGCAGCTGCCCTGGGAGCCTCTCAAGCCCACGAGTCCTCCCTGCACACCCTGAGCTACCCCTGCAGGTATCCCAGGCCGTGGCTTTAGGGAAGCTTTCTGGCAGAGCAGTGTTACTGCCCTAACACTGACACACATCCCTGTGCCTCAGCTCTGAGAACTCCCCTCACTGGGGAGGGGTCTCTCTGCAGCCCTAACAAGGAGCTGGGCACACAGCCCTGTGTCCCCCGTGCCAGGCGGGGACCAGAGCTGGAGCTCAGACACCCACCCTGGGAGTCAGACCCTGACGGGCACAGGGGAGCCAGACCCCAACGGGCACAGGGGGGCCAGACCCCAACGGGCACAGGGGGGCCAGACCCCAATGGGCACAGGGGGGCCAGACCCCAACGGGCACAGGGGGGCCAGACCCTGATGGGCACAGGGGAGCCCTCACACACATCCACTCCCCAAACTGCTGCTCAGGTGCCTCCCAGAAGAAGAGATCCTGCAGTTCTGTCAATGAGGCCTTGGGCACCAGAGGAGCTGGGCTGAAATGGAGAATAACGAAGGCACTCCCCAGGTCGTTCCCAGGACACCCCCAGGGAGCTGATCCCCATCCTACCTCCCACCCTTCAATGTGGGACTGCAACTGCTCAAGGGCCTCCAGTTTCTCCATCTGCCTCTTGGTCTCATTGATGTTTGTGCAGACTGCCTTCATGGCCTGCAGTGCATTCTGGACAGCTGGGTGATCAGGGTGCTTGGAGGGAGTCCTTTTAGCTAATTCCTTTAAAAAAAAGGGAAAACAGAGAACTTAGGAGTGGTTCCTGAAAAGGTACAAGCATTAGTGAGCAATCCTGCAGGAAAATGCCAGAATCGCTGCAAATTAAAGAGAACCTGGGGTCACGTTACTGTAGATGCTGCTCTCTGTTCCTCTTCTGCACAGGTCGAATAGGAATGCTGTGAAATAAAGGAAGCACTTGCTAATGTTAAATATGCCAAATTAAGAAAGCTCAAGCCAAACACGTTTTGCTGTGTCACATGTTTGCTTTATGTTCATATGTTTAGAAGGCTGGGGCACATGTTCTAATAGAGGCAAACAAGGTCTCTGCTTCACTTGTTTCAAAGCACAACAGCCCAACTAAAACCTGTCCACTGAAAACCAGCAGAGGGAAGACTCAGGATCACAATGATTTTTTAGCCCAATAGTATTTTACAGTCAGTCACAATCAGGTAAGAACACATTAAAGAAACTTAAATAAGGCTGGTAATTTTAGCTTGATACATAACAATGGTGTTTAAGACCCCCATTTTTAGGTTGCCTGAAATATTTAGCTTTTTCACTATGTTTGTTTCACCTCAGTATGTTATTTGGTTGTTTAAAGGTCCTGTGCTGAAGCATTTCAATCTCAGATACTGTTTTAAACAGCTTAAGTCTAAAAGAGTTCCAAAAATTACAGAATCTAAAGATAGGAACTAAAACACACAAGAAGCAAAACAAGTCAGCTGCTCGTCTATTTGCTGGTTGTGCTGAAGAACCTCACAGAGGAAGATGCCAAGGGGTGGCAGGGGGGATGATGAGTGAACAGCACAGGATTGGCAGAGGAAACATAATGTAAATATGATTTCAGTATTTCCTAGAAAAAAGGATGTTATTGCACTTAACTGATCTTTATTTAAGAACTCTCTGTCACCCTTCCCCATGTCCTCCCTTGACACACAACATTGACTGTGCACTTCAAACCAACAGCGAACACACCTTGCAGCTGGAGTTACAAATTTCTGTGTTTGAAAAATGCCCTCTTTGTGTCTTTATTCTCCTGAGAACACTCAGACATGGCTTAGCATGGGCTCAGTGCCATGGGTGCTGCTGCTGTGCCTTAGCCATGGGTGCCGTGGGTGCTGCTGCTGTGCCTTAGCCATGGGTGCCGTGGGTGCTGCTGCTGTGCCTTAGCCATGGGTGCTGTGGGTGCTGCTGCTGTGCCCCAGGGGTGTGATCCCTGCAGCCAGGACAGAGCCCAGCCAGGACAGAGCCCAGGTTTACATTTGTATTCTGCAGTTTGTAATAGATGCCTGCATTAACATTTATTTTACACTTAAACTAATCAGAAAATAAATGTTACATCAAGTTCATCTGTGCACCTGCCAATCACAGTAGTTTTTTAATTCTGTTTATTTTTAAAATTTGTAATTTATGTCAATGTCTCTGCAGGATAAACACTTGACAAGCAATGATAAATCAGATAAAATAGATTAGGTTTAATGTGCCATCAAACCAACAACACATGCTAAATTAAAATGCACCAAACCCATGTTTCCATTTTTATAAATATTAGCAGCTCCTTGTGATTATATATAGAATGTGTGGAAGACAGCAGTATGATTTATAAACTGGCAGTGTTCCTTACAGCCCTGTAGGGCATTGGCAATTTTTAATGCTGTGCTACACAGAGTTGGATTTAACCACCCAATGTCATGAACCTAAGAGCAACACCACTCTTCTTGGGGGGGAAAGAAAACAACCAAAACCCCACAGATAAATATATTCAGTTATGGCCAAGTTGAAGGTACAGTTCCTTGAACAGCTCTGAGAGGAATGGAGAGAGAGATCCACAGCACGGGGTTCCATCCTCCCCTTTGCAGGCGCAGGCACCGACTCACTAAGGCTGTGTGTGCCTCGCTGCTGGGCTTTCCTCTCCAGGGCATTTGGAGCTGATCCCTGCTCTTGGCATCCAGGTTTTTGTGCCCCTCCCAGGGCCAATGATTCTTCCCCACATGAGGCAATACATAATTACTGCCCTAATTGTCCCCGGAGCTGTGTACACACTGAGATATTTTTAAAGGATCAGGGGTGGAATGTGCCTTTCTGGCAGGAGCCTGAGCAACTCCTGAGCAGGACAGGGCTCGGGCAGGGCCAGGCCCAGGGAGAGCTCTGGGCTCTCAGAGCCACAGGGGGCTCCAGTCATGTGCTGCACATTCCTCCAGTGCTGGGAGGAAGGAGACAGAGGTGACTGTGCCCAACCCTCACCCCCATGGTGTGATTAACTCATGATCACCATCCCCCAGGGTTTGCTTCTGGCTGACAGAAATGCTCTTCAGTGAGGAAAAGGCTATTTTTGTTCAAAGAGTGGTTTACAGACCAGCTGCTTTCAGTGTTCTGCAGTGGGGCCCGACTAGTTACTGGGGTCACCTGGTTATGGTGGGTGAGGCAGAGCTGCCCCATCAAACCATCCTCCAGCAGCTCTGCTGCCTCCTGGGACTCACACAGTGTGTGTCCTCCCTCCCTTCCAGGGCTGGGCACCGTCTGTGTCCTCCCCTCTGCCCAAATCAGCGCCCAGCACACACAGCACTTTGGTGTTGCCTGGGCCTACCCCAAGCCTCTTTCTCAGTTAGAAGGAAGTCACTGACTGACCAGCAAATTCTACACTATCTTTCTTGCCTGCTGTCTGAGGCAGGTAGGAACTGTATTGGGGGCAAAAATGTTAATATCATTACTCCTCTCTTTGCACAGAGAGTGAGAAACGCCATAGCTAGTCTGGAGTCCCAGCCTTCAAACCAATCAAAAGGTTTGGAAATTAGACAGAAGGATAGCAATCAAAGTGTTCAAACTCCAAAACAAAAACCCCAAAGCAAAACAAACAGAAATCCAAACAACCAAAAACCCAACCAAAAAACCTGTTTACAGTCAGCTACTCCAAAGCTGCAATGCTGGAGTCAAAAAACCTGGGAAACTCTAAATAAAATTTACATTTTTCAATCACCATCATCTGAATCATTATTCTGTCTCCATCATTTGCTAGTCAAAAAAAAAAACAACCAAACATCTTCCTCAGAGGATGAGAAAACATAAGTTCACCAGCTGCAGGATTTCATACTTTTTTTTAAATTATTGTGATAAATGCCTGAAGTATATCTGCACTTGGAGATGTTCCAGCATGTCATTCCTCAGTAAGTAACCCAAATCAGCTCCATGCCAGACGTTATTATTCTGAAGAGGGATCCTCACATAAAATATTAATAAAAAATAGTTCCCATATTTAAAATCTGTGCCTTTCCCTCCGGCCTGGGTGGACTTTCAAATACAGACAATTTCAATTCACAGAGGTGTGAATTCCGAGGTGCAAACCAGGGCTGCCAAACCTACCTATTTGATCAGGCTCAATCCTTACACCAAACAAGGTCATATCAAAGTTACTACAAAATCTGGCTGCTCACACACTCTTGCTGAAAACAAAGGTAGAAGAGGAAAGTAGGCTGGGTCTGGTTTATCACTGTTCTCATCAGCTGGAATACAAAAGTATCTCTTTGCCCTGGGAATTAGATAAAATAAGATCCAATCCCCATGAATACAAACCAGCTATTTCAGGAGCAGTAACTGCAGTTCAGTAGCAAAGGGAGAGCAAACACTTAAATTGAGGGTTGTGATATTTTTAAACCTATCTTTTTTCCCCTTGCTCTGAGAGCTCCGTTCTGGTCAGGGCCAGCAGAACCGCCTGTATTTTCCCTCCGCTGTTCCCATGCCTGAGGCATTTGTGTCCACTCTGGTAATTTTGTGCTAGAAAGTATCAAGCAAGTCTGGAACAGGACACAATTTATTCACCATGGATTCACTACCTTTGAGAATCAGAATCCACCACGCTCTCTAATAGTCACTGGTATTTTCTGAGCTGAACAACCTGTACTCATGGCATAATCTCACTGGAGAAACACTTCCTTTGGTTTACCTTCAGCAGGAGTGGATATTTGCAGATTCTCTGGATTGGAGTCAGCAGGTAACCCTCTAGTGGAATGTCTGTCGTCTTCCTGCCTCCCAAGAGCATACAGCCCTATAATCAGAAAGGAGACAGATGTTACCTCAGACACCAAGCTCTCAGGTGCTCCTTGACACAATTTTGTATTCCTGTAACATGCATTGCAGTCAGAAAACACTTTGCCACACCTAAAGTACAGGCAATGGCACTCCACTGACCACTGACACAGAGCCAAATTTAATTAGCTCTATTCCAGTCCTTATATCTGAAGGAAACTGAACTGGAATTGAAACAAACGACTCATCTGCATCACGTCCACCAATTCTCTGACAAAACAAACACTATGCCTGAGCACAGCTGGCCAAACAGCCTGGGCACACTGGCTGGGCACACTGCTGGCCAAACCAGTACACAGGAACTTCCCAGCAGACCATGGGCATTCATTTCTCAGGATCAACACAGAAGGAGAGTACAAGAATTGGGTACAGCAGTGGGAAGAAAACAATTGATAGTCCTTGGTCTGTCTTTGTTATGTCACAACAAGCTATAACCTGTGTGACAAAGGAACACTGACCTCCTGTAAGATTTTTATACATTTCACTGAAGATTCTGTTAGTGGCTTCTGCCAGAGACAGGTAGTGGATTCACATGGACTTCCTGTCCTCAGGAGCTGGAGTTTAATGTAGTTCAACCAAGAAGGGCCTGCTTTGGGACATCACCAGTAACATCTTCCCTGTGAAATGTGTGCTGTGGCTCAGACACATTCTGAAATGTAGTGGAGTTTTGGCTGTAGTTCAAGAATCCTTCTCTTCCAGGAATGTTCACAGACATCATACATACAATCTCATTAGTCCCAACTGGTATTTTTACAGACAATTGTCTGTAAAATAACTCTTCCCCAGGCTATTCTAGATCTGTGGCCTTGGCTACCAGCTCACAATGCTCCCTGTCCAATTTTCCAAGTCTCGAGTGATTCAGTCCTTCCCATCTCTTCTTTCAGCCCTCCCTCTAGCTCTGGGCTCAAAACTGCCCTTTAGCACTTACTGATTTTTCAAACACTCTCCCACATTCTCTGTTCCAGCAGCTGGGAGGGGGCAATCCAGCCAAATCTACTCTCACAAGCTCAGCTTTGTATTTTAAGGCTGCCTTCCCTGCACAGTGGCATCGTAGCCCTGGCTTTGGGAGGCAGTGGAGGAGGAAAGGGAGGCCTGGAAGAAATTACAGAAACCACAGCAAAGTAGACACTTCAGTGCAGCCTCTCTTCCCATATTTACTGCTATTTTAAGAGTCTCTTGGATTCAGGTGCTGCAGCAACCCACAGCAGACAGTGTGACATCATTTATGTGCCTTGTAATCAGCGTGTCACTGCTGCCAGTGACACAGACAGAAGCCTTTGTCAGTCCAGGGGAGGTGGAGAACATTCTGAATGTTGGGAAGGACGGTGTTTGTGTGCACGTTTCCCTGCTCTTTCTCATTAGCTGCCCTCAACAGAAGCACCCAGAAAACCCATGACCAAGGAAAGGGTAATAGCTTAACAAGGTTCACTGAAACTGAGACACAACAAAGAGACTCTGCCTGCCCACCCACAGGAGGGCTTGTCCCTGCTGCTCCCTCTGAGGCCTGGAGTTTGGGGCTGAGGGAATACTTTGGCCCTGCTTGTGACTGACATTTATGCAGGAGTTTTCTTTTGCTGGACTATGTTGGGGAAAACGCAGACCTTTGGCAAAAAGGAAAAAAAAGAAGAGCAGGTCCTTTGCAAAAAGACAGCCTATCTTCTGCTTCATAGAATTTACTAGGAAAAAAGCTAATGTGCCAAATTATTCCCTCATCTGTGTACCAAGTCAGTTCCAAATGCTGTGCATCCACAGCCAAGAAAAAGAGACCTGCAAAAATCAAGCTGAACTGAGGTGAGAGCAAGGAGGAGAAACAACCAAGAAAAGAAAGAAAAATAAAGACTGTTGGGCAGAAGGCACTGTCCCCTGGTTGTTTCTCCTCCCAGCCCAGACTCTGAAGAGGCACTTGAAGGCTGCATGGCCACAGTCCTCCCAACACAGATCCTCCATGGCTTGGATGGGGAGTGAGGTCACTTCTGATATAAGCAGCAATGATGCAGTCAAAACAATTCATCCAGACTACATTTCCTGCCCACAACTGCACTCAAGAGCAAAAGGGTGTCAGAATTTTCAGGTGAGCCTGCAGATGGTGAACAGGTCAGAGAAATGAGCAGGGAATCAAATCCAATGGCAATTAGCCTTAGTCCTGCTGCTGATTTATTGCATTACTCTTTTCACAACCTGTGCTCATTTTTTTTGTTGCTTTTTAAAAAAAATTTAAAAGTCTTCCCTGTTTGCACTGCAATCACTCACTCCAGAGGGGTGCTCAGCTCTGCACATCAGCTCACCAGGTGCCTCAGTACCCACCCACCCCGAGTGCTGCACAGCTGGAATGGGCACTGCCTGCAAAGTGCCCAGCATTCCTGGGATACCACGGGGTTATTCTGAACACAGGGCAAAGTGAGGTCCTTCAGTCAAGAGTGCTGGAGAAGGTGCTTACCAGGAGGAATGTTCTCACTGTTGGGATCTTGTTCAGTTCCATCAGCAGCCTGAGTGCTTTCTCGTGGTTGCTACAGTACTCCTCATACACGAAGAATCTGTCCTTCTGCAAGGAAAAACAGAGTAGCTGTTTCATCTCCTCAGCACTTGGAAGTTAATTTTTTTGAGTTTTGATTTGACTCCTAGCACTCCTAAAGCTTCCTGAGTTAGCTGAAGAGCTCTGTAGCATCCAACTACTTTGGAGACAGCTCATACTAAGCCAAGCAAAACCCTACCGCCAACTGAAGGAGTTCTGGAACACGAATCCATGGGAATACAGCTGCACTCCCCGGGTATTCCCTTTGCTGCTGTCACATGGAAAAGAAATTGAGTTAATGTTAGGTGAGGAGAATTGGACATTCTGGTTGGATGCTCCATGGTAGATGTACATGCTCAGAGAAACTGTAAAATGCTTTTAGGTTTGGTTTATCACCAATCTGATGAAATTCTTCCCCCTCCTCGTACTTCCAAAGAAAGAATTGAGACCCAATGGCACAAAGCAAATAGAACAGCAGCCCCAAAGGGGAGGGTGCAAAGAGCTGGAATGCACATGTGCAAGATGTTGGCCCTTCAGCAGCAGCTGATCTTACTGCTGCTGGGCTGTAACACTGGCAAGCAGCAAAGGAGCAGAGGCTCAGACCATCAGCTGCAGAGGGCAGGGCTGGGCCCAGAGCACAACAGAAAAAAGGCAATAGGACTGTTGTCAGCCATCAAACCCAGAGATACTGAATAATTCCTACATCCATGCTTCTCCCACGTTTCCTCCTCTCCCCTCTCCTCAGCTCCCTGGGAGCACAGGAGCCCCGCACTTGGAACCAAGGCCAGAGCCATTCACACACCAGCCCCGCCACAGCAGGGCACACAAACGGCACTGCCCGGGTCTGATTGCAGCTCTGGGGGCTGCAGCCTGGCAGGTCACATTCAGAGCATGCCAAAAAGCCTTTGCTGCAGCTCCAGACAGCACAGGAGCTGCCCCTCCAGCAGAGCCCTGCGCTCAGCCCTCCCCAGCTGTGCCACACACCCCGACCCGCAGGTACAGAACACGCTCTGAAATGCCCCCCGGGGCTGAGGGTTCCGGTTCCATTCCCTCTCTGGGTGACGGGCAGGCCCGGCTCCCTCCCTGCCTGGGGAGCAAACTACCACTTACAGAATTACACATGGCAGCCCAGCAATTCTGAACCTGCAGTTGCTCCAGACTACAGTGCAATTATGGTCAGAGATGTGCCCACATAAAAGTGGCACCTTCTTACTCAGCAAATCTGATGGATACACAGTGAGATCTCCTGATTTTGGTAAGTCTGTACTGTTCTTCATCTGGTTAAAATAAACCTTTAACCAATAGTTTATTCTCCACATGTGTTATTTTGGGTCCATTAGAACTGCCCACAAATTAGTACAAATTTGAAAATAGTTTTGACTAGAAAAAACAAGTAAGACATTTGGAAAACTGAAACCATTCTATTTGGACATATTTTTAACAAGGCATGGCATTTGCTTGTTTCAAAGCAGGCTGAAAACAATTTTGTCAACAAGAAAAACCTAAACAGAAGACATAATTGTCAACAAAACAAGATTCCTGATGACTCAGGCAGTAAAACTGATCATTCATGAAACAGCGCTCCTAAAAAATGAGCATAAACCACATTTCCCTTGAACTAATCTCTAGATATTATGTTCCCAAATATCTGGCAGTATGCAATATCAGAATTGAAGGACCTGCCGCATGTTTTCCTGACCTGTTCAGGCCTGTGCTGCTGAGGAGTGCTCACTGCACACTAAGGGGATGTGCCCTCCCTTTCACTGGGGTCACCAGGAGGGTTTTCAGCAGCTGCCAGTCCTCACACTGACACAATCCTGGGGCATGGTCCCAGCATCCCACTTTCTGATACTATTTTAATAATTGTCACAGTATAAATAAAAATTAAATAAGGGGGCATTTGGTAATGTTCCAAGTCATGAATGGCTGTATAATTGCTGTCCACTCAAACCTGATGAACTGTGAAAGCATGAATTTTGATCATGAAAGCCCAATAGAACATACTTTGATAGGAAATGGGCCTGTGGCTTAAGGGAGTTAATAAGAATTTGAAGAAGTGGCTATTAGATACATGCTTTCTAATTTTCAGACGTCTCAGAAGGGCTGCTCCAAGTGAAAAAAAGTATGCAGCTTCTAATTATTTTGCATGTAAATCAGGTAACTTTGCATTTAAATTAGTCCAGCTGGCAACTCAGTAACTGCTCCTGCAAATACAGGATGCTCCATGCACATACCAGGCAAGAGGATGGCACACGTGTGACTGACACCAGGCCAAGGGAGACAACCCAGAAATCTGCCACAGGAAAAATTTCCCAGCATAAGAAACAAGTGACAGGGAGAGGGGCAGTGCAGGATGAGCAGCAGGGCCGTGCTGTGGGGCTGTGCACCCTGTGGGGCTGTGCACCCTGTGGGTCTGCGCCCTCCATGGGTCTGGGCACCCTGTGGGTCTGGGCACCCTGTGGGTCTGGGCACTCCGTGGGACTGTGCACCCTGTGGGGCTGTGCACCCTGTGGGTCTGTGCCCTCTGTGGGGCTGTACATTCCCTGTGGGTCTGTGCCCTCTGTGGGGCTGTGCCCTCCGTGGGTCTGGGCACTCCTGGGCCAGGGAGTGCAGCTCTCAGAGCAGCCCAGGACAGACCCAATACCACATTGCAGCTGTGCAGCAGAACTGGCACCAGCTGTCAGGCACAAGGCCAGGTATAGGGCAGTAACTCCCCAAACGCCCTGCACTCCCTGGCAGAGTCAGTGTGTGCCCTGGCAGTGCTTCCCTCCGGCCTCTGGCACTGCTGAGCCAGCAGCAGCAGTTCCACAGCCACGCTGCATTCACTCTGGAGCCGCAGAGGCAGGTCCCTGTTTGCTCCATGCTCAAGGGCTGAGTGCTGGAACCTGTGCAGCAGTTCAGCATGATAAAGCCTCTCCCACCGCCCTTCATTCCTGGAGGGCCAAGGTGTGCACAGGCTCTCACTACTGTTAATGGTGTATTGTGCTTTCAGTCTAATTTTGATCTTTCATTTTTATGGGTTTCAATTTTTAAAAATTTTACAATACACACAAAAATTATTCATTTACTTGAAATTGTGCTGCTCTTTTGAAATATCTGGAACCAAAGCAGACAAATTCTCAGCAATAAATTTTGATCAGCTGGGTGAAAAGAAAAAAAAGAAAAGAACTCAATGGGAAAAGGAAGAGTTTCTAAAAATACATCATTGTTTGGCTGAGTTTGATGTGGTGTCCATTGTTCTAATTCACAAGTTCTCATTCAGAAGTTTTTTCCCACCCTACCTACAACTTTCATACAAGACACACATTGTCATAGTATTGCTACAAGCCTTAGAGATTAGGGCTTGTTAAGGGGCAGCAGAGTTTATGGCAGGAAACTGCATTTTCAGATAGCATTAAGTCATTGTACTTACAAATTTTAAGAAAACATTTCCCAGTTCATGCTGAGACTGAGGTTCTGGTTGTAAACAAAATTCCAGGGCAGCCAGGAACTCCTTGTGAACACCAAGAATGTCTTCAATGTTAGAAAATAAGATCTGAAATACAAAGTAGAAAACACTACTAGCTTTTAATATACCTCAGAGCATTGGCTAAAGTAGTAGCACCAAAATATTGTGGCTCTAGACTTGCAGTGGGAGGACCCAAAGCACAGACAGGGATCTGCACAGAGTGAATTACACTGTCTTTGCCTCTTTCCTGGCCCTCAGTGGAAATCCCTATTGCTCCTGGAGTACCTGCTGTAAATGATGGCTATCTTTTCAGACCCCTCAGCATGATGAACACCAGCAACCTCTTTCCAGCCCACAGAACGTTTCCTGTGAGACAGCCAGGTAACCAAAGCCCCAAGGACCAAACTTGCAGGAAGCAGGAGCAGGGAGTCATTTGCCTTTCCTTCCCATGCATTAGAAATTCCCTTTGGGAGAAAGGGGCTCGAAGCTCTCACACACAGGGGTGTGACACCTCTGTAAACAGGGGGGGACATCTCTGCCCCATGGGATGGAGCATTTCACTGCCCCACATCCAGAACAGTGCACAGTCCTCACACCTCAGAGCCCCTTGCACTGACCCTGGTGGTCCCAAAGGCACATGCACAGGGAAGGAGGCCCCTGGTGCAGCCCTGTGCTAAAGGGGAACTGTGACAGTTGTGTGATCCCGGGGACTGGAATGTATGTGTGCTAAGGGCAACAAACTGCCAGGGTGAAAGTTGCTATAAACACATTACATTTAAGAGTCTTAATCATTTTCATACAAATAGGAGGAGAAAGTGTAAACCCACAGGTAGGAGATGGGGTGGTACCTAGAGAGGGGAGAAGTCCTGCTGAGGGGTGACAGCCACCAGCACTGGCAGCCCTGCAGGGAGGCCTGACTGGGCAGAGGAACTCCTGGAGGCTGCAGTGACACACACGGTGCAGACAAGGCTTCTGCCACTTGGCTTTAGCTACAACACTTGCAAAGAGAAGATGTGCAGTGCAGTCAAACCAGCTCTCACTTGGGAAGAAGCTTCCCAGGCCTGGCTCAGTGAGTGAGTGCCACTCCTCTGAACCCCGGAGTCAGCAGCCTGAGAGAGCCAGCCTTCATCTTCTTGGTATTTGGGATGGGAAGTGATCGAGTCTGACATCTTCAAACAATTCCCAAAATGCCTCTCCCAACACTAAACTCCTCAGCTTTATGCAGTGGGATTTACTCCCCAGACATCACACTGATTCAGCCTGGTGACTGGAGATGTGGCAGCAATTCAGAGGAACAATCATCTGTAAATTAAGCCCAGTAACTAGAGACAGGAATGAAATCTCAATTCCTGGTTTGTAACTAGTTTCTCTCTGGTTTAGCAGGTAGACTAGATCAAGACTCAAAGGAGCCTTCCCCTGTGCAGGTCCCCAGGTTCAGCTCTCTACCCTCTGTTATCCAAGGACGGACAGAGCATTTCCCTCATCTCTGGCTGTGTGTGCAGAGCACAGCCTGTGGCACATTCCTTGTCCTTGCTCCCCTCTCCCTTCAGGAATGCTGATACACCTGGTACTGCACCCCCAGAATGCACACTTGTGCCTCAGAGCTCCTTGCCAGCCCTCAGTGAACTCAAAGATTCCAGTGCACTGAATTTGCACTGATGGGCTCTGAACCTAAGAAAAGGCCAGGGAGCTCCAAACCTTTGGCTGCTCCCAGAAACTTCCTGTGCTAATTCAGGCAGAGCCTGTGATGGTGCTCTCACATGGCTGAAGCAACGTGATGACAGAGCAGCCCCTGCCTGCATGGCTCTGCCAGAAGCTGTGCCAAAAGGGGATTAACAAGCAAGAGGAAAACATCTGTTGGGGATGAGGCTATCCTTCAGGAGCAGCATTTGGGGGGGGAAGTTGTGATCCAAAGAGTATCTGTGACACCTGATGAGTTCTGTGGTGATCAGCAGAGCTCTGCTTGCAGCAGAATTTGCAGACAAGAGTTGCTTGAAAATCAGGGCAGCAGCCAGACCTTTGCTGCACCTGCTCCTGTGCCTAAGGCAGTGCCCGCCCTTGTGCCCACCCTGCCGTGTGTCAGGAGGTGACAGGAGTGCCTGCTCTGACAGTAGCGCAGCACTAACACATCAGGAGAGTTATTATTATTACAAGGAAGAGCTGCTCATATTTATGGCCACAATGAACAGCAAGGCCCCTGTGACCACAGGCACCAGAGAGGCAGCTCCTCACAGTCCTGTTTCTATGGCCCTTATCTCTTTCCAGTGCAAAATTTATTCAGGAACATCTTACACAAGGGTCTCACATTACTTAGTCCTCCCACAAGAACCCAAATTCCTTTTCACTCGAACACAGGAGAATATTCCTGACTCCTTCTCCTAAGCCCTATAAGTTTTAGATTAGTAGAAGACAGCAGATGGGAATTGGGTAACTGAACAATTCAGGCAAAGGAGAAAGGGCTGTGCATTCCCTGCCTTTCCCATCAAAGACACTGAAATGGTCTCTCTGGCCTCTACTCACCATTTCACAAATCTCATCAAGAGTTAGTATCTCTAACTGTTGTCAAATTCTACCCAAATTAGCTGGTGAGATGAAAAATCACTGGCAGATGACAGCTCTAAGATTGGGCAAACAGATTGACAGCTAAACTGTCAACATGAGCTCTTTTCCTTAGGGAACCAGCTTAATAATAAGCATCAATATGACAAGAGGGTACTTGATATTCATATCCCTGACCCCATCCTTTCACTGCATATCATTTTCCCTATCAAGAAAATGAAGAAGACAGAAGAAATACCTTAACGTTCTCCTCTGTGATGTACTTCTCAGCTTTGTCCACAGCATTCTGGCGGAGCCGGTGAAGAAATGCCTGCAGAGACAAAAAGAGATTCTGTTCAAATTGCTGGATACAGTTTGATTTCACTCATTTTTGTCCTCTAGGCTCCCATCAACACAGTGTGGCTGATTACTTTTAAGAGCAGAAAACAGAACAATTTACCAGCTCCCTGTCACCGATGGAGAGCTGCACACAGGCACCACCAAAGAATTTTCCTACAATGCTGTTGGGCTTTGCCTGGCAGAAAATGTCTTCCCTTTGTTCAGACTTTTAGACTGACTTCTCTGTTCCTCCCAGCAGACTGAAGCAGGGTCCCTTTACTCTTTCTCGGAAGGCTGCCCTGCCTCTGGGGTGCAGCTGTGCCCACGCACAGCCAGAGTGGCAGCAGAGGACACTCCCACAGCTGGAGCTGGGGCACAGCAGAGCCCTGACTGGGATTAGGGCCGAGTTCAGCAGCCTCAGTACCTGGAGCAGGGACATGGAACTCACCAGCCAGTGCCTGGCACACATTATCCTGTTCACTCCATTTCGTTTGGTTAAACACGGACAAAACAGTGCTGCAACTTTTCACTCAGGTCAGGCTTCCCCTTCCCTCAGCTCTGCACAACTCTGACTTCAACAGCCAAGTCAATAAAAAGCTCCAGGCCAGATACAAATGGACAGTGATCCCAGCATCATCCTGTAAAGCATAACTGGCTACTGCAAGTTGGGACCCACTTGTGTTTGCACTGAGCACACCCCCAGCATGTTTGATTCAGTGGGAAGGGTTTAGCAAAGATCACTGCATGGGATTTCTACCTCAAAGTTCCACTGGTCCAGCAACTACTGGCTAAGGGGCAATTCTGAACTGAGAGCAAAGAATTTGCTTTTCCACAGGTGTCAGCAGAGATGCAAATACCTGCAGGAGAGACTGAAGGGGAGCTGGTGAGGACAGAAGCTGCTGCAATGAGCTCCATGACCTGTGCACGGAAGGGCAGAGGGCTTTCCTCTCCGTTCTCGTCAGTGGTTTCTAACTTGCCTCCCACACAAAGCAGAGAGCCCTGGGGAGTGCTGTGAAGAACTACCAAAGGAACTTTGCTTACCCACCTGACACAGAGAGGGGAAGAGGGTCATGGCTTTATATTTCTGGCACAAAGCAGCTTTGTTCCAGCTGGATAGTAAAAGGCTTTTAAAAGTGACCAATTCTAGGGCAATGCCCATGGGAGCTGGTGTGCACTCAGCTTTTGCTCTTCCCCACTGGCCTGTTGGGACTGGCACATCTCACAGCCTGCTAAGGAGCAATGTCCCTGAACCAAACCTGGGGCCTGTGCAATGCCTTTGCCTCTGGAGTTGGTTTGAAGCCACTGACCATGTCCTGCCTGAGTTCAGCACTAAAGGGCACACGTCTGTCCCTGCTTAGCCCTGGCTCTGCCACTCGTCAGCCACTCACACTTCAGGGGACAGGCACCAATAAAAAAGAGATTCATTAATGAGACACAGAAACCCTGCTCTTGGGGCTGGCCCTGGGTTTGCAACCTGCTTTTGAACAAATGTCAAGCACTATAACCAGGTTTCTCCTCCTGTATTGCTAAAGAGGAAGGAGATCTTGGCTAGATTCCAGCTGCATGTGGAGAGCCTGGAGGAGGCTGTGAGGACCAAGAAGCTCAAGAACAGACTCCTACATTAAAGGGACAGGACCCACAGGCCAGTGGCAGAAGAGGCATTGTGTAAGAACCAGGCAGTGCCCCTTGCCAACAGTGTGGGCAGGAACTGCAGTGCCCAGCACTGCCCGGGCAGGGAACAGGCCAAGATGAGGCTTTCTGAGGTGACTGATGGCAGGAGGGTGGGCAGGGATGGCTGTGCCCTCCCCACTCAGCGTGGGGACACGGCTGAGCATTAACACTCAGCCATCTGAGTTGGACAAGGTGGCACATCACTCTAAAGTCACTCATTCTCAAAAGACAAGCCAGGCAGAGATTTTCCCTTGCTTTAATCACAGCTCTGTTTGGAGACAACAAATCCAATTGGAACGACCAATGAATCTACTCAATTAGCAGCTCCACTGGTGACTAATAGTTACCTGCACATCAGTCCCAGGATGGTGGGTCTAATAATAGAGAGCTGTACACAGAAGTGCAAATCACATTAGCTGTTACAGGCCAGTCAATAAAAAAGCAGAGACTGTGCTAATCTAAAAAACAGCTCTTCTGTGATGCTTGTCTGAAAAGATCACCTCACATAAACATGGGAAAGAGAGAAAAGGAGAGAGAAAAATGTAAAAAGAAAATAAAATTGAGAAAGGCATAGTAGCAGAGACAGAGGAGAAAGGATAAAAGACCTAAGAGGGAAACAAGCAGTCAACTTTGTAGACAGTCCATCAAATCTCCTACAGCCTCTGATTTGCCTTGATGCACATGAACAGCAGCCTCTCCAGGAATAACAAGAGATTTTGGTCCTAGAAGTTTAGTAATCTACTTTCCAAAAAGCAATTCCCCCCAGATTATCAAAACTTAGTGGATGCAGAACTATTTGTTTCTTCTCAGGTGCAAGAAGAATCTTTTGCAACAAAAATTATGATAAACACAAACTATTAAACAGCAGCTTGTGGAGCTAATGCTGCATGTCCTGCTCACAGAGCAACACCACTTTCTTTCCAAACCATTTCCTGCTGGGAAAGTGGTTCTCCCAAGATGGTATTCTGCCTTCAAGTCAGTGATTTTTTGTGCTACTTGTTTGATCAAGGTCTAAGCTCACCTGTGCCAGCAGTGGGTTTTATTTAAAATTCTGATGCTGCATCAGCATCACGTTTGTCTGCACTGTGAATTGCTGCCCTAGAGATCCGCTGCTCCCAAACTCAGCAGACTGAGGCTGATGCTCCTCATGTCACAGTTTGTAGTTTGTCTTACAGTACCAATGCCTGCAGGATTCAAGCAAGTCTACAACAAATTAGAGGGAGCAGAGTGAAATGTTTCCTTTCAGCACCACATCATGTTGGCTGAGTTTCTTCCAATAAATAGTAATGCATTACAAATCTAGAAAGAAATTTAGGTATAGACATTCATTTCAATAAACAAGCACTTTTTAGTGGCCCCTTTTGCATGAAGGTGTTCTGTTCTTCCATTCACGAGCCTCACAATCCACTGTGGCAATGAAACCTCCTTGTTCTGAGCGCACCTCTGAACCAGAAAAGCACAGAGCACAATTTAAGGAAGGAATCTGCTAACTGTAGTTGTTCTCCCACAAAACAGACTGAGCTACCAGGTTTTCTCTCCAAATGGGCCTTGTTGAACTCAACTTGTAGCCCAACTTCCTTAGGGAAAACCAGTTGTTTCCCATCTTCTATGCAGCACAAGCAACAGTGTAAAACATCAGGGCCGAGGCAGGGAGTTTGCTCATGGCCCTTCTCAAGATCCATGTCTGCAGCAGATACTTCCTCAAACAGTCAGAAATAGCAAGAGATTTCTTACTGAACAGCAAGGCAGGCAAAGTGTGCCTACCCCCGAGGGAAATGAAAGGGAGAACAGAAACAGGCAGTGATGAGGCAAGCGGTCCCTGTGTGCAGGAGGAGCCATAACTGACAGCACAACCCTGTCAAACCCATTGCTGAACAGGGCAGACAGTGAGACAATCTTGTTCAGCTCCTCAGTGGTCGGGCCTGGTTTGGAACAGGGACCCAGGGATCCAGATGAGCCCAGTATCTGCAGTGGTAAAATGAACAAACTGCTTTACATTTGTGCAATCGATTGTACAAAGCTTCTTGCAAGTGCAGATGTCTTGTGTCCAAGAAAATGTGCTCACAGTGAAAAATTAAGAGGTGACGTGGACAAGGAATTCCAACACTTTTTCATCAGTGGCATCCTCACCCTGCAACTACAGCACAGGGGCCACGAATCTGTCTTGGACAAGACAGAGTAAAAACACATGAAGAAGAACTTGCAAGTATAATTTTCAATTCTCTTTCTTTCATCACTTGAATTAGTGTTGCCACTAAATGTGGCTGTTAGATAGGTTTTGCCTCTATACCCAAAAACCCCATTGTCTTCAGCAAAGCAGCTTGAAGGTCCTGGGGGAACATGACTTTACCGAGCTGTTCTGACCATTGAAAATGAGTGTTTGCTGAAGTTCATGTTTTAAGAGCAGGTGCATCCTTGCTCATGTTACTCAGTTGTTAGCTTTGAACCTTGTCATCCTGACCATACTCTTTTGCTTTCTACCAGATAAGCAGTTTATAAGCTAAAGCTCTACACAAATGGCAGGAAACAAGCACCCTTCATCCCATCCCACATGTGAACTGCAGTCTTCACTGCACTGAAGCCTGAAAGACTCTGCAATAAATAACTCCGAAGAGCATAACTATGGCTGCACAGGGCTATTTATACAGAAGAAACCCCATCACAACCCTTTTTTTCCGCCCTTCATACCAACCAAGTGAGCATTTCTGCAGCAAACTAAGTGTCCCAGCATCTCAGCTGTAGCTCCCTGAGTGCAGAGCCCTCCCAGCTCTGGGTCCCTGCCCAGGTGGGAGTGGAGAGCCCTGGGCTGTGCTGCTGTTAAAGTGTGTATCACTGTCCCTCTTCCTGGCAATCCAGTGCTCCCTTGTTGCTCAATTACTGGCTGCTATATTAATAGTCTATAAAAACTAATTTTAAATTACCAGTGTCTAGAGAAGGAGGGGAGAACTTAAGCTTCAGAGAGTGCATGATACTGAAATTCCTGCACAGAGGATTTCACCTATGAAGAATATTTATATCCACATTCTCTTAAAACAATGAGCCATAGCTGTGAGAGAGAGCAACTCTGCAAAAAGTAGCTGAGCTCTACAGGCAAATTAATTCATCAGCAAACAGCTGAACAGGGACTTGCCTGATAGGCAGAGGTGTTTAGTAAGAGGAAATAGCACCAGAAATATCTTTTATTGCCCTAATTTCAGGCTTCCTGTGCATCAAATTGGCTTTAAAGCCTCAAAGCTTATTGGTACATATTTATTTTTTTCATCTATCCCCCTGATGAGGAACTAAACTATTAGCTAACCCAGATGATTTTTAAAAAAGTCACATCATGGAATATCCAACATATTCTCTGCAAACAGCTCAGGCAGTTTGAGCTGCAGAAGCTGCAGCTGCTGCTGCCAAGAAGGCCCAATAGACTCCACTGTAAGGTTTGAAAATGTCCCTTCTTTTACCTTCCAGAATGCTGAGCCACAGGCACGAAGGGAGGTGAGCTCCTTACACCGATCATCTGTGCTCTGCAATGCTCACTGCACTAGCTCTGAACATAAAGACGAAGATCTTTGTGTTCAGCGCTCCCACAGCCCTGGAGGCAATGCCTTCCTTGCTCATGTGCCCCAACCTCACCCCCACCTCCCCACTTCCTTCCTTCAAGGAGTTTTCTTCCTTCCAGTGTTGTCATGTAGAACAACAGCCCTTTCACACACACAGAAACAAGGATGTTACAGCAGCACCATCTCTTCCCACAGCAGACTGTGTGACCATCTGCAAAAAAAGCAGATTCCATCTCAGGTGAAACTGTAATAACTCTGAGAAAAGAAATGCAGCTTCAGTTGCAAAAGCCAGATGTGTCACAGGGGAGAGACCCTTTGACCTAGAGTGGATTTTTTTTATAATTGTATAGATACATAAGTCATAAATACATATATACATATTACAGAGCCTCCACTGGTACTGGCAACTTAATAAACATCAACTAAGCACTGATCATGGCAATTTGGAACTGCTTCCCCATTTCTTAGTCTGATATACGGTGAATGCTGATGAATACTAAATGAAATACAGGGAAGCATTCAGAAACTCAGTTATTTAAAATTATGTAAGTTTATCCATGAATAAAATGTTTGAAGAAATACACTGGATTATTTCTTTAAATATTAGATAAAAGAAACAGCCACTGCTAATGTAAGCTCCATGCCTGAGATACTTCCAAAATTTGTCCTTAGTCAATTGTGAATTTTAAGGTTCACACAGTTATGGCCACACTTGGCTAATTTATCTTACATTTATCTTGCCATTGAGTGTTACACTGTCTGTAACATCAAAGGAAATAAAAAACAGTCACAAAATACTGGCATTCTCAGCACTGGGATTCTCAGTGGTGCCTGAGGGAGTCAGACATTCCCAGAGGTTTCTACTCACTTTGACTCTCTTGGTGCAGCACAAAACGATTTCTGCCAACAAATCCCCGTGGCTTAATGAGGATTCCCCATCCACTCACACCCCCGAATCCTCCCCTGAGCTGGGCTTGCAGTTCCCACCACAGCACAGCACGGGCGGGCAGCTCAGAGGGTGTCACGGCACTTCAGGAAGGCGTCTGAGGAGAGGCCGAATCGCGATGGAGAAGCGCCTTTCCCTTCCCGCCAGGAGCCGGCCTGGCTGCCCTGCTGGCTCAGCCCGCCCTCCCTGCCTGCCCCACTGCCCAATGCCCCTTCCAGGGCAGGAGGTGCTACTGACGGGCTCTGGAAGTGTCCCCGATGCTCATGGACTGGGGACACTGGGGGCTGACACAGGTGAGGTTCAGGTGCACAGCCATCCTCAGCATGCTGTGTCCGGGAGTGTCACCAGTGAACTGAGAGAGCCCTCCCCAGAAACGGTCATTTACAAAAAGCTCCCAAAAGACCCTGGTTCGTGTCTGTATTTCCAGTGCCCTGCTGTTTAAGCTGGAATTTGAACAACAAAGATTAAATCAAACTCATTGATGCATTGACTGAGGGAGGAAGGTGTAACCAAAGGGAAGAGAGAATGAAAGACGTTGCAGTGTTTCTCGCTCCAAAGAGAGATCCCTTCCTTGAGGAGGGGTTGTTCTCATTTGAATTACAAAAAGCCTTTTGTGAGGTGAAAGCCAGGCTGGTGCTGCAGAGGGGCCATTGTCTCCTCTCTGCCATTGCCTGACCCCTGCCAGCCCCTCCTCCCCTCCCCACTGACATTTGCATCCTCGGGCAGGGCGGAACATCCCAATTCATTTCAGGGCCCCAAAAGCTGCATTTTCCACCTTTGTTTTCTTCGGAATTCTTCAAGGCTCACTGCTGTTAATTTCTCCCTATCTCCCAGCCTCTCTGACTCCTTTCCATGCTCTCCCTCCTGTACACCACCACCTCTACATCACTTCGGACACTCTCGTTACTGTAGGCTTAGAAAATCCCTCCTCTTCTCTGCTTAAGCAGCCCTTCTGGGAGTAAGATTCCAGCCCATTCTGATATCAACAGAAAATGTATTTGTTTGGATTTTCAAAGGAGCTTAAGACAGTTACATACCTAATTTTCTCAAACCTTTGGAATATTCTCCCTTTTACTGGCCTCTTCATGTCCTTCTCCCTGTTCTACAATCATGAGATGATTTTAATCATCTTACTGCACTGTGGCACTCCTCAAACGCTTTCAGGACAGAGTTTGTTTGAATAGTGTGCTTTATTTCATTCCTCTGTTATGTAAAGGAATAAATCCTGACAAGTTTGTGTCTGCTTAGCCTTTCCCATACTTAAACAAAGTTTGCTTCAGGAGCAAGGGCCCAGTAAACCACATCTAAATACCGCAGGGTTTGGCCCCTATTTCTTACATTCACTGTGCTCATGAGGGACTGCAGACTGCAACCATCTCTAGATGAGTGATGGCTCCAAGCACTGAGAGGGTATCAGCACCAGGGAACGTTTAATCAGAATTCAGGCTCTACACAGCCACTCCTTTTTCAAGAGGGACACAGAGGCATGAGGGTGACTAGAAACATTGTCACCTCTAAAAAAAACTAAAATCAAGATGATTAATGTAATTGAAGCAAGAATTAGAATTTCTTCAATTAATATTTCAAGATTACAAAGCTAAAGAACTTTGATACCAGAAAGATTATTCTGTCCCTTTTCTACTCTTTCCAGTTATGGTGTCTTAATACCTTAAACACTAAACAGACAAGACAGAGAAGAACTTTCAATCTAGTACCGTTTAAGTCCAGGAGCTTTAATGCAACACAGTCTAAGACTTCACCAGTGCTATTCCCTCGGGAAGGAAGAAGGACCACAGAGAAGAGAGAAAAGCTTAAAAGATGTTGACTCTTGTCTTGTATACTCAGTTTCTGACTCTGTGCAATGAGCTGAACGCTTGAGAGCCCCGAAGTTAACGTGAATGGTCAGGCAACCAGAAGTGCCCAGGTGTGCAGGGGTGTAAACCCCCCTAACTTCCCTGGGGGGAGCAGCCCCACCCAGCAGCCTGGCCCTGAGTGTCCCAGCTGAGCTGACAAGATGCTACTGACCAACACCAACTGTCAGGCTTGGCCTGGCTCTCTGAGCCAGCAGAGACAGCCGGTTCAGCTGATTGCCATCAGGTGCACTGACACTTGCCCTACATCACATGTGAACCTACACCAGGCCCAGGTACCACGATCTCAAGTGACCCATAAACTTGATCTACACCACAAACATGTAACCAAATCCCAGGATCCTGTTTCTGTAGGAACATTTTACCTGTGTCCTGCTGACATGTCCTGAGAGTCTCACCAGCCAGTTCAACACCAGACTTTGGACCTAAACATCGAGATTGCTTTCCCCAGGTAAGTCCTGCAGGGGCTGCCTGCCTGGCCTCAACTCCTGTGCATACAAGTGGCTAACAGGCTGAGCCAACAGCTTTCCATGGGCCAGAGAACACTTGCTTGGGTGTCCATCAGGTTATGGACCAAACCAAATGTACATATCATTACTTGTGTTTGATTCTCAAGTTTAGAAGGACTCGAGTGCAAAATGACTCACGGAGTCAAAAATGCACAGTTCGGGTTGCCCTGTCAGACCTAAGCTCTCCACTGCACCCAGTGCTCAGTGGGAACCTGTCACATTCCCTCTTGGGCAAGTGGAAAAGCAGGTCATTCTGTCAGCTCAAAGAGCTAGACAAGTAAAGTCTAAAAATACTGCCTGTCCCAGTGCCCCAAGCCAGGGCAGAGCCAGGGTTCAGAGCTGCCCCTCACATGTGACAGACTGCAGAGAAGCTCCCTCTCACTGTGGCATTCCTGCTCTGCACACCCGCTCTTGCAGAACACAATCATATCACACAGAGGCTCAAACCCCAGCTTCCTGTGAATCAGAGCTAAGAATTAGAGCATTCTATTTCAAACATAAAGGGGAAGTTGAGCTGAGGGCCTGGCTGCAGCCCCGGAGCTGATGGGCTCCAGCAGGCTGGCTGCCCTCCCCAGGGTTTGTGAGGCTGTGTGGGGATGGCCAGGCTCTGAGGCTGCATGCAAACCCAGCTCCCCTTGGAGCCACTCCAGACTGGCGGGGCAGATGTTCTGGGCTGTGTTGGGAGGGCAGCGTGCAAAGCAAACCGGCACTTGTGTCCAAATCCATGCACGTTCTTGAGCAAAGTGAAAACAGCCATTTGCTCTTTCTTTACAGAGGTACAAATAGATGCAAAATCTTAAAAGGAATTACTAAAATTCTAATCTTCCTTGAAGGGGCTTTGTGATCCAAAAAGTTTATTCAAAGCATTATGACATTTTTAAATGAAAACAGGTGACATCTGAGCTCCTTTCATCTGAAGTCAGCTGAGTTATGTCGCTGGCAGACATGAAGCACTTCAATCCAGCTCCTGCTTCTGCAACCTGCCCTTCTCCCAGTGCGGCCGCAGCTTTCCCCCTGCACTGCAAACCCAGCCATTAGAGCAGCTCGGGGGCCTGTCACCAGGACAGTCCCTGGAATTTGGAATCCCTGTTTTGAACACAGGTACGTCCTGTTGCAGACCTGCAGCCGGGATCGGGCAGCACTTTGCCCCCCACCCCAACGAGGGAAGGGAAGGACACCCCCGCCCTGCTCGCGTGCCAGTGCCCTGTGCTGCACTGAGCAGGCCATTCCTCCAGGCTGCCGTCTTCTCCTCTCCAGTGTCTGCCCCTCAGCTGCCTTTTCAGCAGAGGCTGAATAGCAGCACCCACTGTCCAGCAGAGACATCCCCACAGGGAGATCCCTTGGAGCCAACACTCCTGCCAGGGCAGCAGCTCCCTGTCCAAGCCCGTCACCAGCCACCTCAGGCTGCTGGAACTCCTTCCCCAAGGACCCACCTCTCTCAGGCCACAGAACCAGCCTCTCAATATGCTGCCCAAGCCCAGGGCCGTGCAGGGCCAAAGCAAACAGCTTGTTTCACACCTCTTCCACCTCACTGACACACTGCACTGAATTTAGCCTTCACAGGAGTCCCAACCACATCTGTGAACTCAGCTGATTGCCAGTTACTGAGCGCTCACACATAGCAGGGCTTTTATTTGTAATAAAATACTAAGAGTGGAAAAACACCCCAGATTTTAATAAAAGAAACACTCTCAGATTGCCAATGACCTGTGATGTATCTATTCGGATACTCAGAATTCCCTACATAAATAAAGCTGGAATTTCAAGTTCTGCCAATCAAATAAATGTCTGCTTTAACTCAGTTTTGTATTAAAACAGTAACCAATGTTACTTATACAAAGTAAAGTGTGAAGTCCTGGCTTGTAAGTAGTCTCTGCTTGTGGATGTCTTTTCACACAGTTACTCTGCCTAAAGAGCTGACTGTTCAGTGCAAAATCACACCCAATTTGCATACCTAAGCACAACTGCATAAGCCAACTCAAAGGCAAAACACACACACTCAAACTGCATTTAGGCAGTCATGTTTTAAAGTAGAGTGCAACAGATTGAAAACTTTTTAGGAATAAGTGTTTATAAAATGCACTCTGAAGTCTTACAGAGGCAGCATCTTTTCAGTGAACTGTTTCTGTCTTCTTTGTACAGAGAAGATCTCTAAGAAAAGAATTCTGGATGCTCCATCCACTGTCAATATGGGGCCCTCTAGCCAAACCTTTTTTATTTGAGCCATGTACCAAATTAAGGAGCTGTGTTTAAATGCACTGCAGATGGTGGACAAAGCAAAACCAGGAGGAAAACTGAAACTGCACCTCTTCCTTGTCTGTTAACAGCCCAAGCAGAGTGGGCAGCGCTCCATGCCCTGGGGTCACTCCCCTGAACTGGGAAGAGCCCACCTTCTCTCAGTCTGCTGGCACTGAGAGCTGCCTTGCTCTTGCTGTCACCCACTGGGGACTGGCACAGGCCATGCAAACACCCACGTGAGACACCAAGAAACCACAGCAGGAAGTTATAAGCATAGGATGTCACAAGAAGTCTTTATATTTATTTTATTTATTCTTTAATTCCCCTCTAGAAGCCCTAAAACCTCCTTTAGAGCAATGCTCTTCTGAAAAAGCCTCACACAAGTGAAGTAAAGTAATTTCTATGAAATGCCTTTCTTCCATCATAGATGATGTTGACAACATTTTTTATTTTGTAAGTGTTTTATAGAATTTCTTATGTCTGAATGCTGAAGAAACAAAATAACCACAGGGTTATTTCAGGAAAATCTGTTTTGAGTGCTACTTGGATTTGTTATCTTTCCTACAAAAGCTTAATAAATCACCGCTAATTAGCAACAGAGGGATGGTGTGGTTCAAGCAAACTCTATGCAGAGCATTAGAATATTTCAACCCCCTCTAAAACAAATGGAACATTGATCACATTAAAATAGGTAGAAACTAAGTCTTCACAGGCAATAATGACAAGAACTTTGATCAGAAACTGGATAACAAAGTAAAAAAAGTCATAGCACAGCTGGTCATGGACAAAGACACGTTACAGATACTGAAACCCACTCCAAAAAGCTTCCTGGTACCTTCTGTACATGTTTGCCAGTTGTCTGAAAGGGTTTGGTAAAAGGAGGTACAGCACAAGGGGCAATTTCCTTCCCAGAATTCAAACTTCTTTCCTTCAGCCTTCTCCAGAAAGAGCAGAGGGAACAATAGGGAATGTGGGTGAAGGAGACAGGCAGACCTGTGAAGGAGTGAGGTGTGGGAACAGAAGGGCACCTTTCCCTACAGCTTTTCACAGGCTGCCCTGGCATGAGACAGCACTGCAGTGCCAACAGCCTGAGCCTCAGGGCAGGGACTGCAAAGAACCCTTACTCAAAATGTAGAATATGCCTAAATGTTGTCTCTGAAATGATTCACTAATTTTGACCCAGGCCAGAATTCAAAGCTGTCTTTGACATGATAAAATAGGTGAGCACTGCCCAGGAACACACTCGCACACCTTGCCAAGATTTCCATGTTCCATTGTTTCTCTTGCCGTTCTTTGATAAACCCAGAGAGAACATCCTTGCTTTTCAGTCTACCACATGGAGAAGTTTGGCTCTAGTTTAGTGACAAGAGGAAAGCAAATTAATCACTTGTGTGTCAGGAGGTGGCTGTTCTTCCAATGGGACAGCGTTTCCCAGGCCTCACAAGGAGAGGGAACTCAATCCTGGCTCCCCAGTGCCAGTTCCTGGAGGTCTCCAAAGGCTGCAGACATGGCTGACTGCTCTGTGCCTTCTGGTTCACATTACCCCCAGACATGCTCTTGGGTTCAGGAGCTGGCAGGCTCTGTTCCTGCTGGGCTTGGTGCCTCTGTGTTCTCTGCAGCTGCATCTCCAAATGTCATGCTGAGTACTCACCACCTCCCTCTTTCTCAGAGACATCTGAGTGGGAACTCCCTGTTGGTAAGACCCGACTTGCATGTCAGACCATCCATGCAATTTACAGCTGGTTAACAAGGACTTTGATTACATAGAAAGCAGAATACCTGTGGCTTTTACTAATGCTTATTATTTTTATATTAAAAAGTACACAAACATGTCCACATCTTCAGTCCCTCTAACCCTCTCTTAAGTGTCCAAGACATTTGTTTGGGTAAAGAATTTCACGGGAAGTGTAAAGAGACTTTTTTCTCACTTGCTTCTCTCCTGAGAGTCCAGCTTATTCTTACTCTTTGTGTTTCTTGTGTATTGTTTCTAGAGACTTCAGCTTCTTAAATCAACACGACTAGCCCAAAAGAAGGGAATTACTTCATCCCTGCCAGAACACACGGGATTGTTTAGAGAAAAATATTTTTGCATTGATGAAAAGTCATTGTCTTTCAGTGTCGAGGGTTAATTTTTATTGTTCTCCAGTCACAGTCTATTCACTGTTGTTAAATTTAACCACAGAATGACAAACTAGCACTGCCGGAGTTGAAATCCTGGCACTAAAAATTTGCCACTTAGAACCTGGTGTGATCCACCCACAGCCTGCAGTAGATCTCTCCACCCTCTCTGCTGGTATTTCTTCATTAGTAAAACAGAAACAGATCATTTGTCTGCATCCTTGCTGTGACAACATAAATAATGCACAGATTTGGACCAGCCTGTCCATATTATCTCTCTGAGTGGCGAGGAGTAGTTCTTGAGATAAAAGATGTAAGAGAGCAGCAGGTCCACCTTCTTGTGCTGGGGACCCAGCCCTGGACACAGGTGGGTCTCGGGTGAGCAGAGGACAGAACTCACATCCCAGCCACAGATAAAGCATCAGATTTTCACTATTTCCAGCTGCCCACAGAAAGCCTCACCAACCTCCTCCTCCTGAGCAGGTGGGCTGTAGTAAACACCCACAGCAGTGTCCCCCACATCAGCCTGCCCCTTAATTCTCACCCATAAACCCTCAACTCCTTCATCTGTCCCTGGGCAGAGCTCCATCCATTCCAGTGCTCTCTCACACCAAGAGCAGTTCCAGCACCTCCCCTCTGCCCTGTCCCTTCTGACAAGCGCAGGCCACCCCTGACAACATTCCAGTGGGAGCTGTCTCACGTGTCTCTGTCCCTGCAATGAGATCCTGGCCCTGTGACCACACAGACTTCCAGTTCCTCCAGTTTATTCCCCGTGCTGCCCATTTGTGTCCAGGCACTTCAGAGAGGGAAACAAGTAACCAGGTACCCTTGAAGGGGTGTAAGAAGACTCACCACGCAGCCCTGATGTGTTTTGCCCTGTGATTCTCATCCTGAGAGGCAGCCAAGGAACAGCTGTCACTGCACTGGCTGGCAGGGCCCACTGCCAGGAGGAAGCAACAGCACAAGCATTGCCACTCTGGACCTCACCGCCCCAGCTCCTTCTGTTTATTTATACACAAGTCTGCACTGGTTTAACTAAATCAGGAAAACCCTTTGCCAAGTCCAAACTACGTTTCAGTGCGTGGGGTGCTGAGGAAACAAAGGCTAATGCTCTGCAAAGGCTGAGGTTTACCACGGCACTGACCTGACTCTGGCAAATGCTGGACAAGCGGCAGGAAAGAACAGCTCGCCCTGAGGCCAGACTGAGCTGGAGCAACTCATACTCTACATGAAAAGGAAAACATATCATATTTTTCAAATGTGGGCCAAGGACAGTATTTTGATCTTGTTGATTGAAAGGGATTTAGTTAAGCAGGTACAAACCTCAATACAGACGCTTTGATTTCTATGAAAGTATCTTAGATCAGGTTAGTTTGAAACTGCTCCCAGCTGGTCTAAGCTGAACTGCAAACAATCCCTGCTAGAAGAGGTTTGCACATGAGTAGCAACATGGTTAAAAATCACATCTCAGATTACAGGACTGCAGCTGTTTGTGTACACAAGGACCGAAGTGACAGTGTACCCTCAGGAGAAAGAGTGGCAGCGAGGCTGTAAGGAAACAATTCAGGGAAGGCACGGCCACTTTTTCATATCAGGCTATATGGACATAATAAAAGGGGTCACAGTCCAGCCCTATCTATGCTTTCAGTGCCTGCTCCAAGTCACAATGAGAGCACCAAAGAGCATAAGCCTTTGTCAGGCTGACATTTGCATAACATTGCCAACAGTTCCTTTGGGTCCAGCTCCTGCTCAAGGCCCAGTTCCACGCCTTGTGTGTGCTGCCTGCAATGGTGATGGCTCCTGAGGAGCAACACTTCTAGAAAGCCCCATGAAGGCTCGATGCATGGGGTGAAATGTGGAAAGGCATTTTCACTAGGAAATGTGATGGTACTGCTCAGGTATCGAGTGCGACACTGATGTCACACAGAGACACGGGGCTGGATTCCAGCCCTCACTCTCAGACAGCAACTGGCACTACCTACAAACCCTGGCACAAAGACCACACCTGCTTGCTCTTTGTTCCAAAGCTCTTCTGTTTTTCACCAAGGGCCACATACTCAGACAGTGAAAAAAGGACATTGTTCTATTTCTAAAATCTAGGGATTCATCAAGTTCATTAAGCTCCCTCTCCCAAGTCTCCAGCATTCTCAGGATTTGGGGCATTTAACCAACAAAATGACGACAATCAGACACACACATTTATGAGGAACCTGAATGTTCCAAAGGTAAGGTCTCATCAGTGTGTGTGGTAGTTCAGCAACCCTCCCCTGTGCAAGGCAGAGGAGCAATGGCACAAGCAGACTGACCTCAGGACTCCCCAGAGCCTCCCGAGTCGCTGCCCCATCACACTGCTCTCTCCAGTGTCCCCCACTAAGAGGAAAAGCAAGGAGCTGAAAGCTCCATCACAAAGAAAGACAGGCTCAGTTACCAGAGTGTCACATGGCAGCATAAGCTGTCACTGACCCAGAAGCATCAATTTTGCATTGCAGGAGGTCCCCTGAGGCTGTGGTGAGTCTCCCACTGCAAGCGAAGCTCCTCGCAGCGTTTGGGCACCACACACGGCCCCGACAGCTCGCACTGCGCTCTCATTCTGAGCCTTATCAACAAAAAGGCACTGCTAACTTCTGCACCCACAAAAGAAGCCACAGGAAATCTGACTATGAAAAGCCAGCAAAATTACCAGTGCTGGGAGTACTTAAAAGAAGAAGTGTGCAAGATGTTTAAATTTGGCTATAAATAAGACGAGCAACTCATCAGCACAGGTGTCTCTAGAAAAATCAAGTGTTGTAAGTCATTCTGATAATCAAACCGAGACATGCAAAACAATCCAGGGATTTCTGAGCCTAACTTAGAGCAGAGGACAGAACGCTGGTCAAATGCTTACAAATCTCTTAATTATCGCAGTACAGTGGATGTAAAAGAGCACTGAAATCAAGATAAAATGTTGCAGGCAACCAACACAAGAACACAGAACGAGGATGATTGAGGTCTGTGTGTTCCTAAGGAAACAGCCACCTCTCACCCCTCCCTTTCATTAACATCTCCCAGAAAAATGTCAGCTCCGAGCTCTTCCCAAAGCATTCAGCACCTGAAGCTTGGAAACATGCCTAGAAAGTTGAATTCAGTTCTGATGTCCCCTTCCCGGGTGGTTTCAGAGTTGCCTGTGCATAAGGAATTGCAGTGCACTGTGAGGACATTGTAGCCAAAGGAGAGGACTGGGGACACCCCCCCTTCCTTCCACAGTGGGCAAGGGGCAAGGCCCCTTTGGCCCCCAGCGATGGTGCCATGGCAAGAGGCTTCAGGCTCTGCCCGCAGCACGTCGCTGTCCTGGACCCAGACCAAGGCTTGCTGCCCACACCCTGCTGTCCCACACTGTGGACTGTAGCACTTTAGTTCTGTGCATCAATTACCTGCAGCAATAACTCTGCTTTTGCAAAATATAAATACTGTGATTTAAAAAGAAACCATGGCCTGAACAGATAGAGAATCCTGTTGCAAAAGCCTTAAGAGCTGCAGGTCCTGGACAGCCTTGACCTGTAATCCATGTCCACAGTGAGCCAAAGGAATGCTGTTAATCCTCCACATCAGATCCCACTCCTCTCATAACTGGAACCAGCCGATAAGTCCTGATTTGGGGTGAAAGGGCTTTCTGAAATATTTGAAGTTATCATGAAGAGGATCAATCTGAATTTCAACCCGTTCTGCATGTAAGGTATCCAGTGGCTTCCCAGCAATGCCCTGGAATAGGTCTGAGAGCAGCTGAGAAACACAAACTTCCACACAGGGGACTCCCAGTTTTATCCATTCATCTGGAAAATAAATCTGACTTGCCTAGGCACAAAACTCTACTTATTCTTCTGCCAAGCAGAGAAGACAATTTAGTGGGAAAACCAATTAAAAATATATATAAGCAGCAGCCCTTAGGGTGAATGCATCCAAAGCTATACTTGGTAACTGCACTTAAAAAGAAATTTGGATTGATTTGTAGTTATAATCTGGGGTTCTGTTAAGAGCTTTGCTTTGTATTGATGCGACTAATGACCAAGGTTCTTGTAATAAGCAAATGCAGCTGCCCTTGACAATGGACAAGGCTCTGGGGAGGAGATGAGGATTGCATAATGAAGTTAATGAGGTCAGCCTTGTATGAAACTTGAATTCTGGAAAACGAGCAGTGGAGAATACAGTGTTTTGTAGAGGATCTGCATGACAGCACATACAGTCTCATCTCTCAGCAAATGCTATAGAATGTTTTCATAATTAAAAACCTTTTCAGGCCACATGTTCCACATGAAGATACTTTTTTTAATAGATATTAAACTAGTACAAACTTTTTAATTACTTTTTTTTACTCTGAAATGGTCTTCACTTGACAACAATAAGACTGTCCAATACATATACAAGTATTCACTCTGCACTTACCAAATGAAGACTATTTTCAAGATGTAAACCTTGTTTCCACCATAACAAAAGTATGGAAAATGGGTATGAAGGATGACCTGTAAATTTTATTCTTTAATACTCAAAGCTGTACTCATAGGGAAACAAATATTAACACAGAAACAAGGGTTTATGGCAGCAGTTTCCAAAACAGAAAACTAACTTTCACTTGTTCCAATCAGCTTCAGAAATCTACCTGATTTTCCATTATCCTGAGTTTTCCCAGTGAAACCTGCTGGACACCAAACTGCTCTGAAACTCAGGCAGAGTTGGATAGATCTTGGATGTTTTTCCTTTCTAATCCGGAACACCTTGTATGACTTTGCTCCCACTGAGCTGGGTTACATGATCCTCTGCCTTCCAAGCAGCTCCACCATCCTCTTAAGAACACGAGACTTCCCTTTAGTTAGGAGAATGAAAATAAGCAAGGTTATCTACCAAACGGTAAGATGCTGCTGAGGGCTGCCTCAGTGAGGATCAGAGTTCCATGAGCAGCACAGTCAAAGTAACTCCAAGCTTTTCCCGTAGAACTGATGGACTGCATACCTGAAAAGTGTCATCTTTTGTCAGTGAATCTGTCATTGACAAGACAAGCAGTTTTACACCAGAGCCATCAGCTGATGTCCTTGGCACTATCCAAGTACAACAAACCTTCAGGGATATTTTGTAGTGCCATTTGTCCAAACCCCTACTTTGATCTCCCTGCAGCACTTTTGGAATAGAGACTCCTTTGTACTTTGGTTACTTCCCATGTCAGTAGCAAGGCAGTTGAATTCTTACCCAGGGCAAGGCACATGTGACTGGAATACATAAGCTGACACATCCTGCTCTCTAGAGCTGTTCATCTATTACAACACCATAAAGAGAGGACAGGGTACAGGGGCTTGGAGCTGGTAAAGAGTACTTCAAATCTATCCACCTAAATATTTCTCATATCATTATATAAAAATTTGGTCAAGTTGAATTTAGCTTCCTGTAGTAATGTCCTTGCACTTCTCTTATTTGGCAACTGTGTCTAAAAAGTTCTGTGGCCACAAATGAGTTCTTCCACAACCACTACTCCTACAGGCACCCACCTGCAATCTTGGTGGTGGGCTAAGCAGAGAGTTTAACTTTCCTCTCAGACATAGATCGGCTGTACTGAACATTAGATTGCCTGGATGCAACACAAAGCCTCAGTCTCAGAAAGCTCATCAGCCTCACCCACACTGCATGGAAGTGAAACAAATCAGACACCAGCATCAATGGCTGACAAGGAATGTAGTTTCAAATACATATAAAACATGACCAGAGAAGGTAGTGAGGGAGAGATACCATGTACCTGACTTATTAAGCACTGTACAGTTCCTAACAGCATCACAATTAATGTTGTGTTTGCTTTCCAGCCTTATGCAAGCAGCCATGTGAAGCTTCATGCTGCTGTAGAGGTTAATTGGCGAGAATGACAGTGTATTGCGGAGTTTAACACTTCAGGAGAAGATTCTGCTCCAAATGAGTCCCCAAATGAGTAACACCCATGCAGCACATCTCAGCATTCCCCACTGCAGCCACGATCATTCCTCTGGGCCAAGCAGCACTGGAGGGTTTCAATTTCCTTCAAACTGCTGCTGCTTTACTCTGCACTCCACTCCCTGCAGTGTAACACGGTCCCCAGTGCCATGGGGGTTAAACAGCCAAGGGCATGGGATGGAGCTGCTCCTTTCCCTGCCCTTCCCACCCATGAGAACAGCTGTAGAACCAGCCCTCTAATTTGGGGGCAGCGTCCTCGGCACGCCAGCACCACCACCCTTCTATTTACACCCCTGTGCATGATGTGGCACTGTCTGTGCAGCAGCCCTGCAGTGTTGGCTCTGGGCGGGGGGGCTGTCCCACCCCGGCAGCGCCTCAGCCATTGGCACTGGCATATCTGGGGGGCACCGGCACATCTGGGGGGCACCGGCACATCTGGGGCACAGCCACGGAGCCTGATGGGCAGCACTGCCCCGGCACACCCCCCAGTCTCCTCTGCCCCCGTAGGAAACACGCCATGCCAATGAAGTGCTGAGTGTCTACGAGGACAGTTGGGTCCATCAGCAGAGGTGACACAGACCCAGACACTGCCCAGACACCGGCTCAGAGCCAGCTGGGTCCTGCAGCAGAGGTGGCCACGCTGAGCACATCGCACACAGCAGCTCCACGGGGACCACAGCACTTCCCAGAGAGCTCTGAGGCCCTGATTTCAGGCCTGCTCTCATTTGGATTGAGCTGCCACTGCAAGAGATCACAAAGGCAGATTGCCCCAAGCAGAGGAGAACTAAGTAGCTCTTGAGAAATCATTTTTAACGCTTCAGGGTAACAGGACTTAGATTTACCACAGCAATTAGTCACACAAAACAGCAGGGAAGGGCACAGGAAAACAATTCCAAATCTCTTGTGGCCACAGAAAGCCTCCAGCTGGCCAGTAGCTGGGGCAGCAGCTCCAGAGGGGACTGCCTGGAAAAGCCTTTGCAATGCTCTAAGCCACACCAACTCAAACCCATGGATAGGTAGGCTACCTTTGTTCTGTGCTTGGAAGCACAGGATCCTTTCCAACGCCACACTGGAGCAGCATGCAAGAACCCATCACCTCCTGGCAAACACTGACTACTCTGCTGTGTCCTGAACACCTGATCCCTCAGCATGGCCACATTTCTTCACTTACACATTACAAAGGGCTAGTTCAGAAGGAAAGAAAAATAGGTAGGCCATGAGCAATGTGTGCATATTCTCTTCAGCCCATTGTCTTTTCTGTCACATCCACTATTCCTCATGCTGGGTATGAAAAATGGAGAGGGTTCCCAGTTCGTTTCCTACTGGTTCACCTTCTGTGTTGCTTCATTCCCAACTTGCTTTTTTCTCCTAACCCCTCAGTGCAGCTTCCCTGCCATTCCAGCCATTTGCAGCAAGCACCTCCACTGCAGAGAGGAATACTCACAGTCATACTGTAACACAGCCCATTTGCTCACACACAACAGGCCAAACTTTGCCTCAAAGCTGTCACATCCAGCTCCTTCCAAAGGAAATTTTTCCAGCCTTCTTGGGAACCCCATCTGATCCAATTAAAGAAGTACAGAAAAACAGGAGGAAAAAAAAAAAGGCTTTTATCCAGAAGCAATGAAACCCCAGGAGGTGAAAAAATATCTTCTGCACAGAAAAGTGATCCACACTAGAGCCTAAATCTCTTGAGGAGCTACAGAACACACCAAGTTCAGGCTCTTTTGTTGCAATAACTGCAAGAGCACATCCCCTTTGCAGTAACTCAGAGCTCTCTGCTAAAGGTCACAGATGAGAAGGGCCTCTCTTTGTCTCTCTCCTGGCTACCAGGCTGCAAAGAACATCTTAGTCATCTCTAGCAACAACGCAGAGCAGTCAAAACAAGGGCTGAGCCGCAACACCCAGGAAATCAAAGTGAGCTACAAGAGCAGCCTGTGGGCCACAGTGTGATGGAGAATTCAAAACACCTTTTTGTGATTCTGCCCCTGGAAACACAATTGATGCAGAAATTGTTCTAGTAAGATACAGGAGCACAGGATAAAGGCATAAGGGAAGACTTAGAGGACTCCAGAATTACTGTGGGCAGCATCCAGTTCGTTTGACTTCATTTGACCCTGTTAAAGAGCATTCACCGGAATTAATTCAACTGCAGACAGTAAAACTTTGTAAAATGCAGGTGCTACACAATAAAATGACAGCAATACAGGGTAGCTCTGTTTGCACAGACCAGTGCTACCACCACAGTGAATATTTAGCACCCACACTGTGGATAGGAAACCATCCTCCAGCCCAGGGGCCTCCAAGAGAAAGCAGCACACCTGGGGCTGGCAGTGAAAGGTCAGAGCCAGTCTGTGACACAAAACAGCCCCCGCGGCTTTCATGGCTGTTACGTCAGACCTTCAGGTCACTGACTGGGCTCAGGTGCCGCATTCCATTCACAGAAAGGACTCAGTATGAGATGACATTTAATTCAACAGTTGACAACGCCTCTTCAGGAAGACTACTAAGCCAAAATTATCTCACTTTTCCCCACCAAGGTAGTTGCTGGTGAGACTGTGGTACCTCACAAAAAAAAAGTATGTATTGGTAAAGACACTATATTAAAAAATACTGAAATAACACCACATAAAGAGACACCTCCCACCTGTGATGTCTTTAGACCAGGATGTAATGTATATTATCACCTTCAGACTTCCCACAGCTGCCCTCAGAACCAGTGACAAAACTTCCTGCTGAACTCAGGCTGTACTCAGGGTTAACTCTTTAGCTTTCCCTTTCTTCTCTATGCTTAGATACTTCTTTAGACTTCAGACAGATAAATTCTGTGAGTAGCAGGGATTCAGTTCCAAACTCTGGAGTCTTGCTAAGTATTTTTATTATTTATCATTATCTTTGCAGACACAGCTTTAAACCTTGTAAATGCTGCATTAAACAACTACAAAAGAAGGATTTAAAAACACCTCTGCGTTATTGCTGAGCTCCCTTTGATTTGGTGCCTGTAGCAAGGAGCTCACGAGAAGGAAACGCCATCACCACGCAGAGCTGCTCTGCAGTGTCTCAGCTGGGAGAATGTCCCAGCAGCCACAACCATCTCCTGGAGATGTGCCCTCATTTTCTTCCTGTGAACTTGAACAAAAGTGTCTCCACTCGACTGCCCTTGAATGAGGCACAACAACAGATGAGAACCAGAGAGTGCCAAGGAGCTGCAGCCCAGGGTGGCTCTGAGCGGTGCTGTACCCCGAGAGTGGTGCTGTGCCCCAGGAGTGGTGCTGTGCCCCGAGTGCCCCATGGGCAGCCCAGCCGGGGCAGCAGAGCCCCAAGTGTCCCATGGGCAGCACAGCCAGGGCAGCAGAGCCCCAAGTGCCCCACGGGCAGCACAGCCACGGCAACACGGCCGGGGCAACACAGCCGGGGCAACACAGCCGGGGCAACACAGCCCCAAGTGTCCCATGGGCAGCACAGCCGGGGCAGCAGAGCCCCAAGTGCCCCACGGGCAGCACAGCCGGGGCAGCCCAGTCAGGACAGCCCACAGCGCCAAACACTCGTGGTCTCTGCAAGGACAAACAACTCCTGAGGGTTCTTCAGGCAGAGGGAAAGGTGCACGTATCTGTCTCACCACAGCCTGAGCTTGTACCAATACTGAAAGAACTGCACTGAAGGGAGTTAACTGGGCTAAGGTGCTGCAGCTGGAAGTCTTCATTCCCACATCCCGTCACTCACATGGGTGAGGCTGCTCAGGGGTACACACGAAAAGGTGCACACTCCCAGGAGAAGAGGAGGCAGGCCCAGCAGTCATGAAACACAGAGAGCACAGCAAAGACATAACGCACACCATGTGCTGAGCTCCACTGAACTGCACTGGAGCTGAGCTGCACACAAAGCCATCACAGAACTCATTCCACCTCATCAGACACACTGAGTTAGGAGGCAGATGTGTCCCTTCCTCAGTGTTCCACTAACAGACAGCATTTCCTCTTTAACATTGTCCCTCCTGGGTACAGAATCCTCAGCCACACCAACTGGCAGTGCTGATCCCTCTCCCTGTGTACACTATGCCTGTGCTTTGGCCTCTGACAGAAATGACTCCTTCCTGGAAAGCATGGACCAGCATCACCTGTGTGCACTGAACACAAGAGATAATCCAGCCAGGTTACAGCAGAAGACAATCTGTCTCCACGACATCCCTCCACCCAACCCAACTCTGAGAGCTTGTCTTAGACTCTCCCAAGATGTTGGCTGATACTACTCAGCTTGCCTTGCCCTCTTTTCTTACTTCCCCAGGCATACATGTATGCATTTTTAAAATGCTGGTCCCAATACCAAGGGCATTTGAGCTGCTGCATCTGTTGGTAATCTGGGCTACGTTACTCAAGAGGCCTGGTAACACACAGTGTAAGTTGTTACTGTGATACAATTCCTTTACACTGGGTTCTCACCAGCTTTATGATCTACACAGGAAAAAGAAATATTATCTAAACCAAGAAAATAATTCCTGTCTCTATATTTTCCAATCCCAGTGAAACCTGAATAAGAGTGGGAAGGGGCATCTGTTTACACTGAGGCAGGAGAGGAGGAGAGTTCCCTGAAGGCAGGGACAGCTGGAGTTTGTCTGACACGTAGCTCCTGTACAGTGCTTCGTATGGCTGTGGGTGCAGGACTGCAACAACAGAGGTCTTTGACACATGTCATTTCCAGCTGCTAACATGGACTCAACCTTGCTAGGAAACAAAAGGTTTATTTCCTCTATCTCCCTTTGATTCCCACCTGAATCTGAAGTCTTGTCTTTCTTCCCGTTGTTCATTCTGTGTCCCCATGAATCCGCTGTCCTTGTCCAGCACAGAATCCCGGGTTTTGTGCTGGCCACCTGGTCCCAGTGGCAGCCCCAGAACAGCCACTGGAAGTGAGTGTTTCCAGAAGCAGGAGAAGGGCTGCCTGTCGCAGGACAACCGTCCTTCAGGGACCTGGTTTAGGCAGCAAAGAGCACTCATGCAGCAGCCTGAAAGGTCTCCTGAGATATCCCGTTCATGCAGGGAAAGCAAAATGCAGTCCTGCAGTTTGTGATTAAATCATGTAGATGACAGGGCAGACTAACTTTATTCAACAGTTTTTCCATGTGCTAGAAAACAGAGAGGAAAGAAATAAAAATTACAGACACTTCTTCCCTTAGACAGGAATCTTTGCACAAAGGCAAAATCACCAAATTAGCCAGAGAGCTAATCCTGAGAGCTGGAAATGATGGGAGAGATGAAGTACTGCAAGTAAAACTCCCAGCAATGCTTTCCCTAACCACAAACAGAACTTTGGGAGACACAGGCAGTGTCAGTTTGGGGAGCTGCATTTCACATTCCATCCAAGCCTGACAGTGCTGACTACAAGCAGCAGGCATATATTGAAAGCGAGTATTTAGGACACATCCTGTTCTGTGACTGCTAACCCAGTTCTTCTGCAAACTTGAAAAGTTCCATAAAACTTTTAGGGGGCTCCTTCAATTCAAAGAAAATGACATGACATGCTTAAGACTGCACATCACTCCCAGACTTCCAATCATCTCATAGTTTGTGATGAAAGCAGCAGCTTATGCTGATTTCCCACCCACACCTGGGAGTGCCTTGTGTGAGGTATGAGGAGCACATTATGTGGACAGCAAGGTGTGTTGGGCACAGAACTCAGAGCCCACACCAAGCTGGTCCCACCACGGGCCTGCAGGGACCTCTGTGTGAGAGGGGCAGAGCAGCACAGAACCCAGTGCCAGGACGCCCGACTGAGAGAACTCACAAACACAACAGCCACCTTTGCATTGGACAGACAATGTGCAGGCAACTGGCAGGAGGCACCAAATGTCTCCTGTGCAACAATGCCCAATCCACACAGCACTGTGGTAACAAAAGGCACTGTGAGCTTTGCCCTACCAAATGCCAACAGAACAAACTGCTTGCTGTCCCTTCCACAGCAGCACCAACACCGGGCAGCCTCTCAGATCCAATCCTGTACATACGAATAACCTTCAAAACAATCAAACAGTCACAGCTTTGGAAAGAGAACGGAGTCAAAAGGAACCAGCAGAATGTTATGACAGCACCAGTCAGAGAGGCTGTGAAAATAACCATCCCACTCAAGGGCTTCCCTCAGCCTGGTTTCATATGCTGAGGCCAATTGGTGGTGGAGTTGTAATGCTACGGAGTCAGAACGACCTACTTTCACTCCCTACAAGTAGGGACACATCGTAGTCCCTGTTAATAATATACACACTTCAGTTTAAATCATGTGCTATAATCTCAATATTGCTTTAGTCCTTGGAGTAATAAACCCCCAAAAACCTAGTTTACAGAAACATCTTTAATACATGAGCATTTCAGTTGTTTGTCACAGACTCATGAGCTGAGGTTTGATCCCAAAGAATGTGTTCTCTTTCTGTTGAGTCCTTACTGGAGTCAAATCTCCTTTAGTTCAGTGAGTTTGGCAGATTACGGCAGAAGAACCCCCATTCTGGTCTCACGGGTTATGAATTTTGTATATCTGATGATGTTAAACTCAACAAAGCAGCCTTTGTGTTCCGCCAGGGTCTTCTTGAACGTTATGAAATCTATTCCCATTCCAATACACAAAAGGTATATAACAAGGGAATAAATGTGACAGCTTTATCCTAATCCATCAAATCACTGATTGCCCCTGCTTCCCAGGAATCTCACACACACACACTTGTTCCAGCCTAAAGAATTCCAAAATGCTTTCAAAGCTCCAGGTGATGTTTCAGCTACACTGTTTACCCTCTGACCACAAGCAAGAGGTGAATGGACTGACAGGAATAAGTGAGGATAATCTCTCACCAGCACAGGTTACTAGACATGCACAATTACAGGCAAGCTGCCATTAGGAGAGTAGGCAAGCTCTTACTCTGTCTCACCCAAAAGAAAACAAAAAATCTTCAGCACCATCTAACCAGCCCCCAAGACAGCAGCCCTGCCTCCTACTGGGTGTGTCCGTACCTGGAAATAATCCAGGAAAAACTGATCAGCCACGTGTGATTTTTCAAAGCAAAATAGGACCCAGTTGAGGTTATCCAGGCAAAAATCATGAAAAATTCAAGCAGCAAGTAATGTACTCCCAAGGCAAACAACAATCAAGTTCCCAGAGCCTCTCAGCAAAGCACTCGGAGCTGGGGCTGGGGCAGAACCCCCTCACTCAGTAGAAAGAGGCCTGTGGGCTCAGCACCATGAAATGGAATAAAACTGCCTTTGTGGAGCATCCCGGGGAGAAGGACAAAGGGCCTCTGCCACCACAGCGCTTCTGAATGACACAGTCCTGCAGCACCTCCAGGTCTCCTCCCACCCGCGGCAGAATCCCAGGAAACTGAGTGCTTATTCATGCCTCGGGCTCTGAGCATTTTGCCAGTTTCCCCCTGCACCCTCCAGTGCCGACCAGTTAACAATATCTTCTTTTAGCTCTCTTCTTGTCTGCCACTTCCGCATTTAATTGCAAGTTCATGGGTATAAAGTGGCCTGAACAGCTGAACTAAGTCATCTTGATTTGAAGGGTCCCTTTCCTCTTAAAAGGGGAAACAGTTCTTTCTCTGTCTCTCTGTCTGTCTTCATTTCCCTTTCCTTGGCCACTTCTCTCCTTCCCCTCCCCTCCCCCGTTTTTCTCTTTCCTGTTCCCTCTCCCATCCTCCCTCTCTTTCTGTGTCTCCCTCTACACCAAATTCATGCCCCTCAGAGATGCCGATGTGTGCAGGGAAGGGAAGGCCAAGCTCTCAGCCGCTGGCACCTGCCCTGGCAGTGGCTCCCAGGCTCCCCCAGCCATTTCCAGTCTGCGTCAAACCGGCTGCAACGACACCCCGAGCCGAGCACGTGGGCAGAGAGCTCGAGTGGCAACGGAGCTGCTGAGAAGGGAAATGAGGAGGGATACACTCTGTGTCCTGCAGCAGGGAAGAGCTGGAAACCCCAGAGGGAACTTCTGCAGAGGTGGGATACACTCTGTGTTCTGCAGCAGGGAAAAGCTGGAAACCCCAGAGGGAACTTCTGCACCAGGTCACGGAGAGGAAGCAGCAGCAGGAACAAACAGCACACAGAGCTGCACTGATGTCTCCTGCTCTGACTCCCCAGTGCAACACGAATTCTGACTGCAGTGATGTCACCTGCTCTCACTCACTGGGCAGAAGCAGTTCATCAACACTGTAGTGTGTGAAAAAGAAAAATGAAAGGAGAAAAACATGGCAAGAGGTGTCAACTTAAAAGGACGTACAGTCCTAGCTGGACTCTTGACACTTACTGTGCCAAGCAGGGGAAATCTGCTGCCAAAACCAAGAGCCACAGTAAAAAACATTGCCCAGTGAAACCTGAGACACAAACCCTGCCAGTTAATTAGTTTATTGGGCCATATGAAAAACAAAATTTCATCTCTTTCTTCCCTCTCTCCTCTTTGCAAGCTCGCCAGACACCTACAATGTCACAATTCTATGCAAAAATGGAAACCAGTAGGAATTGGAAGCATGGAAACTAGTTATGATTTTCCTGCTAATAACAGCAAAAAGTATTAAAGCTACCTTTTTGTTATATTTCATTCCAATTAGTTCAAAAACCCTGCAGAAAGGAGAAGGATTTTCAGCAAAGGTTAGTACAATTCTGAGGGTTCTGCTGCGAGAAAACGTGTGGACTTACACTTTGACTGTGGCTATTTGAGGCAGTTCTAACTCTTCTCTCACTCCTACATAGCAATTTTGCCAAATACTCCAGCAGTGGTCCACAAATACCAATGGCTTCTGGTCACAACTTCTTCCAGAGGTTAGTCTTCCTAACCCCTGGTCTGAAGATAAATGGGTTGGAAGGGTCCGGACACAGAACTACCAAATCACTGCAGCACCAAAGAAGGCAGCAGAACCCCCATCCTGCTGCAGCAGAACCTCCAGCCTCTTTTGCCAGACACTTAACACGCTGCTGAGGTTTAACCCACTGAAAACAGAGAAGCCAAATTGCCTTAACATTTCTACACATCAAAGCATGTATCTGTTCCCGAGCTGTCAACAGCGGCCTCAGGCCACAGAAAAAGGCTTTGGGTCTCTGTCCTCCATATTTCGTGCAGTGTGGCCCTAACACTCAAGAGAAGGCCTTGCTAAGTTCTGCTGGCCTTGAATTGGTGCAAGGTAATGTTAAACCCTTCTGTTCCGCAAGACTGTTTCACAGTGCAGCCCCTGGGTTTGCAAGTTCAGGGCAAAAGCCATTGGCATTATTCTTTATCACCCACAGTCACCAGTTATTCAGGCCACCCAAAGCCACTGCTAATGGAAAAATCTAGGGACAAACCAGAGGCCTGTCCCATGGCCAGGCACAGTCCAGGCCTTCCCTGGAAGGTGACAATGCCACCCAAGCTCCTCCTGCTAACCTGCCGGCACGATTTCTGTCTGGACAACAAGCAGCTGAACGTGTAGAACTGTCGACTGTGGACCTGCAAATGAACTACATGACAAATGATACAGAGCAGAGGCCCATCAACCATGAGAATTCAGCTGTCTCTACAATCAGAAGGGTTTCTCTGAGTGGGGGTGCAGAGGTATCTTAATCTTTGTCTTTTGAGTTCTGAGATTTTCAGTGCTGGTACATTCTGATGCCACAAGCTGGTCTCAATTTCCCCGAGGCACAGACTTCACCATACTTCATCCACACACCTCTGCTGTACAACTGTGGGGCTTTTATTCTGCTCTCCAGAGACACAGCCTTGTAAAACTAAAGCTGTCAGAGACCTCCTTAAGACCTTGTGTGATAATTTGCATGCTTAAGAAAAAACGCTAAGGCACACTAAATACCACAGATTATTTTGCCAGTTTTAAGAACAAAGGAATGTAAGCACATAAAGAGATAACAGAGTGAGAGAAAAGAAAAAGTGGAAATATGAATTGTATGAGATTAAGTCCACAAGAGAAACCAAGAAGGGCTATGTGCAAGCTGCGAGTGCTCTTGGGCAGCTCGGGCCCACCCAGCAAGCACAGGTACCATCAGTGTGGAACTTCATCCCCTGCTACAGATGGAACCACTGTCCACTGCCCCTGGGTGCAAAGCCAGGAATTGCTGCTAATGGTATCACTGCCATTTGCTGCAGAGTGTAAAGCAGAACTTTGTTCTCGTTACACTCAAAGAGCACTAAGGCTCTTGGAAACAATGAAAATAACAACTCTAAGTGGATTTTAGACACTGCCTGTGCTGCTGTGGCAAACACGAGGATCCAGTCCCACTGACTCAGGATTTAACAAAGCACGACTTGGATACCACAAAAACACCCAGGAGTCCTGAAAGGAGATCCCCCAAACCAGCCCATCAGGCATATGCTCAGGCAGATCATATCTTGCAAACAGATTTCAGAAGCAGACTTTGGAAAACAGCACCATCTGGATCAAATTTGCAACTCTGCCCATAAATAGGCAGGGACAGCTTATGGCACCACTGAAAGCATATTTATAAAGTGTGGGAATACAGGGCTGTGAGGGAGCAGTGCAAGGGCAAACAGTGTCTGCAGCAGCGAAAAATGCAGCTGAACCACCGAGGATGAGGGATGGGGAAGCACCTTCACAGCCAAACCAACCTAGCCAGGGCAAAGGCAACTGGAAATGAGGGGCTGCATGGCAGGAACAGTCAGAGAAAGGTGAACCCAGCAGGCTCTGGAGCTAAACTGTAACTTAGGAACAAGGGCAAAACTCTGTGGACTGCACAGCAAGCCCCCACCCTGCTGTGGCACTGCTGGAGCAGGGAGAGCAGGGCCGGGCGGGCAGGGAGAGCAGCACCAGGTGGGCAGGGAGAGCAGCGCTGGGCAGGCAGGGAGAGCAGCACCAGGTGGGCAGGGAGAGCAGCACCAGGTGGGCAGGGAGCACCGACAGCGCCTGTTCCCCGGGGAGAACCCACCAAGAGGATTGCAAGGGACAACTGAAAATGGTCAGTGATTTATACCAATGAGAATCCCGACAGACAAAGCACTCTGGTATTCTTCTGACCCCAGTGACTGGCCAGAAACGTGGGGGAAGTGCACACTGTCCCATTTAGAAGGAGAAAATTCTAACTTAAGTTAGGTGATTTTGCTTCACATGACAGAGTATGTTACTCTGACAGTCATGTCACAAAGTTGTGTTGTCATCTTACAGAATCTTCAAGACAGCATATTTTTAGGACAGACACGAAAAAAAAATAAATTACCTGTTAAAAGGGATGTTCTGGGCAATCGTTTCACACTATTAACCTCCCCCAAATGTGAAACACCCACACAGAATCACAGGATACCCCCCATGGTACCCCTGGTAACACCAGGTAACAGCATCATGAAACTGGATTCCATGTTTTGATCTTAGGGAAATTTGTAATTCCAAGATCACTTTTGTTTTACTTGTTTTACCATTATTTTTTTCCAAAGTAAGTATCCACACCTTTTATGTGCCTTTAGGGATTTGCTCTGTTTTTAAATACACCTGTTTTTTGGAGAAGTTGGGGAACTTCTTTGGATTGACTTACAAAGGTAAGTGCCATTTACTTTGCTGAGAACTGGAGCGAATTAGGACAGCCCTTCTCTGGGTTGCCCCTCTGCTGCTGGAAGGTGCTGTCCCTGCTCTCAGCAGAGTCAGCCCACTCAGTTCCAGGTGCCAAAGGAACACCTTGAGCTAAACCTCTGAACTTTTCACTCTGCTGTATTAAAGATCCATCACAAATTTCAATGAGACCAAAAGCATGAGGGTGATGACTGCACAAAGTCAGGTAGCAGGAAATAATCAGTCAGGAAAGCTCCCTAAAAGCAATTTAAAATGCCTTTGACTAATTCTTCCGTGCTGCTTAAAATCAAAGCATGAAGGAAATCAGGACTACAAGAGGCCAGAAAACCACCCTGTGACCGAGGCAAGCACACAGCACCTTCCACACTTCTGTCAGCAATCTGTTTCACTCATTCTTAACAAGAACTAGTTTCAGACACTTAACAACATTGCCTTTATCTATTTCACTGCTTCATTATTCTGAGTTTTTGAAAGCATCTCCTATTTTCCTCAATTACTGCAATGTAAGCCCATTACTTCTTGTCCCACCAACTATGGATGCAGTGAAGAGTTTATTCCCTTCCTCCTGGCAAGCTTTTCAGCCTGAGCACTCCCAGCTGGTGCAGACTTTGCTTTGGAACACTTCTCTTGTCCTGGAGCACGATGAGCACGTCTGTCCCACACACAGGTAACGAGAGCAGCCTGTGGCTCTGGGCGGTTTGTTCGGTGCCCGACGAGCATCACACTGTTTGGAGGAGCAGAGCCCAGGCTGTGCCCCCCGAGCAGCCCAGGGGCCGGCAGGACAGGCTGGTGGCACAGCCGGGCAGGGAACACGGGCTGGCTCCTGCTCTGGCACACGCCCCTCGGGGCTTGCACACAGCACAGGGGAGAGGAGCGTGTCAGACAAACAGCACTTCGGTTTCTGCACGTGCTAATGGCTCCTCAGTTTCTTCTGGAAGGAAAGTTACATCTCAGTGCCGAGTCTGCTGATTGGGGTTTTAGTCTTTTTCTTCTCTTTTCAAAAATCCTTTCTTTCAGCTCTCTTCCAGGGGCTTGCCTGTGCCGTGCTGTGCCTGCTCTTGGCTCTGCTATGAGCTCATCTGTTCTGCAACAAAGAAAGGCACCACCCAGAAATGAAGAGAAATGCTTGCCTGTTGTTCCCTCAAACCCAGCCTTGGAGCAACCATCTTACTCTGTTTGAAGTTATTTCTGCCTCTGAAGCACCGGCGGCCTCAGATTCCACCAATAATTTGGAGATTACATTTTTTCCTCTTAAAATTCAAGGAGTAGGGATTGAAATTTCTACTGTGTTCTGACCACTGAAGTGAATTTATACCTCTCTGGTACTTTATTGGATGAAAGATTTGCTTGTAATATACAAAAAACCAGCAGATTCTTTTGTTTCTTTATTTTGATTTGCTTTGCTGAAGAAACAACCACTGCATCGGGAGAATTCAAAACCTGGAAAGCAAATATGAGCTCCTGAGGAAGGGCACATTCATCTAATATTTAGCCCCACACTCTTTATGCAAGAATACCCTCCATATCTCCCTCCAGAGTCTGCCAAGATTGTCAGCTCATGCATGCCTTAGCAGTTGTACCACACATCAGTAGGTCAGGAGTGTAGAGTTATGACTGCTATGAAAACTCATCCACACTCCACTTCAATCGGTAATAGCCAAGAATTCACCCTAAACCCCAACCCCCCACACCTGTACCCTAGTGTAGAAGGCACCTCCCATGAATCTCGGGGGAAGTACATATCTGTGTATGTACGTGTGGTGGGGAGGAACTAACCTGGCATAAGGTTTAGAAACTGAAAACATAAACACAGAGAAAGCAGCAAACTGCTCAGAAGTAGCAGCGAGTTACTCCAACCAAGATTTTTAGGTAGGGCTGTGCCAGTACTCCAGTCAGGCCCCATCCCCTCCCTTGCTGGATAGCAGGCAGGCTACCCCTCTGCAGACCCCTCTGCTGAGCCTGCAGGCCCAACATCTCCTTCTGGGCAGGAACAAACCTCACAGGATCCCTTTCCTCTCCTGCTGTGTATTTATCCCTCATTGCACAAAAATCCAATTTCAAACATGATGTAGAAATATTGGCACTCCTGTATTTGTAATACTGCCTGCAAAGATAAGTTTTTACACATTTTTCTAACCTGTTCTCTTGTCATCTTCTTTACATCTTTGGGTATATGATTCCTTTTTAAGCAACTTGACCTAAAAACTTTACATGAAGGGAAAAGATATTTTATTTCTCAAGAGTTCATAGCCTTCTGTTTATCCCCTTGAAGGTTAAAATAAGCACGAGTCACTTTGAAAATAGTTATTTCATTCTGCAGTTGCTCAAGAGGCAGCTCCAGTCAAAGCAGGAAAATGAAGAGTAAGAGCAGGTGAATGCTCAAAAAAGTAGTTTTGTGCAATAACACCAAGAACAACAAAACCACCTGCTGCACAGCTCCAAAGATAGATAAAACTAACAACTTCCAGCATTCTCCATTCGTAACCAGGAGACCTCTGCACAAATACTTTCCTCAAGTTCTGGACCCATGGCAACTTTCCTAGTTGATGCCATCCAAGATTAAACAGGTTCATATCTTTGTGCCACACTAACCCTCCTCTGCCCACACCTGTATCTTCTCGACAAGAGACAGAATGTGGACAACTGGCATTCCATGGTTCCTCTCCATCTCTCTCCTGCAATATATTCTGCCTGAAAACAATGAGAGCTTCTTCACTGGGTATGAAATTTTGGTATGTACAACGTGTACAACTCGCTCAGACCTCAGCGTTGATTAAAGGAAGATGTGGAGAGAAAACTTGCAATAGCATTTCACTGCCTGTCTGAACTTCGCTCCACATCTGAGATCTGCAATTGATGTCCATGTTTTCTCTCTCTTCTCCCTCGCTCCTGCAATCAGAATGACTCCACAAACAAGGACAAAGTGAGATAAAAGGATTGCCTCATCAGGTAGAGTCCCCTGTCAGAAGTGCTCTTATCATCAAGCACCAACCCTTTTTCCTCCAGGCACTCCAGAGCACACTCCTCTTCTGGAGAGGTCCCCCTGAATGCCACAGCACCCCTGGGCCCCCAGGTAGAGTGTGTGCTGGCAATCCTGCTGGGTGCTGGACCCCCAGGCAGAGTGTGTGCTGGCAATCCTGCTGGGTGCTGGGCCCCGGGCAGTGTGTGCTGGCAATCCTGCTGGGTGCTGGGCCCCGGGCAGTGTGTGTGCTGGCAATCCTGCTGGGTGCTGGGCCCCCAGGCAGAGTGTGTGCTGGCAATCCTGCTGGGTGCT
>JAWWLZ010000053.1:14543831-14559990 GCA_035041345.1 Poliocrania exsul | reverse complement strand
CTGCTGGGTGCTGGGCCCCCAGGCAGAGTGTGTGCTGGCAATCCTGCTGGGTGCTGGGCCCTGGGCAGTGTGTGCTGGCAATCCTGCTGGGTGCTGGGCCCCCGGGCAGTGTGTGTGCTGGCAATCCTGGGAGTGCCTGGACTGAGCACCCAGCCAAAGGCTCCTGCAGGCCCCAGGGCTGCCCAAGGCAAACAGGCAACTGAAGGTCATGTCACCCACACACCCAAGGGCCAGGGAGATTCAGAGCCAGCTCCTGCCACTGCCTGGTGTTCGACTGCTGGGAAAGAGAGGCTTCTTTTTCTTTAAGGAAAGATTTCTACTATGATGAGCAAAAGCAGAAGTTACTCACTCAGCCAAATTCCCCTGGAATGCGTGACAGAAAGGGCAGGTAACACGATAATGAGATTTCTGTCACTAGTGCCACAGCTGGTGTTACCATTTGATGAAAAAATTACACTCTAGCCTAAACTACTCCCCATATACCAAAAAAATCTCCTTCTGGGAAATCTGTTTTTACTGCACCCCAAAGTCTCAACCCTTCTGACCAATTCCACCATCTCAGTGAAACTTGCTTACACAGCAAATAGCCCAGCCTAGAAACAGAAGCAGACTAAGACAGCACATTTCTCTTCCTCCTTTGAAACCGTTCCTCAAGTATCATCTGGATTTAACATTTCTTGATTCTCAAATGTTGCTATGAGGGCATTACTCTGCCCCTCCACAACCCACTCTCCCTCCAAATCTCACCGATCTGCTCTTCAAAAGGTTCAGTAGTACCATGATTTGCAGAGAGATGTTATGCTCCTGGTTTTATTTTGCTACTGTGTTAGTTTGAACAAAGCTGTCATGGCCTCTGAGGTTCAGAACTTGGGAACAAAAGTCTTTTTATGTGAAAATAAGGAGAATTTTTAAGGACAACACCAACAAAGATGTTAACTGAAGATATATCTTCAGCATTAATGAAAAGAAGGCAGGTGAAGCCTTAGGTGATCAGAAGTGTGCAGAGAGGTACAAAACATGCCAAAAATAAACCCTCCTGTCCCTAAGGACAGGTTTGTGCTGGGAATTTCAGGATTCAAACACTCCTTTAATTTGCCTTCAAACTGCAAGTCTGAACCCCGGAGCTGAAAAACTGCAGAGGAAGAAACTTCCTTTCTGTATATGTATCTCTGAAGTACAGAGAGCCACACAAGGGAAATGTTCTATATACTGACTTTTACAACCTTTTTGAAATCTCTCCTTGGGTCCAGCTTGGCCTGTGACGGTTTTACTTTGCTTGTCCTACAGAACGCAGGGCCAGCACCAGCAGTACGTTCCAACCAGTGACACTTTCACTTCATCTCTGTCTTTCATACCCTTTGTGCTCAGTGTGTGCTGAATTGCAGACCTCAGGCTGCGCTCACTGCCTCCGAAAGCACTTCTGCATAGTGCTGGGCAGGGCTTGTTTCAGCAGCTACACACACACAGACAGACAGGCGAGTGTGAAACCAGCAGGTGTCCAAGCGCTTGCACTTGCACTTGCTGAGGTTTTAGCAGGAGCACAACTGTTCAGACAACTGTCACTGACTCATCCTGAGGCACAACACAGATTCTTTGTTTACATTTTTACTCCTCCCTGAGAGCGACGGGAAGGTGCTGTCTGGCAATTCCTGAAGGGCCCAGACTTCCATTCTACACCTTATGTTCACACAGGACTTGGGCAGGAAAACTCCCAGCACAGTCTCTTGCACCCAGCAGATATTCCCAGAAGGGAAAACTGTTAATGCCTCCCATCCCCGTTGATCCTTTGTCTCTGCACAGACGCTGTCAATAGTGCTTCTGGATATGCCCCTGCAACTGAGCTAAGACCACCAATTCATCAAGCACTGACTGCCAAGGATGTGTCAGCTTGTTGCCAGAAGGCTGAGTTAAAGAATTAACATTTTTTTGCAGTTTTTCACAAAAAACCTCATGTAGCTCAAGTGATATGTTTTGCTCAATTTTTTCTCTAAAAGTGGTAAGGAATGGACACAAGGCTCTGGTTGTTCCTTCACTTGTAGTCTTTGAACAACTCATTTTGGGTTTCTGCACCTCAGTTTCTCCTGCCAAAGACTGGTTGTCTGTTTTGAGAGGATCCAGACAAAAAAGTGCTGCATAAACAGAGACCAGCATCTTTATTGTTAATGCACTTGAAAGCAAAGTTTTCTTCCTCTCTAGGTGACGTGGCCCAAACGTTCTCTTTCCCCTGGGTTAAGCTGGTTGTTGGTCCCACGCTGCCCAGCAGCTCCCCCAGCACCACACGGGCAGAGAGCAGAGAGCTGCTGCCAGCAGCCCTGTCCCCACGCACCACCTGGCCATGGCCATGCTGCCACTGCACTTTCATTCTTGCTTGCTCTTGACAAATTTCAGTTCCTCTGCCTGAGTGCTGTAAAAAATTTGATTCATACTTTACTTTCCAAATATTGTGGCTTTTCTTGTGCAACCGCCGAAGAAAGATGCATTGGCCTGCCCTGTGCAAAGGGATCTCTTAGGACACACTGCATGCACAGCATAACAGACAGAACCCATCAGAGCCTGGCTGCTCCTTCGGGCTTTATTTGATGTCAAGATGCATATTAAGCTGGTTTGGAACAGGGAAGGAAGCAGAGGTCCGGGTGGAACCACCAGATGTACCTTGCTGGTCATGATGTTCACATTGTACACACGGAAGGTGCTGATCCTGCAGGGAGACAGGCTGAGCTTCCCCAGCTCCCTCCTGGCTTCTTATGTTACTTATTATACTTAATTTGTCCAATTTTGTTTCTAAATGCTTTTTGCCCTTGTTCCCTAACTTCTAAGTGCAGTTATTCTGGCAAATGTTATTTCTGAGTGCCGAAGGAGGAACACACAGGAGCGAAAAGAACCACGTGCAGTCAGGTTATCAGTCCTTGCACAAGAGCTGTGCAATCACTGCAAGGGAAGGCACAGCACACCAAGACTGTGGGGCAAGGTGACTGAATGCAGCACAATCTTAGAAGTTCTGTTCTGGCAAAGCTGCAGCCTCAGTAAAAAGCCCAGCAAAGCAGGTACTGCAACACCAAATGCACTGGGTTTCATGCTAAGTTAAAAACTCCAGGGGTACTCTTGTCTTGTATAAATAACTTACTGAGTAAATCTCACTTGTGAACTACACCTCCCAAACCAAACATCTTTGGTCCTGACAGCCTGAACATCACTAGTTATTCACTGACAGGTTTCCAGAACACATTCTGCTCACATGTGAGCAGGACACTGGTGCCAGTGCAGAGGAGAGGACATGTACTTGCAACAGTGACAGTTTCCCACGTAAAGTTTTAAGAGCCAACGAAGGAGCCAAACTCTATAAAGGTGTCTCCCCAATCAATGTGTCTCTCCTTTCCCTGCTGAGGGATCATGCCTCTAACAAACCAATGCTCACAGCAAACACACTTCTGCAGCTCTCCTTGAAAACTTCCCCCACCGTTCTTCCCTTATTCTATGTCATGTCAACTCCCTCTCCTCACAAACAGCTGCTTCCCATCTGACTTCCGAGCACAGTTTCAGTAACACAACACAGACAGAACCACCAGTGCCCAGAGGGACAGGAACTAAAACAATTATATGCAAGTGTCCAGTGATTATCATTTAAAGCCTTGAAGGGAAGTAAATAAAAGAGAAAAGAGCAAGCACTCTTCATATGAAGGACCAAAGTGCCTTCAGTTCATGGTATCTCAGCTCACAACTGTCAGTAATGACACTCTGAATTAGGTAATTAACATCCAGTTTCTTTTCACGCTGTCCTGAAGTAGCCACCAGCCACTCAAAGTGTATTTCCTTTCTGTCTCCTCCTCCACAGACTAAACGAAATAAAAGACCTCAAGTAATGACAACAGTCAGTAATGACAAAAATCTAAGGAAGGCTTTCAAAACACATTTCCAGCACCTCTGCTCTGGCACGTAGAACTTTCCCCTCCCAAGAGAGCACCAGCAATAAAGGCACCACAGCCGCCACCCTGCCAGCGCTGGGGCTGCGTGTCAGCTCCCTTCTGCCAGAGGCCTTGGCAGGATGTAGCACAGCCTGGGTGGGACCCCCAGCCATGCCCCCACCACCGAGCCCCAGGGGCCCGGGCATGGCCCTGAGCCTGGCACTTCTGGGGAAAACCGGTGGAAGGGTTCCTGGCACGCTTTTGCCTGGGCCCCCTTGCATTGTCCCAGACAATTCCCAGGCATGGTGCCATCAGGGCAGCCCAAGGACCATTCCCTGCAGACAGCCTGAATGCAGCCATCCTGCTCAGAGACTCACATGGCTCAGTGGTACAGGACAAGACCAGATCATGCCATTTGGCCTCAGGACCACAGAACAAAACCTGGCCCTGTTTCGTTTACTCCATTTGTAGCCTCAGTCTCTTGCTTAACCATGCACAGCATTAACCACCGATCTGCTGTAACAGCACAGATAAACTTTTGCCTCCATGCCTTTTCCTCTGTGACCTACTTATTAAATAACCTACTTATGTACACCTCCATTAGGCTTGTCCATTTTTCTCACAACAACTTGGATTCTGTTTAAAAATCAGGTTTCAGAGTGCAAAACATTTCACCAGGTCAAAAGTTTTCCAGCTTTCTGTTATTGCCCCTTCACACCAAATGAAAGGGGCTCCTTCAGCCCCCCAGTGATGGGGTTAAACAGCCCCAGCTCCCCCCAGGTGATGCTTCAAAGCGGTTCCCAGATTAGGCAGGAAGTCTCCCAGGACCAGAGGCTTTGCTGTGTAGCTAAACAGGCCACCTATCTGAGATACGAATTTGCATTTTAGTGAGTTCTTATCAGGAGTCTGTCCCCAAAGGAGGGCCCTGCACCAGTGACACACACTGACTGTCAGGGAACTCCTCTCTTTGTCAGCTTCCTCAGCCCCCAAATAATCGCTGAATGCAACCTTTTATGTGTTCCCCTCTTTGCTGACAAGTACTTCCCTTGTGTATCCCATGACGGGTTGTTCCAAATTACCCAAACCATGCTGGGACGCCAGAAGAATGAGCAAGCAAAACTTTCAGGAGAAAAGTGTCATAATTGATGTGATTTACTGCACATAAAAAAGTGTAAAAGGATGTGGATGATGCTGTTGGGACTTTTTAAATCTAAACCCGTTATGTCATGTACAAAGGTAGTCACGGTCTGACAGCCATCCAGTAAAATGAGTCTCATGGGTTTAAAGCTGTTTCGTAATAAATCACTCAGATCCCAAAGAGAAGCATCACTCCTTGGTGTCTCCAGTGCAAAGGACTGTAGCAGCCCCTCTCAGGGAAGGGGTGAGCAGTGTCCCTGCCAGGGACCAGCACTTGCACGTTCTGACGCACTGGGTTAGACAGCTCAGCAGAAGGGATGTGGGTTTGGTGTCACCAAATGGCACTGGGTCACAGCTAAACAGCAGCCTGACTGGTGCAAGTCAAACTGCAGGATCCATCATATCAAATTTCACACCCAAAACAAGCAACCAAACAGTTCCTGATATATGTTGGAAGCAGGAACCCCGGGAATGTTGGTCCTGTCACTCAGTTAGAGGCAATTTAACAACAGACAAATCCACAGAGAACGTAGAATCAGCACCCTGTAGATTAGACTGTTTGCTCCTTTTTAATTTTAACTGAAAGTGTACTTACTGGACCAAATCAATTGTGACTAATCTAAAAGATTTTTAATGACTAAACAACAATGGTTGTTGAAAAAAGATGCCCTCATTTTACATAAGCAAAGTAGTTTGGGAACCAGCAAATTAACCAGCTGGCACAAGAACTGACCACAAGCAAAACCAGAAGCACAAAATGAAAATCAGGTTAAGAATGCTCAGAAGATTTGCTCCATGAGTCATGAGATAGCAGATCTCTGGCAGCAAGGTATTATTTGTATGGCTGATATGGCTGATTATGAAATAATTACAGCAGTGGCAATAGCAGTGATATTGACCCAATATCCTTACATGAACCTAAACGTTCCTTTAACACAGTGCCATCATCTCAGTAACCACCCTAACCATTAAATAATAAGGGTTTAGAAATCTACTGCCACTTCTGCAGCTCAAAGACATAGGACATATGCAGGAAGTGACACTGCAGCCAGTTTGTGACAATTCCTGTACTGAAAGCAGTGGGTGGAAGGGCAGGAGGCCGTTCAGACACAACCCTAACAACACCAGAATGGGCACTACGTGCCCTCAGGTCTCAGGTTCCAAGGGGCCTGTCAGAGCAACAGCCAGTTGTGGCCACAGTGCCCCACGGCCTGACATGTGGCCCTCAGCTGTGGCAGCAGGAGCTGCTCTGCTGGGAAGGGCTCCTTAGCTCATTACCACTGAGCTGCTTCTCTGACTCTGCTCTGGAGATCTGCAATTCAAAGGGAGCCAAGGCCTCTTCAGAGGAGCAGCCTCGACAGAAGGCTCAAGGAGGGCGAATATGCAAGTCAGGCGTTTTAACCAGAACCCCTCTGAGGTTCTCTCCAGTACAGACCCACTGCAGTTCTCTCTGCCTGCTGCAGCGTGGCTCCAGGACACGGTAGAGACAGCGTTACAGCTTTAATCACACTTGACTAAGCAATTAAGCAGCAATCTTCATCTGTAGTGACATCTGAATCCTACACTCGGGTCAAGCTTTAGGCACGCTGTTGGTGCAATCCCCAGCCCGAGCCTCGGTGCGTGATCCGGCATGGAGAGCACTCAAAGGCGGCGTCCGCGTGAATGAGGTGGCTCTGAATGAACTGCGCTGCTCCACAAGGAAGTCTCTGTAGCTGATTAAGAAACATTGTTGCTTATGTCAAATCGTCTCTTGCCTCTAGCTGTTAAAGGCTGAGAATGCAGCAGCCGTTCCCACTCCTAAATAGGAACTCTTCAAAATCGATAAGAAACATGATAAGATCGTGATGTTTCCAGCCCATCCTTCAAAGACACGGGGCTTGTTACTTCAACAGGAGTTGAAAACAGAACACAAAATACTGAGACAGAAAGCGACACAAAGAGAGGGGCAGGGGAGGAACGGATTGAAGCCACCTTAAAAGAGGAAGAAGCAGCAGTCACCCTATGCCACAATGTAACTTTTACATCCTTAATTCGAGCAGCCTTCATGCTCTGAGACAGCACCATCCCCGAGTTCAGCAGCCAAGGGATCATCTCCCAGTTCAGAGCGTTTAACAGAAACACTGCTGTGTAAACATGCATTAAGTATCCCACCACAATACAAACACAATGGTAATAAGCAGTGGCATTAGGGAACTACACATGTTTTCATGACATCTAAAGCACAAAACAAAGGGGCCTGGCTGAATGAGGACTGCAAAGAAACCTCACCACGCAGCCAGAGAAACTGGGAGATACAACCATTCATGGCAATTCCAAAGGTTTATTCACAAACCCCATTTCTGTAATCATGGCAGTTGCTATCAGCAAATGAACAAAATCTTCACAAACTAGGCAAGTCCATAGAATATAGAATATATTTCTCTTTTCCAACTTCAAGAGTATCTCAAAAAAGGAGATGAAGTGTAGGACATCTGAAAGTCTTTGCCACAGTAAAGGCCTGGTCCAAGGTATGAGAGCTGAAATGAGGTTTCTGCAAAACTTTGTTGTTAAGTCCCCATTTCGTGCAAGCAAAGTGATGGCAGCCTTTGCACACACTGAGGGGCTGGGGCTGAGCAGACACGTGTGGGCCAGCAGTACTCTGGTGGTGGCCACGATAGGCTGCCATTTGCACAGGGATTTCAAGCACCACCAAAAGCAAACCACGCATTTATATCCTAAACCACACTGCAACTCAGCAAGGTCTCTTCCATTGCAGGCTGCAAATCCGTTTGAAGAGACCAAACCAGAAAAAGGATTCTACAGCTGGAAAGAAAGAAGAGGGAAATTCACACATAGTCCCTTATATTTTCTTGCAAGTGCCTGAAGTGAACAATAGGCAGGCAACAGAAATAAGTAATTTCTTGAAAGCTTCATCTGTCACAGACTCATCTGTGTGCCTGAAGGCAGACCCTGCGCTGGGGAGAAGCTGCTTTTCAAGCTTCAGATACCCTCTCTGGGTGGGATCCCTCTGGGACAGCCAGGTTCGGAACACAGGAAAGCTGCAAACACAGCACTGTCCTCCCCTTGAGCAGGGTCCAGTGTTGCACTGCCAGGGTGCCCCCAGAAGCCCAAATATCAGACTGCTCCCATGAATGCTTTATGCTGGCACACAGTCACAAACAGCGAGTTGTCCTCAAATGCAGGTACAAGCTCAGACAAACCTTTCTTAAGGCTCTTATGTCCTGACAATACCCCATATAATGTACAAAAATCATGAAATAAATCCCCTCCCTCAGCCAGCACTGCTACAGCCTCGGGAGTGTCTCACTCCTGGCGTTTTGGGCACTAGAGTTCAGGAAATAAATAAATTAGAGAATCCAGATAACAGCACAGGAATTCTCACAAGTACAATCAAATAGCTTTTGAGAGAGAAAAGTTCAACAATTTGACAATTTAATCTAATCTGAAATGAAGTGGGAAAACACCCATGAAATATTTAAGGGTTTAACACAGAGAAAAATATCACCTACGTGCTCACTGCAAAAAAAATTAGACATTACTTTAGGCATTAAGAAGACGTTTCTAACAATAACAACATCTAAACACCAGGATAAACCATCAGAAATGAAGCTCCTTTCATACCAGAATGCGATGGGATGGTTTGTCAAGATTCTCTCCAAGACTATTTTCATGATCCTATGATATGATGTGGTTCTTCAATTTTACATTTCCCATCCCTGTAAATCAGGACTCCTGCCTGTGGCAGAAACGCTGTGACCTTTGAAGTGCAAAATTAGCAGAGCTTTCAAACTTTTTCCTGTCCTATATTTAGGGATAGACAGCCTCCCATAATGGGTATAGGTCTGCTTTCTGCAAATCCCAGCCACAACTATTGTCAAACCAAACCTGCCTTCAGCTGTGCGTGGAGCTCCAGTAACCTCTGCTCTCTGTGATGCTGGCTAGGTTGTGACCCCCGTGCTATGACATGCCATGCCACGCCACGCCACGCCATGCCCTCCCACCCACAGCCCAGGGTGCCTGTCCCTGCCCCTCACTCAGCCCCAGACTGCAGTCACAGGGGTTGTGGCAGAGGCCCCAGCGGCGCTAGCAAAGCCCAGGGCAGCCGAGCTCTCGCAGCTCCCCCAGAGATCAGGGCACATGGGCAGACAGCAAGTGGCACCCCGGGGCCAGAGGGAGGGACACGCAGCACAGCTGATGGGCGAGAGCACTGCAGCCAGGAGGGGGGAGACGCAGGGCCAGAGCCAGCCCAAACACCGCACTCTGAGGGTGTGAGGAGGCCAGGGCAGGGCTGAGATAAAGGGGAACAAGGGTCAGATGCACACCAGGCTGGAATGAGCTAAGGCAAGCAAAGAGAAAGGAGTTTTAGTTCTCACTTGTGTGGCAGTAAACTGGGGAAACTACACAGTTTTCTCATGGTGGAAATTCTGTGAGAGTGAAAAAGAACTAAACAGTTTCGTTCCTATAAAAACCTGCTGTAGTCCAACAAAGCCATGATTTGTAAAGCCTCACTGCCACGGGCGTGGGGTGCAACTGTCAGAGTGCCACACTAAGCTTAGCCACACGTGTCAGAGCGGGACAGATCCTGGCAATCCTGTGTCCTCCAGCCCTGCTCCTGGCCCCGTGGCTGCAGGCTGGGCTCTCTGGACCACAGGCTCAGATGAATAAACACTTTCAGAGCTTTCTCTTTGCTTTGTTTTGCTTTTCTGTTTTTCATTTGTGCCTCACCTACATCCAGACTGTTTTCTTCATTCTCTCTTTGTATCCAGGTCAAAACAACCTTACAAATTCCTCGCAGTTCAGCCTTTAGCAGCTACATTTGCACTACGCTTAGTCTAAATAAAAAACTCTAGGAGCAGAATTGGCGACCTCAGATACTCAGGAGTCATAACAAAAGCCCCTAAAAACTCTTTGTTTTGCTGCTGTTCTGTCTCCGGTATGTGCTTTACAACCAGAAGGGCTAGAAACACGTCATTTAAAAGGAAAGCTGTGATCTTCCTCAATTTACACACATCAGGAACCAGCCTTTTAAGAAAAATGTCCCATGACATTAAGAGTGAATGGAAGATCTCGATCATGTGCAGTCCTAGCAACTGGCTGTAGGTGACCAACTGACCCAACATAACAGAATAGCACAGCTAATTTAGATTACTTCCAAACAATTTCCTTTTCCACCTCCTTCCTCTCCCCAATTGCTTTTAGCTGTCTCATAATAAAGGAGCAGCATTACCTAAACCATATGGTTCACCTTCCAGAACCAGCGTTTCTCTGGCTGTGCTGGGGGTGAACAGGGAGATCAGGGTAGGACAGGAAACCACACCCCTCCCAGCTGAGACAAATGGGCTGTGTGCTAGTCTGTCTGAGCACCAGAGCCCCATCGTGAAGGCAAACAGCATTGTGAAATATGAAGAAGAAAAAAAAAGCTGTGATGCTTATCACGTTTCAAGATGGGTGGAGTGCAAAATCCAGAGATACTCGATCAATATGACCATAAAGCAAGAAAGGAAAGGGAGAAAAACACAAATATTTTGTAGGATGTGGGTTAATTTATCTGATAGCACATCCTAACCTAACGTATTTATACCATTGATAGGATTGAGAAAGACTTCTAGTCTTCAAATAAAAAGTAAAAGATGATGGCTTAATACTAAAACCTAAAAATAGTACTGGTACAACTACTTACACAACTTGATACCTATCTGGTAAGAACAATCCAACTTTCATACTGTTTTCATACTGCACAGAACAAACAGCTATTGCTCATACTAAAAGTACAGCCTGTTACTCTGACATTAAAATTTACAAGTTGGTGGTTTGTCTTGGAAGGATGAAAGAGACATATTTATACACAATGTAGAAAACTATTTGGCTTTACATATTGGCAATTATCTAGGCTGTGGGAGCTGCATGTGCAGGTTAGAGCTAAGTGTTTAGTGAAATTAAAGGATGGAAAAAAAGTGATGCAACCAAATACCTCACTCTGCAGCCCAGTGCATTGGATAATTACTGCTCCTACACTTCCACATGTAATTCCTATGATTATAGCTCCAAACTGGTAAAACAGACCTTTACAGAACTGGCAGCTAACTGTCGTGTACCCACTATTCAATCTATTTTTAGGGCTATGGTCAAGGAGTATGTCTGAAACTGCTCAGGGCCCCTGTGCCTTGTTATTTGAAAGCTGGTCTTTGATTACTGCAGTATTAGTGGCACAGCTCTGACTGGGGCTCTCTGCAATGGCCACGCAGCACTCGGGCAGCGCTTGGGCAGCGCTCGGGCAGCGCTCGGGCAGCGCTCGGGCAGCCCACAGCCTGTCCTTTCTCAGCAAACTGTGCCTGGCTGCCCCACAGCAGCTTACACCACAGGCAGGAACAGTTACCTGGGCCTGGAGCCTGGCCCAGGGCAGGGCTGCACCGCCCTCAGCCCACCGTGCTGCTGGGGGCCTGTCTTGCCAGGGGCTGGTGCCACAGCCCTGTCCTGCCGTGGGCACGTGCCACAGACAGCAGTGGGCATCTACCCCACTGCTCACCCTCCCTAAATTATCACCTGGGTTGAGTCAGTCACACAGAAGAGAAATTACATAGACAACATAAACATTTCTGCATACAGGGCAGAGTTAAAAGAGGCCAAAGGATGAATTGAATCTTGACGTCTGGAGCCTGAAAATCTTCACGGTTTATGATCCCACCAGCAACTTACAACAGAATTATCTGCCTTTAACTCTTTGAAGTTTATCTTACTCCAGAAACTTTTAGTAAAGTTCCATTAGCTTCTGACAATTTCCCACTTTGCTTCTCGTTTGGTCAGTAGTTGCTCAGTGATCTCAGCAGCAGCACCATCTGCTCCATGCAGCTCTCCCTGCTGCTTGAAAAGTTTGGCTGTGTGATTGCCTTTATTAGTAAGTCAGTAACATCGCTGCATAACTGCAGTATTGCCTGACTGACACAGCATTTCCCCAAGGAGGATTCCAGACTTTGCAATGTGATATCTGCCTAACAAATGGCAGATAAGACAGGACACAACACAGCGAGCGAATATTCCTAATCCAATCGGGAATTCAGGTCATCCACTGGGAGCTGGTAGAGAAGAGGTTTTCCCCTCTCTGCCTCTCATTTCGAGGCTTAATCCAGGAAAATTAAGACTATTGTCTTAAAAATTAAATAAAATTTTTACAAATCACATAGACGGTGAAAAATTATGGGACATCTAAGTTAAATTTGCAGATATAACTCCATTTGTCAACATTATTTTAGGTATGACATAGAAAAATTCTAGAGACTAAATTTAAATAGGTTAACATCTGTAGTATTTTCATTAAATGAGTACAAAACCCATTGGAAAATGTTCTTAATGGTGACTAACATAAATTTTGTTGTTAGAAAACTCCATGTTTTAAAAATTTAATGATACCCACTTTATTTATGGAATTTATAGAAGCTAAATATGGACCACAATCTTTCAGGCAAAGCAAATAAGGATTTGAGTCCTTATGGTTATAGAGAACCTACTTTCCTCTGCAGCTTAGTAGGAAAAGTTTGCTAAGCATATTAAAAAGAAAAAAAATGAAACCTTTCCTTAAACATGATCAGATATGAATCTTCTAAAAAGATTAAAGTACTGTTAATAAGCTGAAGTTACTTTGTTTTATTTGCAAATGCATAATATTAAATACTTAAGAGCTTCTTCCACATTACCAGGGAACACAGGAAGCTGCTGCTAGCAAGCATCCTCAGTGCTCTGAATAAACCCATAGAATTCAGCTGTTTGCTTTTTAAAACATTGTTTGTTGAGAATACTTAATGAGGACTAGGGCTTCAATAGCAAACATTTCACAAAGAGCACAGATTCCCCCACAAAATCCTTTTCTAAAGCACAACTGTTCCAGCCTTGGTTTGGAAAACTCATTCCGATGATAGAAAGATGAGATTTAGCCTTTCTTTATTTCATTCACACTATTGAAGTTTCTTAAGCAAAGGAACCCGCACCTTGCGCATCTCTCACCTCCTGTTTGACACGAACAAGCTTCCAGACAACCCTGGCACAGCCCCTGTCCTGCAGAGCTGCAGCCTTTCACTGCAGCCAAGGTTACTCCTGGACCACATGGAGTAGAAACCATCTCAGTACAACTCACACTATGGAAAAACAACCAACCTCGCCCAGCCACGCCGGGGAGTTAACCTGGTGCATCTCCCCAGGGAGTGAAGAGTGTGCATTTATTGTGCACTGAGGAAGTGCTGCTGGCACAGAACAGGAGCTGGGGGGCAGGAGATCCGTGGGGCGGGAGACGCAGGGGGCAGGAGGCCCGTGGGGGCAGGAGACCTGCGAGGCAGGAACAGCACTTCCTGCAGTACCACCAGTGCACTCCAGAGATCCAAGTGATGGAGTGAAGTGCCTCCATCCATGAGACCCAAGCAGAGCTGGGAACACAAGGTCCCAGGGCTGCAGCAGTACATTCTTTAGTGTATATTCATGTGTCAGAAGGCAAAACTTTTGCACTAGAACTGCCTATAATCCCTTGATTATACAGACAATAATATCCTTGCATGCCATGCCAGCTGCCCATCGTGGGAGGCAGGGCAGAATTCTCTCCTTTGGGTTACCTTGCCAGAAGGATTAAGTTATGGCTATCCATGCAATTTATCAGAAAATATTTCACGCTCCAAACTTTCTTTCTAAAGCTTTCGTATCCTACTGCTCTTCTTACCCTCACACGGTGCAGCAGATGCTCATTCTCCTTTCCTTGGGGCTGACACCACTCAACTACCCGAATGCAGCTGGACAGAGATTCAGCCGATAAGAAGTAGGTCAATGACTAAAGAAACTGTTGTTACTTAGGACAGCACATTAATATTTGACATGTGCATAAAGTTAAGCCTGTGTGTGAGTGCTGTTCTAAACCAAGGCTCAGAGATGGAACGATCCCATCCCTCAGTGCTTCATTCAAACATAATTCCCAAAGCACAAACTCCACAGGGGGGTAAAGCTGCACTACCAGAACCATCCCCCAAGATAACACTTCAGTCACTTTACACCTAAACAAAGTGCCTTAGGAGGGCTCTGACTGCCCGCAGTGCCAGTCTGAGACCAAAGCAGAGGGTGCTGCACCAGGATCTTCTCCTGTCTTTAGCCAGGGCATATTAGGCACTACTGCTCTCATGAAAACCGCCAAGTTAATGAGTATAAACAAATAAATCGCTTGTTTTGGTTTTTAATATACGAAAATTCATTAGTTAACACTGTGAACGCATTTAGCTGAAAGTACTGAAGATAAAAGTATGTGTAGCTTGAAGCTACCTTTTAGGCTGCAGCTGATAAAGCCTCAAATTCAGTACTTAGGACAGAGGAGTTTTCTGAGGGATTTTGGTTTTATTTGGTCTGTAGGGTGGGGCACTTCTGCAACTTGCAGCTTTTTTTAAAAATCTCACACTGAGACAGAACCACAGTCCTAAATGAAACTAACAGGCACTTCAGCTGGAAGCTTTCTCAGATTAAAAGCTCTGAGTTCAACTACTGGAGAGAGAAAAGGAGGATTCATGTAGAGACTAGTTAATAAAGCAACCACATCCTTTTCCTTTATCTTTTATGCTAGACAGCTTGCCACTTGGATGAATCTGAAAAACACTGAAGACAAACTGATTTAAAACAAAGCAAAACAAGTACCTTGCCAGAAGGACAGGTCAAAAAGGGCCCAGGGTCTAAGCCCATTTAGATTAAACCAGAGTTTAGTATTTATCTAGCAAAACTGCCTGAACAATCTTTCAGAAATCTCTGCAGAGAGTTCCCTTGCTTTGATTCTTTGAGTCTGTGATCAAATACTTTGTTCTTTTTTTATGTCATTTTTGTTATCTAGTAACTTTTACTGTAGGCTTTTCTAGTTCTTTGCAGGAGTGTGGTGGTGTGCTGATGAATTCCACATCGAGAGCCTATATAGGAAAGAGGAGATATCCAGATGGAGTTTTCTTCTGAACTCGTCCATGGATAGTTTCAGAGGTGGGTATGATTGTCTCCACATGCACAGACATACCCGGCCCAATCACGTAGTTATGTTTACCATTAAACCAAAATACACACAATATTTATTTACAAATAACTGGCAGTAAGAGTTCCACGTGGGTGTAAAAGCAACTTGTAACCACCTACGGCCACAGGGACGAGGCGCTCCGAGCGCGGCCCCGCTCCGGGAGCGGCGCTGCCGCCGAGAGCAGGACAGGGCAGGACAGCCCCGCACTGTCCCGCACTGCCCCGGGCTGGCCCCGCACAGCCTCGCAGCCCCCGGGCCGCCCTGCACTACCCTGCACAGCCCCGCCGTGCCCCTCCCCACCCCGGGCTCCGCAGCCCCCGAGCCGCCCCGCACTGCCCTCGCCGTGCCCCCCGGCTCCGCCGCCGCTCACCGACTGCAGAAAGCGGAGGGTGCCCACGTAGTCGCGCTCGGTGCTGAGGATCTCGTTGAGCACGCAGAGGCGGAGGCGCAGCTGCCGGTCGGTGTCCCTGGCGCAGCCCGCGGGCTCGGCTGCGCCGGGCGGCGGTGGCGGCGGCTCCATGGCGGTGGCGGCGGCCCGGGCGCTGCTTTCCCGCTGCTTTCCCGCTGCTCAGGAGCCCCCCATGGCCCCTCGGCTCGGCTCGGCCCGGCCCGGCCCGGCCCTGCCCTGCCCGCGGTCCGGGCGCTGCACAGGCTGGCGCGGCGGCGCGGGATGGAGCGAGTGGGGCAGCCCCGGCCGCGGGGAGGGAGCGAGGGGCGGGCGGGCAGCGAGGGGCGGAGGCGCCGCAGCCACAGCCCGGCCCCGGGGCATGGCCGGAGGGGCGGCGGGCGGGGCGGGAGGGAGGGGGCTCGGCACGGCCCCGCTCACACTCACAGCCCCTCATATATCGCTCACAGCCCCCTCATAGATCGCTCACAGCTCCCTCACAGATCACTCACAGCCCCCTCACAGATCGCTCACAGCTCCTACACAGCCTTCACACAGCCCCCTCACAGATCGCTCACAGCCCCCTCACAGATCGCTCACAGCCCTTCACAGCCCCCTCACAGATCCTACATAGCCTGCACACAGCCCTCACACCCCCTCAAAGCCCCCTCACAGCCCCCTCACAGATCTCTCACAGCCCCTTCACAGATCCCTCAC
>JAWWLZ010000053.1:14511224-14533311 GCA_035041345.1 Poliocrania exsul | reverse complement strand
GCCCCGCTCCCGGCCCTGCCCCGCTCCGGCCCCGCCATGCAGCCCCCCGCCCGCGAGCAGGACGCCCGCACCAAGAGCATGTTCGTGTCGCGGGCCCTGGAGAAGATCCTGGCGGAGAAGGAGGCGAAGCGGCCGCCGCACGGGCAGCTGCGGAGAGCCTGCCAGGTGGCGCTGGGTGAGTCCCGGCCCGCACAGGGGGCACAGGGCACAGGGCCCAGCCCCGCCGCGGAGCGACCTTGGAGCGGGGGAAAGTTCTCTCTCCAAGCGAGGGTTGGCAAATACAAGGGGAAAATCCCCAAATACCTGTTTTATCAAGGGCCGGCCTCGCTGGGAAACGGGAGGCATTTGGGCTTGCCACTTCCGGTTTAGGGAAGTAATTTCAGTCTTTCACACCCAGAAGCAGATTGTCTGAGGCACTCGGGCTGTGGTGCCCAGAGCTCCGGGGCCCGCAGGTCCTCTGGGCAGCTGGGGTTGGGCCGGCCGGCACTGTGTGCCCAGCACAGGCTCTGGGGGTGTGTGCCCAGCACAGGCTGTGGGTGTGTGTGTGCCCAGCACAGGCTCTGGGGGTGTGTGCCCAGCACAGGCTCTGTGTGTGTGTGTGCCCAGCACAGGCTCTGGGTGTGTGTGTGCCCAGCACAGGCTCTGTCTGTAGTGTCTGCAGAGCTGATGCCCCTTCTCTGAGGTTGGTGCACTGCCCTGAGGTTTTCTGTGGGTCCAGGCTGGTGTGAGGTCTGTGTGTTGCCAACTCTGCCAATGTGGTGTGTGACGGAGAGCTCGCTGGGCAGAGCAGCCCACTCTGCCCGTGGGTTATCTGTGGCCTCCCGTAGCTGGCGAAAGTGGCACCTCTCTTACAGGTTTGGGTGCTTTCTGTCAGTATTCTCCTTTAAACTGGGCACGTTTAGTGGGGCCAGATCAGCAGAGCAGACAGGCTGGGTTCTGTCCCAGGCACTGGGAGGGTGAGCTCCAAGAACACTCATTTTTGTCTCCTTCCTGCCAGGGGATCTGCAGGGGCTGCAGTGCCAGTATAGCCAGAGCAAGGGGCCCAGGGAGAGGCGTGGTATTGTTAGTTAAAGTTGCTGCTGTGAGCAGGAGAACAGCACGGGGACTCCAGCAGTCAGAGGCATCAATTCCTTTTCCTCGTCTCTTCCCCAACTCCCCCCAATGCATCGAACCCGTTTACAGGATGGAGAACCTGTTTTGCTGCTCTGTGAGTGTATTTAGAGGTTGAGAAAGGGAACTTCCTTGTGAGGTGCCCAGTGAAGGTCTGTGTTTGCCAACACATCAGGGAGGATGATTTGGGGAGGAGTGTTGTGCAACAGCTGCCTGTTGGATTGTGACTGTTCCATGCCTGTGTGTTCTAAGGTACAGGATGGTTGAGGGGAGTTAATGCTGGTAGTGGTGGACTTTTTTTTTCCAACCTTGTTTGGAAAGAAGTCCACATGGTGTCCTGGGCTAAAGCAGAGGTCAGCACAAAGTGATAACCTGGTGTTGACCAACTGTCCTGCCCCAGCACGGCCTCGATTGCTGGATGGAAGGATCTCTGTTATATTTGGTGAATGTCATTTCATCATTTTAGGCTGGCAACAGGAATGTGGTTTCTTTTATTTATGTGTGTTTTTTCCCCCCAAATGTTATTCTATTTAATTAAAGTGGGTTTTTTATTCAATTGAAAAGTCAGTTTTACTTAATTTTAATTTAGCTTATACTTGATATTAACTGTGACTTTAGTTTCAAAAGTGTCACCTTAATTATCAAGCCCTGTGGGGTAGTAAATGTGTGAGGAGATGTGGGAAGAACATCACTTGCAGTGTGAAGAATTCAGGCCAGACTTTGTAACCTACACAAGCTGTTGTGGATGAGAAGCTTCAGTGTTGTCAATAATAATAAAAAGTTCAGTCAACGCTGAGTAAAACCAATTCAGTTTGAGAGCACTGTGGAGTTGCTGTACCAAAGTGGCCATTGTGTCAGCTGTCATCTGCTGCACTTCTCTCCAAGTCATGCTTCCAATCATCCATTTTTACCTCTTATTAAGTTCCATTTGCTGTGCAGTCTCCTTATTTCTGCAGTGGAGCTGTTACTGGAGCCCTGGGGCAGAGTGCCAGCTATAAACCAGGAGACACAGGCCCGGGGCACGGGCAGGTGGGCTCTGCTCCCAGTGCTGGGCAAGTCTAGGATGAACTCTTGGTTTCCAAACACAGAGAAATGGGGGTATTGTACAGCTGCATGATGTAAATTGACCTGCAAGCACTTGAGGGTTTCTGCTGTGCTGTAACTGCAGGAGTGTTTCTGTTACTCACCTGTGCTTTAAATTTGTTGTCTGGTAAGAGAGGAATAGATTTCTAACTGTGGGATGATGCCCTTGTTTTCTTACATGAGTTCTGTATTGCTTTGAATGTGTTCAACTCCTGAGAACTTAAATAAATCACTGGTGAATATTGATGTCTTTCTGGTGTAGGAAATACAGTTATTCTTTCATTCTAATTTTAATCTGTTTGAATAGTTCTGAATTTAAACTGTTCTTACCGGTTTTCCCCAGTAATTCAGTCCTTCCACTGGACTAACACTGTGCAGTTTTGGACTGCAAAATACCCTTGTGACCTTGTACAGATCAGAAGTAACATAGGCTTAAGTAGGACATAAACACAAGAAGTGTGGAAGGAAAGCAGCAAAACCAGTTCCCAGTGGTAGTTTTTTGAGTTTGGGGTTTTTTTCTCTCTTTCCACCCACTCCTTGAAACACCCAGTGTTAATGTTGAGCAAGCAGAGTTTGAACAAATCCCTTCATTCAGGCTCTTGCTTCACCAGGAGGGGTAACGGTTGTCTCCTGTTCAGTAGTGCCTGCAAGTCCCACGAGAGACTGGGAGAAATGGAAGGTTTTAAACAGAGGAGCTGTTCTGCTCTGCTTTAGAAAACTGTATTTAAGACAACTTGTATTCAACAGGCAGCCATTGTATTGTATAAAAAGAGTTGTTTAATAAGCATTTACATGGAGCTCTGGGTACACATGATTCTTAGTAAACCTACTGAAAACTGTGCAGTGGAACAGGGACAGTCTGTGTCCCAGCAGCTCACCTGGGGCTAATGCTGATTGTGCCTGGGTCTCTCAGGAACTACTACTCTTGCCGTACTGGGGCTGTTTTTAGTGACATACTGTGCAGCCAGCCTGGCTCTGTGGCCTTCTTTGATTGCCTGGGCAGCTCCAGGAACATAACTCCAAGCTTTGTACAGAGTGGAATTTAGTTAGCTTATTAATTTGATTTCTAAAAACGTCATCTTCTCAACCATCCCTTCCCTTAGGAATCTGGCTGTGCGTTTCAGAAGTCTCTGGGTATGAGTGACACGTACCAACTAAGTTGTTTCTGAGTTTAGCCCCTTGGCCAGTGTGTTTGGAGAAGGCTGGGCCAAGAGGAGAGTTTGGCTCCCTGGTGGCAGCTGTTCTGTGGGGCTGTGTGTGGGTCAGGTCAGTGACTGTGGGTGTTGGGGCTGGGCAGCTGTTCTGTGGGGCTGTGTGTGGGTCAGGTCAGTGGGGAAAGTGGTTTCTTTGAAAGAAAGAAAAGCTCAGTTAAGTTGGGTGTAGTATTGTTACCAAATGTGTCATCTCTTGGGCTCTTGATCAGCTGGTTGGGTTGTGGGGCTCAGGACAAGCAGGGAACAGGCGTGTCGAGCATTTGGCCTCGTGGTTTGTGCAGTGGCTCAAGGGTTCTGCAGACCTGAGCCCTCTGTGGTGTGACTTGCACTTAAACACAAGTTGCATACTGTGCCTGAGTGTTCTAAAGATACAGTTTGTTAAGAATGTTTGGGAAAATTAGCTTTTTTAATGTAAAAATTGGGAGATAGACCTTCTGATAACGGGTGCAACTTTATCATCTCTGAAGCTGAGGTGTTACAGGAAAGGAATAGCAAATACTGAAGTGTAAGGCTGGTGGTTGGAACAGCTTTGCTTTATTCCTGTGTTATTGATAGTGATAACTAAGGCTTGAATTTTTTTCTTTCTTCCAGATGAAATAAAAAGTGAGCTGGAAAAGCAAAGGTAAGTTATTAATTGCTGCAAACTGTGTGTGCAAAGAACAAGTGGAATATCTGGATAGTGGAATTGTCTGAGTGTATACACATTACAGCACTGAGTTGTGCATACCCACTCACCCCCTTTCTGCCAAGAACATCTGGCCCATGTGTTCCACTTACACAATGCCTGTGGCTGTGGCTACTCAAGCCATAACTGCCTCTGAATTTCACTGTGGGAAAAGTTGCAAACCTTGTAAAAGGTGCTCGTTTTTCAGTTCCTTTCAGTGGGCTCAGTATGGCCTGATAGGAGCAGGAGGTACCCTCTGTTTGATTGCTTGTGCTCTTTATTATCTAGAGCAAGAACACTGATTTAAATGACTTAAATACAAATTTTAAAACAGTTTTACAGCACTGTGCTGTGATTAAAAATTAACAAATTCATCCCCAAGCGTGTTTCTGTTTGCCTACTATTCCTCTTATGGGCCCTGTTTAATTAATTCTGAATTAAATGGATAGATTTATCAGTTGTGTAGGAGTTCCCCAGCATTTCAGATAATGGGACACGTGGAATATAGTGAGGGGAGAGTTAGGTTGAAGAAGATATGAATAAAATCAGGTAGAATATAAATAAAGTGGGGGTTGTTTGATTTTTAAAAGAAAATGGAACTTCCTTTAAGAAAGCAGATGCAAGAAATTTGCAGTGTATTTGTATGCTGGTGTGTATTTTTGAGCTTTAAATCTGGAAAAGGTGAACACGTAGTTGGCTGTGATATGCATGTTTAGAAACCTAACAGTGCTTCTCCTCTGCCCCAGAGAGGGCAGTGCTGCCCCCCCGAAGGCGAATTTCATTGAAGCAGACAAGTATTTCCTCCCGTTCGAGCTGGCCTGCCAGTCCAAGTCCCCCCGCATCGTCAGCACTTCCCTGGACTGTTTGCAGGTGAGTGCTGGGCTTTAGCCTGGGCAGGGGCAGCTGGGGGAACATGCTGCTGGTGCTCCTGCCTGAGGAGTGCCCTGCCCTGCGGGTGCTGCTGGGCACACCCAGGGCAGGGCCAGCCTTTGCTGGGGCTCGGGGAGCCTCACGCCATGCAGCAAAGATGCTCCATCTGTGGTGCTCTGAAAGGAGGATCCACCATCGTGTTTCTTGTGCTGGTGTGATGGGAGGCCAGACTCTGTTAAAAAATTTTTGTCTAATTATGGTGTGAAGAAATGGTCTGTGTGGAAAAACCTTGTGTGTCACTTACTAAAGTCTGTTTTGTCCAGATGCTGTCCAAGTATTTGGTGGCCAGACTATAAACGGTGTTATGTGTTAAAACTGATGAAGTGAGCTGTGCTACCTGAGCACCGCTTGTTATGCTGTGCTACACTGACAGCACATGGTGATCTGAGCTGCATTCTTTGTACCTAGAAACTCATTGCCTATGGACACATCACGGGCAACGCCCCGGACAGCGGCGCTCCTGGGAAGCGGCTCATCGACCGCATCGTGGAAACCATCTGCAGCTGCTTCCAGGGCCCTCAGACAGATGAGGGGGTACAGCTGCAGATCATTAAGGTATTCTGTTTGACCAGTTCTTGGTTTCTTACACTGTCCCAGGTGTTGCTGCATTCAGGGAGGCTGTCACAGGACAGGGTGGTGTGGGAAATGGATTTCCTGTTGGAGAGGCAGAATGTAAGGGAATGTTTTGTAAGTGTTTGTTTGTCTCTCTTCCTGAGATGAGCCATCTTGCAGACAGCTTGGTGCTCCTCTTAGAGGTTCGCACTGCCCACCTCCCTTGGGCCAGGACATTGCCCTCAGCCCCGATGGCAGGCCATGGATGCTGCTCCAGCCTGCCTGCTCCCAGGGCCACTTGTCCAGACACTGCAGTGTTTGTTCCCGACAGGGCAGAGTGGTGCCATGGGGTGTGCTGCTTCTGAAATCCCCCTGGGCTTCTGGAGCTGGGTTTGGAAGTTGGTGACCCTTCTAGTGATCTAATGTGGTGTTAGTGTAGGCCAAGTGGCCCTTGCTCAGAATGAAGCTGTGGAATATAATGGCTTTCACTTGGAGGTGGAATGTCTCCCTCAGGGCAAAATCAGTTGCAATAGAACCCTTTAACAACAGCTCAGGAGAGAACAGAGATATATGGAAGTTCTGTTAAACTTCTTTGATTTACAACATCATTACAGAGAACTGGAAGTTCCTTATAAAGGTTTAAAAAAAGACACCTGTATTTTGTGGCAAACCCACTGATTATTCTGGAAGACTTGGATGAAGAGCATTGCTGCCTGCTTGCTTAGATTTCATTTTTATTGTCTTACGGACTTTTCCAGGCTCTCCTCACAGCAGTAACATCTCCATATGTAGAAATTCATGAAGGAACAATTCTTCAGACTGTTAGAACCTGCTACAACATCTATCTGGCCAGTAAAAATCTTATTAACCAGACAACTGCCAAAGCTACCCTGACACAGATGTTAAATGTCATTTTTACACGGATGGAAAACCAAGCTGTAAGTAACTGTTACTTTGCTCATCTCAAATGTTTGACAAATGACAGAAAGCTTTTTTTATTATTTTTTTAATAGGTCTGTCACTGTAGTTGGATATCTTTTGCTTTGTAGTGTTAAAAAACCTGTCAAATCCTGCAAGCATATTGACTGATGGAAAATCAAAGGTGATGCTCACTGCTGCTGCTGAGGTTTCACACTGTGATTTCTGGGGATAAACAGATGATGGGCTGCTTTTAAAACGAACTTCAAGTGCACCTTTTTAATCCCACTGGCCAAGGGACTGTGGTTTCACTGTTTCTTACCACAGCATGAACTCACTGCTCATTGTAGGTGTGTTTTCCCCCAGCTGAACCTGCTGCTGTTGTTGTTGCAGGTGCAGGAATGCCGGGAAGCAGAGCGGGCGGCTCAGCAGAAGGTGCCGTGCCCGGCAGTGCCGGCAGTGCCAGGCCAGGGCCGGCTCAGAGCCCCCGGCAGCGCCGCCATGGCCAATGGGGAGCCCCGTGTACTGCCCCTGCCAGGTGACCCCCCACAGCCCCTGCCAGGTGAGCCCCCACAGCCCCTGCCTGTGCCAGGTGAGCCCCCACAGCCCCTGCCTGTGCCAGGTGAGCCCCCACAGCCCCTGCCCGTTGCTCCCAGCTGCAGAGTCCCTGCTGGAAGAGGCTCTTTGGCTGCCCTGGGCAGAAGGGCCGGGGGTCACCGGCTCAGGCTGTGTGTGGCTCTGCTCAGGAGCCATTCAGAACGTGCTGCCATCCTTGGCTTGTGTCTACACTATAGACACTGAGGAAGGGCTCCTCCTTTCCCTAGAATTCCAGTAAAACTGTGTGTGCTTTATCTACATAGAATTTTAATGGAATTTGACTTGGTTAGGTTGATACAGGAAAGGAAAGGAGGAGAATAGGCATGGTGGGAAGTGACAGAATCACTCTAATTGAAGTCCTGGGGTTAAAATTATGCATATTTTGAAGACCATATCATAAACATCTACTGCATCCAAATTAGGAATGTGGGAAATTCCAAAACTAAAGGTTTGTAACATGCAAACAACAAAATCATTGCATTAAAAATATCAATGCTTTGATTTAAATAACATAAGTAACATGGATGGGTATTTTTGTATGACTAAGAACTGCTGAAGAAAATAATAGTTAACCATTCTGCCTCTGTCCTGTTTTTCCTTTTAATCTCCTTCCTAAATGAAAGTTCTAAATTCAAAATTATTTCTGTGTGTTTCATTAGAGGAAACAACTGATGAAGGAAAGGAAATGGTTAAAGGCATCTTGGAAGATGTGGTCGAGTCAGCTGTGAAAGGTAGCAAAGTCTTGTAAAATAAAATAGTTGCATATGTGTTGCAAGTCTTTTATTCCCATATTATAAAAGTTATTTTTGTTACTAAGTATCTTGACAAGAACATCTACTAAGGAAGCAAGAACAGGTTTTTATTGTATCGTGATATTCTTTGGCTGATAGCTGAGGAACTTTCTGGGCTACTTCTGTCCCACTTGGTGGTAGAGCTGCACAAAGTCATGGGATAAAAAGTGCTCAGTGGGTGATTTTAATCAGTTTTCCTTTTTCCCCTTTAGTGGCTGAGGAAAAGCAGGTACCAGAAGCAGTCAAGGCTGTGCCTGCCCTGGAGACTGCAGAGACTGTTCTTTCTGGCTCTAGCAATGAAACCATGCAAACAAACGGGATTTCAGATGATGGGCAGTCTGTTTCCTCCACAGATAATCTGGTAAATAATTTCATTGCGTGCCAATGTACATTCAGGAAAGGAGAAGTGTTTTCATTGTGCCAACCAATAGAATGGAATTCGGGTTAGGAAAGGGACACAAACTCTATTTATTGCATGTGTCCTGCTCAGGTTCAAAAAGGAAGCAACAACTGCAATTTAATTATATATTGAAAACATCTGTCCTAAAATTTCTTATGTTAGTTGTATTTTAGTAAAGTGGGACAGAGGTGAAGAGTCAGTCAACATGTGTGAAAAGATCCAGATCTCTTGTAATCCTGTTTAGGTTTAAACTTTGGCAAATGTATCATTTTCTTCAATGTGCAGCTGATTCTCAGGGGAGCTGTGGAATCTCCTGATGGCTCTACCTCACTGAGGATCTGTTGTGTCTCTTTCTCTCAAGGAAACAGATGGATCTGGACATCAAGCTGCTGCCAGATTTTCCCATGTTCTCCAGAAGGATGCATTCCTCGTGTTCCGGTCGTTGTGCAAGCTGTCCATGAAACCCCTTGGGGATGGACCCCCAGATCCCAAGTAAAGAGGCTGTGTTTATTACTCTCTCCTCCCCAGGGAGCCTTGGCACACGGTTAGGAAGCTGCTGTGTAGTATATTCAAGTATGCTGGTCCAGGATGTTAATATTCCTGAAAAATTTCCAAATTAAGGTGGTAGATGTTCAAAAGTCAGTTGCAGGCAGATTCCCACCCCTGTTGCCCCCACACTGAAGTGACTTATGGAAGAAGTGCTACAGTGCTCACGTTGAATACAAGTGTGCTCAGAACTACATTTAATCCTTTGCAGGTCCCACGAGCTGCGCTCCAAGGTCGTGTCTCTGCAGCTGCTCCTCTCGGTGCTGCAGAATGCAGGGCCGGTCTTCAGGACACATGAAATGTTCATCAATGCAATCAAGCAATACCTTTGTGTAGCATTATCGAAAAATGGAGTCTCTTCTGTTCCTGATGTGTTTGAGCTCTCTCTTGCCATCTTTCTCACACTGCTTTCAAATTTTAAAACCCATTTAAAAATGCAGATTGAGGTGAGAGACTTTTTGTTTATAATTTGTATATGCTCTAGTTCTCAGATTTAAATACTGCAAATGCAAAAAGACAGCTAGAACTTACAAGTTAATGTCTTAGTTTGGTTTGCTTACTAAACTAGTGTATTACTACTGTATTCAAATTCTAATATGCATGAAATGATACTCTTCAAGGGGAATTAGTGAACAGAAATGAATTTGTACGTTTGACATTGTTCTAGTAAGCTTCAAAGCATCAAGTCCTTTACCTTATCTGTTTTGCAGGTGTTCTTCAAAGAGATCTTCCTGAATATTCTAGAGACTTCTTCAAGTTCCTTTGAACACAAATGGATGGTGATTCAGACTTTAACTAGAATTTGTGCAGGTATTTCCACTGTGAAGAACCATCACTTCCTCTGGCAGCAGATGAGAATTATTTTGAAGACAAATGCCACATAAAATGTTTAAGTGTGAAAATTTGAATTTGATCCCAGAGTGCTTGGGTTAAATGTCTGGATTCATCCCCACTGGCTGATTCCTTTTAAAAGTGCTGTTCCACTGAATGCTAATACTTGTGCTTTCTTTTATTTTCCAGATGCCCAGTGTGTAGTGGATATTTATGTGAACTATGACTGTGATTTAAACGCTGCTAATATTTTTGAGCGCCTTGTGAATGATTTGTCCAAAATTGCCCAGGGCCGCAGTGGGCATGAGCTGGGCATGACCCCTTTACAGGTAAGGAGAAGAGCTTGGGAGGTAAAGTGCTATTGTTTCACAAACAGTGCTGTCTCTGCATCCTTACTGATACTGCCAGTGGTTCATGTTGTCAGGAACCTACTGATGTTACTCACTTTTTATTAGTTTGGTAAATTCCTGTTGGATGCTGATGATTCTTAACCCTGTGCCATGAATTTACTTGGTGATTTTGCTGCCTATTTGCACTGGGAGACCAGGCTGGTTCTGGGCTCTTTGGCTGGGCTGCCATGACAGGCAGAGCCAAACAAGCCTTCCTTTGCCTCACTCAAATGACTTCCCTTCTGGGGTTTATGGACCAGCAGCACCTTCATCTTGGATTTGCTTTGCACAGACTTTGTGCCATGTCTCCACCATAAATATTTTAAGATTATACTTTCCCAGTCCTTGGAGACTGATGTAGAGACTGTTTTCAGCACTGTGTGTGGTTTGGTTTTTATTTTTATTTTATTGTTAGTTTTCTTCATGTTTTAGGAGCTAAGCCTCAGGAAAAAAGGACTTGAATGTTTGGTTTCCATTTTAAAATGTATGGTAGAATGGAGCAAAGACCTTTATGTGAACCCCAATCATCAGACTAGCTTGGGTAAGATTGTTTCCTTATGGAGAGACTAATTTGTCTACTCAGTTTGTCCTTGTGTTTGTTTAGTGTTTAGAAGCTCTTCAGAACTGTGGATGCCAGGTTTGTATATAACAATTTATTTGTTAATGCAGTTGCAGTCAGTGACTCTCCAAGGGCCCTGTTTGAGTAACCAGGTTCTGCTGATGAGCTTTAGCCGGGCCCTTGTCTACACTTTAAAAGACAAGTGACCAATCTTGCAGTTACTAAGTTGAAGAACAGGAATTTCTGTGTAGCTGCTGCTGCTCTTCTGCCTTTGGTTGGATTATTTTGGAATTGCATCGATAGAGCATCTTCATGGAGTGTAGTGCAGACTGCCAGAATGTACACATGGCACAAGGAGAGTGCTAGCTCAGATTGCTGCTACAAGTTCTATAATTAAAAGCTCTTGACTGACAGGAAAACTGAAATCTTGCCTTGTTTGTGAACAGGTTCATACAAACCATCTGAGCAGGAAATGGCTGAAGGGAAATGCCTGGAGAGTGGAGGGAGGCGGAGCAGTGTCAGTTCCTTGGACTCCACTGTGTCATCAGGAGTTGGAAGTGTTGGTACCCAGACTGCTGTCCCAGATGACCCAGAGCAATTTGAAGTCATTAAGCAACAAAAGGAAATAATTGAACATGGGATAGAACTGTAAGCTCAGTATGACAGGAAAACTAAAGTTCACTAGTAAAAAGATGTATACAACTGTATTGTTTCTTATGGTCTCACACAGTCATACTTGCAGGGACACTTACAAATTGATCTTAATGCTGAAAACTTGCATCCTGTTGTCAAAAAACAGTGCTGGAGGCTGTTGTAATTAAAAGGAATTCCATAAAAATCTGAGTGGAGTAGAAGGTCTTTTCATAGCTTTCCTTTTTGCTGGCTCAGCTGCACAACAGTGTGTATGCCTAGAGAGAAATTGGTTTGAGGGGCAGGGTTATCTTACAGGTCTTACACCAATTGTTTTTATTGAAATGGAGTTTAGAGAATGAAATCCTTGTCCAGCTATGCTTTACTTATTTTTCATTAATTTGAAGGTCTTCATGTCTGTAAATGCTAGAAAAGGTCTTGAACAGCAATGTTTTTAACATTTCATGTAAAGTCTCTAATTTTTAACATTTCAGAAAGGTCAGTTTTTAACTTAAAAGATTATCAGCAACTGAATGTACCTTATGAGATAGAGCCTATTCTGTGATATAGGTAATAGATGTGTTGCACATTCTTTGACTTCTTTTCTAACTGAAAAAGAAAGACATGGAGCTGCAGCACAGAATCTTTGGCTTATAAGGGCTCTGTAAAACTGAAATTTTGTAGGCTGTAATATTTTTAATTGTACATCTCCACGTCCCCATGTTTTTTGTCTGAACAGGTTTAATAAGAAACCGAAGAGAGGAATACAGTACCTGCAGGAGCAGGGAATGCTTGGCACCACAGCTGAGGACCTGGCACAGTTCTTGCACCAAGAGGAGCGCCTCTGTTCTGTAAGATTGCTGTGGCACAGGATAATGAGCACACTTGCCCTGGGAGCTTCTCCCTGCCCCTGCTGTCTGTGTGCACCTCTCTGTAGTTTGTATTGCACTGACAGAGGACTGAACAAGGCTTCTCAAGGAGGCACTGAATGCTGGAGCTGCTTACTGGTTACTTGCTGTCCTAGGCTTCCTAGTGAAGTATCCTGTTAGAGTGAAGTGCTGGGAGTGCTTTTCATCTGTGCCCACGTTAGCAGCACCTTCCCAGCACAGGAGTGCCAGGCACTGCAGTGGCAGAGCGTTCTCTGCTGCGTGTGACCCCGGGCACAGTCGGGCTGTCCTTGGCTCTGCAGCAGTGCAGGTCCTGCCCTTGGAGTGAGGGAAGCAGCACTGTGCAGACTCAGGGCATGTTCAGTGCCCCTTTCCCTTGCCACCCCTCCAAGGGCTGCTCTGCCACTCACTGACACGTGTCAGCCTTACAAAACTGAGCTGTGCAACTCGGGCTACAAACCTTCCTGCAAAGCTGGCAGTTGGATTGCACAGTAATAACTGTCTCTTGTGCTTTCAGACTCAGGTAGGGGAGTTTCTTGGGGAGAGCAACAAGTTTAACAAGGAGGTGATGTATGCCTACGTAGACCAGCTGGATTTCTGTGGCAAGGACTTTGTGTCTGCCCTGCGGATGTTCCTGGAGGGGTTTCGCCTGCCCGGCGAGGCCCAGAAGATCGACAGGTTGATGGAGAAGTTTGCTGCCAGATACATTGAGTGCAACCAACGGTAATTGCAGCCCTGTGTGGGACCAGTGCCCCAGCAGCATTCCCTGCTGTGCTGTGTGTGACTCTGGGGACAGGGGCAGCTTGAGCTCATCCCAGGCCAGGAGCTTCTGCAGGTCGTGTGAGGAGTAGAGGCTGCTGCTGGTCCTGGTGCTGAACCTCCTCAGCAGCTGGGCAAGGGGAGCCTTTGGATTGGAAGGAAGTGTGCTCATGCTGGCCTTTCCCTAAAGCCCATTAGTGGAAGGGACTTACCAGGAGTTACTGGAAGAGGGAAGCCCGAAGTGTGTTAAATTGTGTCTGTATTAGCTGTTCTGTTTTTAAAGAGATCAGTAAGGCGTAACAAACACTAAGAAGCAGAAGCAATCGTTACAATTAAAAATTCATGACATAAACAGCTAATATGGTGTTACAGTGGTTTTGCTTTGCCCATCGGATGTGGAACAAAATGTGTACATGTTATTTGATACAAGATAGGCAATGTTGCTATTGTTCCTGATGAGATAAACCAGCAGTGAAGTGTAACTGCTTGTCTGGCTTAGTTGACTCCCATTCCTTAGTCCTGATGGTACATCACTGGGTTAGTTTTGTGTCATTCTTTATGAAACTCTAGGAGTGAAAAATAACCTGTCCTTTAACTTCTGTAGGATTACCCAAAGAAGGGTAATGTGTAATCTTTAGGGAATGTACTGAAAATCCCAGTCACCACTAGTTTTCAGTATTGTAGAGATGATATGTTTGGGGTTTTTTTTCCTCCTTTTTATTTGCATTTTGAACCATTTGGGGCTTGAGTTGTTTTTAACTGCTGGCTTCAGGCCCTGTTAGCACTTTGGTTGAATCCATAGCACTTCTGGGCATTTTTCTTGCATGTGAAACTGGAGCTACTGGATTGAGGAATTGGGGCTCTATAAACCTCTTTTGTTTTTATCTCCCTCAGGCAAACACTATTTGCTAGTGCTGACACTGCCTATGTTTTGGCATACTCCATTATAATGCTGACTACAGACTTGCACAGTCCACAGGTAGAAATTTAAGAAATCTAAACTTCTAGAAGTTCAAATCTGGAAGTGCAAATCCTGGAACTTGCATTCAGAATCTGATATCCAACTTCCATTCTTTTTTACAGGTCAAAAATAAAATGACAAAGGAGCAGTACATTAAAATGAACCGAGGAATCAATGACAGTAAAGACCTGCCAGTAGAATATTTATCCACAATCTATGAAGAAATAGAAGGAAAGAAAATTGCCATGAAAGAGACAAAAGAATATGCAATTACAACCAAGTGTAGTAAACCAAGTAAGAAGGAATTAGAAACTGGAAAGGCCACAGTGCTCTTGCACTGCTGCAGGAGCTTTGGGATGGCACAGTGGGGTGCAGAGCCCTTGTGAGAACACCCTGGTGCAAACATAAAGTACATTTAGAGTGGCTGATACAGATATTTGGAATGAAACAGGCTCAGTTATTACTTAATGCTGCTCTCTGTGGAGGTACCTCTGGCACTGCTGCAGAGCAGCACTAGAAACTGGATTTGACTGGGGTTTTTGAATGTGAGCATGAGGGGAAAAGGGTGGAATAACTCAAGAGGGACTTTGCAGTTAACTTGTTTTTATGTGCTAGACAACAGTGAGAGTTTGCTATGAGTTGTTTTTTTGTCTCTCTATCAGTAGCATGTCATGGTTGAGAGGCTGGTAAGGTGTCACAGTCCTTGTGGTAGTATTTCCAAGAGAGGTTAGGGAGTTTGTCATGATCTATAAGTCATCTCTCCTCATCCAGACCAAATGAGAGCTTCTGTGTGCAGTGGAAACCAATATCCCCACTGTACCCTGCTTTGACTCAGAATAGCAGGTATTAATTTCATTCAAATTAGTGCATTCTGAATCTTCAGAATAGTGGGTTTTCCAGTGTTTGGATCAAAATACTTAGAAAATTAATTTACTTGAAAATTGCAGTTGCAGCCTTTAGTATAAGGATAAAGAAACACTAAGTTATTAATTTATTTATCAAGTTGTTGAGGGCTAGGTTCGTTTTGGGGATGTGAGCCTAAGAAGAAGGATTTTCTATCCATTTTTACAGGCAGAATATCTTTGCACCTCTGGCTTGAAATGGTTAGGTCATGGCATGTGTCATACAGTAAAGGACTGTTTTGGTATTTTGTATAGAATAGAGTCTTAAGTTTGGGTGTGGTTTTTAGTGCTGGAGTCCCTTGCTTGTAGCCTTGGGCAGGCCCCTGGCTTCTTAACATTCCAAAAGCTTTTTATCTTTAGATTCCATTTTCGATACCTTTATTTAACATTTTGTGATGCTCCATATGGAGACATGGAACGTGCCCTTCTATAAAAAGGGCCCCCGTGTCAGAGGGTGTGTCCCCACAGGCGTGGCCAGCGAGAAGCAGCGCAGGCTGCTGTACAACGTGGAGATGGAGCAGATGGCCAAGACAGCCAAGGCGCTGATGGAGGCCGTGAGCCACGCCAAGGCTCCCTTCACCAGCGCCACCCACCTGGACCATGTGCGGCCCATGTTCAAAGTGAGTGCCAGGGCCCGCTGGCTCTGCGGCAGCAACAGTTCTGAGCAGGGAAAAAAGAGGGGAATTACTCTGGACAGGTGGACTTTTGTAATAGACTTCTGCCCTCGGTTTCTTCCTGTGTGCAGCTTGTCTGGACTCCACTGCTGGCAGCTTACAGCGTTGGCCTGCAGAACTGCGACGACACCGAAGTTGCATCCCTGTGTTTGGAAGGAATACGCTGTGCCATCAGGATAGCCTGTATCTTTGGGATGCAGGTTGGTACCTGGCTTAGCTTGGGCCTCGCTGAAGGCTCTGCGGGGCAGGTGAAGAATCACAAACAGCTTATACGTAGGAGATGAATTGTTTTATGTGCTTTCTTGAAATGGTAAAAGACCTTGGTATAACCATCTGCTTTCCTCTTTCTTGCTGAGTCTTCTATTAAGAGCATTTGCTAAGTGGCATTCTGCTCTCCCTTAGCTGGAAAGTGTTCTAGTAGTGCCAGCTATCCATGGAAGGAAAATTGTGTAGGCCAGTTGCTTTCTCTGCTTCTTCAGGGACTCAATTATGATGCTTGTTTCTCTGTCTTGTAGCTTGAACGAGATGCTTATGTCCAGGCCCTTGCTCGATTTTCCTTGTTGACTGCCAGTTCCAGCATTACAGAAATGAAACAGAAGAACATTGATACCATTAAGACACTCATTACAGTTGCTCACACAGATGGCAACTACCTCGGGAATTCTTGGCATGAGGTAAATATTGATTAAGGTAAATAGTAACCTGTGGTGTCCTTTGAAAACCAGCAGGATATTTTTTCTTGTATCAGCTCCCAGAACCCTCTTGAAAATGTAGAGGAAGTGCATTATGTTGCTAGTGTGGTTTCTAATATACATGTGTGTGCATATACACCACATACATACATATAAAAAATAACACATTGCTGGTTTTTTGGAAGACCTGTGGAAACTGTGACAATACTGTAACGGACAATGACGTCTCTAGAAGATCAGCTTCAAGTTGTTCATAATCTTGAAAGTTGGTGCGGTGAGAAGTAATGAAAGGTTTCCTGTAGTGGTTAGAGATCCAAGTTAGATTTTTGGGCACTGTTTTATTCTTGTACTGAAATAATTCATGGTGTCTGATCTTGAACTCAACTTCATTTTCTGTTTTATTGGTTATGTTTCAGCGACATTAAAGCTTCTGTTGCGGTCAAAGTTGTTTTAAAGGTCGGAGAACCTGGGAAGGGTATAAATATTAAATATAAATATCTGTTAGGATTAAAAATGTGGTGATGTCCAGAAACACAATGTTTAATTTCTTTTGGTTGTAGATCTTGAAATGCATTAGCCAGCTGGAACTGGCCCAGCTCATCGGAACCGGCGTGAAAACTCGGTATTTGTCTGGCTCTGGGCGCGAGAGGGAAGGCAGCACGAAGGGCTCTGCCTCTGCAGGGGAGGAGTTCATGGGCCTGGGACTAGGTGAGATCATTAATCCTGTTCTGCACAAACCTGCACGGCTCAGTGAAGCAGGGTGGCTAAGAATACTCAGTGGTATAAGATACTCAAATGCATTTGTTTGCTTCCAGGGGCAGCTGTATTGGGTTAATGAACCTTAAAAATAAGGAACTGTGTATTTCAAGATGTGTTTGTAATTACCAAATCTGTCATAACTCTGGAAGTGAGTTAAGATATTTAAGAACTCCAGATTTATTTATTAGAATATGCTGTTGTCAAAACTGTTTTACCACACTAAGTCATGGTTTTATTACAAGTATTATCAGTTCTTTCTTTTTATGCTCAGTTTTTAGTAGTAAGAATATGAGCCATTTATCTTTAGGAATTAATAGATGTTTTGATTGTGGATAATTGGTTTTCCAAAAAAATTTCTGATCTCTATGTGTTCAGCTTGCAGTTCTAGTTCCTGTTGTTTCTGCAGTATGTGCAAGAAACCTTGGATTTTAGGCTGTAAATTAGAGGGACAGGGCAAGTTGCCTTAATCTTTGGAAAACCATTAAGGAAACATTTTAATTTGAACATACTCTGGAGTGGATGCTATACATGAAGATGATGAATACAGAACTGTCCCTGGCATTAACTACTTTTAGCTGATTTATAGCTTATATTAAAAAAAAATATTTTATAATTTCCAATTTTATTAACAGCATCATATCAACTTAATAAACGTGATATCTAACTTTGTAATAATCTGGCACAGATCTGGCAAGGGCACCATCTGCTCCGTATAAATGACATGGAAACTGGAAGCAGTTGGGTCTTCTCTCTTTGTCTGCTTGTTTAATGTTGAAGTTAATATCAAGTCACGATATCATGATGCTAAACACTGGTTTTTAATGGCTTTCTTTGAAGGGACCCTGGTTGGGAGCGGGGCTGACAGGCGGCACATGGCGAGCATCCAGGAGTCGGTGGGGGAGACCAGCTCCCAGAGCGTGGTGGTGGCAGTGGACAGGTACTGAGTGTAACCCTGGCACTCTCACCTAAAGCCTTGTCTTTGTCTGCTCCCTTCTGGAATGTTGCCTGAAGATGTGCTTCTGTCCTAAATCTTGTGTTGGAACAGGATTTCTTAATAATTACTGAAACTTGTGCAAGTCTGTAGGGTCATATCATACATTCAGGCTTTTATTCTAACAGAAATGTGTCTGTTACCACATCAAAGTCCAAAGGATGTGGTGGGAACGTTCCTCACTTAGCAGTGTTCTATAGTGGACCACTGTCAGTGGCCGAACCCCACAGGCCTGAGCAGCTGGAGGGGAGAAGGGACAATGGTGCATCCTCAGTCTTTCTCCAGGCTGTTTTGGCAGCCACAGCTGACCATGTTCTCTGACCACGTAAGGATCAAGCAGGTGGCTGCCATCCAGGGAAGTCTTGCAGCAAAGCTTTCTTCATTTCTTTTTATTGTCCCCAAGAAATTTAACACACTGTCACCCAAATGAGTGTCACAGCATTACTTGCTCTGGATAAAATGGTGAGCCTGTGCCTGTTCCTGCAGCAGGACAGGAGCACAGGGGAATGTGGCTTGGAGCAGGGGAGGGAATGGCTTTGCTAAGGAGAAGGGCATGAGCTGCTGCCAAGGAGTAAGAATAGGACAGCTGCAGAGTTCATGGCGTGGAGGATTGTGAAGTACTCCCAGATGTGCTGAACTTTTCCTACAGCACCAGGATGGGTCTGACTCTCGTGGATGTGCAGCTGAAACTGTTCCTTTGTTCCGCAGGATCTTCACAGGCTCAACTCGGCTGGACGGGAATGCCATAGGTGGGTGCTGAGCAGCAGTGGTGGCAGGCCCTGCAGTGAGTGGCAGTGGGTGGCAGTGCCCCCCATGCTCACACAGCCCCTCCTGGCAGTGAGTGGCAGTGGGTGGCAGTGGGTCACAGTGGGTGGCAGTGTCCCCCGTGCTCACACAGCCCCTCCTGGCAGTGAGTGGCAGTGGGTCACAGTGGGTGGCAGTGTCCCCCGTGCTCACACAGCCCCTCCTGGCAGTGGGTGGCAGTGGGTGGCAGGCCCTGCAGTGCCCCCCGTGCTCACACAGCCTCTCCTGGCAGTGGACTTCGTGCGCTGGCTCTGTGCCGTGTCCATGGACGAGCTGGCGTCCCCGCACCACCCGCGCATGTTCAGCCTGCAGAAGATCGTGGAGATCTCCTACTACAACATGAACCGCATCAGGCTGCAGTGGTCCAGGATCTGGCACGTGATTGGAGATCACTTCAATAAGGTATGGCTAAAATCGAGTTTCAAACAGACATGAATAACAGGATTTCTTTAATCAGCTTTTCCTTCTGTGTTCCTTCTGGCTTAAGCTGTGATATTGAAAAAAAGTGTTCAATTCAAGGCACCTACAGGAAGCACCTATTTAAAAATCTGAAGTGTATAAATAGAAATTGAAATGTTTATGGTAATGATCTTTAATGACTTCATTATGTGATTTTGTATTTGTAATTTTTCTTTATCTTGTCTTTCTGATCAAATGCCAAGTTAGGTTTCCTCTGAAAGGTACACAGCTGATGCTGGAACATTTGTTTTTCCTAGCAACTGAACCATGTTTTGGGTGGGATTTTTATTTTATTCTTTTTTTACCATCCAACTGGCTATTACAGTTCTGCATTGTTGCATACAAAATCCATGGGCCTATTTAGGTGGATCAGTTGACAGAAAGCCTCCTCCAAGAGGAACCCCCTATTTCCTAAATATATGAACACTAGAATGTGCCAGCAATTTTTAGTGGGCTGAGAAGGAACTAGAACAATGAATCTGTTCCTCATATAAGTGATTCACTAGCTGATAAGTGTTTGAAACTATTCTCTTCTCCCAGGTTGGGTGTAACCCTAATGAAGATGTCGCCATCTTTGCTGTAGACTCATTAAGGCAGCTGTCAATGAAATTTCTTGAGAAGGGAGAGTTGGCCAACTTCCGCTTCCAGAAAGACTTCCTGAGGCCTTTTGAGCATATAATGAAGAAAAACAGGTGTGAGGCACTGCAGTTTCTGCTTCAGCTTTCTTTAGTCCTGCTTAAGGATGTCCCTGGGTGTGGGTTCGGTGCTCGAGTACGTGGAGGTGGGGAAGCTGCTTTGTGCCCGTGCAAATCCTGCTTTCCTCACTGCTGTTTTGCAGATCTCCGACCATTCGGGACATGGTGATCCGCTGCATTGCTCAGATGGTGAACTCTCAGGCTGGGAACATCCGTTCAGGCTGGAAGAACATCTTTGCCGTCTTCCATCAAGCAGCATCAGACCACGATGGCAATATCGTGGAGCTGGCCTTCCAGACTACAGCACACATCGTTAGTAAGTAATGCCTGGCAGGGGCAAGGACCCACATTAGCTGTGCTGCTGGGAGGCTGCTTTAAAAACACACAAGACTTGCAGCCAGACTGCTTAAACATCTGGGTCATACCCATTAAGTCTCCTGATTGCTGTGGACAGGAAAAACTAGATATAGATATTGTGCTGTAGAACTTTGGAATGCAGCTGGTGAGGTGGGATGGGGAAGAATGCAAGAGAAGGCAAAGAGCCATATTTAATGTAGAAGATCTGGTCCTTCCATGTTTGTCTGTCCCATGGTGTGCACCGTGGCTGACATGTCTCGATCAAGGCAGTTTATCGATGAATTTCAATACCAGTAAATTTTAAGAAGTGTATTTGTTTGTTCTTCACAGCAAATATTTTCCAGCAGCATTTCCCAGCAGCAATTGACTCATTTCAGGATGCAGTGAAATGCCTGTCTGAGTTTGCCTGTAACGTTGCCTTCCCTGACACCAGCATGGAGGCCATCAGGCTTATCCGCTACTGTGCTAAATACGTCTCAGAAAGACCCCAGGTACACTGCAATTCTTACCCTTGTGCATTCTTACTCTCTCTTCTACTGTTAAACAGAGACTAATCTTGTTACTAGGAGCAAGCTTTCAGACTCAATCTCCAATTGCAAGTGTTTGTATTAAAAGCATATTCTGATTTAGGAGTAATTTTGGTATTATGTAAGCAGTAAACTAGGGCTAATTAAAAAATGTTAAGTCTTGTAAGTCCAAATTGAAAATAACTGAATGAAATAGTCCTTGTTTGGGTTGTTGTGTGGGTTTTTTTGTGGTTTTGTAGTGTTGATATGACCTGGAAAGCAATACCTCTAGTTCTGTCACCCGAATTCTGTCTAGTTCAATTGGTTACAAACTTGCACAGTTTCCTACATCAGTCTTTTGTGTGAATACTCAATATTCCCTTGGCTGAAGAGAGCCCAGAGTTCCACTGCAGTTGCATGTCCCCAGTGCACACTGCATTCAAGGTGCCAGGCAAGTGCCAGTTTTAGACTTCCTTGTTTCCTGTGTTTTTATGACACTTGTCTGTCACTGTCAAAGTTGCTTTCTAAAAAGTCCACACCTTGATAACTTGTAAGGCCTTTAGCTGGACTGAAGTAAAACAGATTGAAGTTTCCCAGTATTTTTGCAAATAGTTACCTCTTAGATTTATATTTATATTTTACAGGATTTGAGTGTTGCAGTAGGAAATAACTTTCCAAGTCTATCTCTGCCACTAGAGATATCTAAATCTGTCACATTTGAAGATTTTTAAGATTGATGTTTTTACATCTTTTTTTTCCCTGCTCATCCTCAAGGTATTGAGAGAATACACAAGTGATGACATGAATGTGGCTCCTGGGGACAGAGTATGGGTCAGAGGATGGTTTCCCATTTTATTTGAACTTTCTTGTATCATCAATCGTTGCAAATTAGATGTTCGAACAAGGTAAAAAAGCTTTTCTTTCTTTCCTTTTTTTTAATTCAGTTAGTAAAGAGATCACTGGAACTCATTTTAATATCTGTTCCTTCAATTGTTGCGTTTATTCATAGAGGCTTAACAGTGATGTTTGAAATCATGAAGAGTTATGGGCATACCTTTGAAAAGCACTGGTGGCAAGATCTCTTCAGAATTGTGTTTCGGATTTTTGATAATATGAAACTTCCTGAACAACAAACAGAGGTAAAAACAAAAAAAAAACCCCAAAAGTAAGCATTCTTTAGAGTTGTGTTTTTGAGAACTCACACAACCAAGGCAGCAGTTTGTATGGTTTGTTGTGTCAGTGTATTGCCACCCCAGAGTGCCCCAGACTTAATGACACATTTGAGCTCTGCTGAATGTGGCATGAATGTGATTTGTCAGTGTCCAATGACCTGTTGGTGTGTTCTGATTATTTTCAAGGGGAACATCCTCACTGCTGTGAGCACGTGCAGTTTCTAAGCAGTGTTCATGTGGCCACCTGAGAGCTCC
>JAWWLZ010000053.1:14498062-14511124 GCA_035041345.1 Poliocrania exsul | reverse complement strand
TTTTCAAGGGGAACATCCTCACTGCTGTGAGCACGTGCAGTTTCTAAGCAGTGTTCATGTGGCCACCTGAGAGCTCCTGACACGACACCTGTGGTCGTGAGGCTTTAGTTCTCTGTCAGCTCTGCTCTTCTCCTCAGAGGCCGTGTCTCTTGTTGAGCAGCCAGGTACAGGCCAAGTCATCATGCAGGACCCCCCAGCCCCAAAGCTTTGCCTTGTGTCCCGCAGAAATCGGAGTGGATGACCACGACGTGCAACCACGCGCTGTTCGCCGTCTGCGACGTGTTCACACAGTTTTATGAGGCACTGCATGAGGTGCTGCTGCCCGACATCCTGGCTCAGCTGCACTGGTGTGTGAAACAAGGTACTGACCTGCTTGTGGCTTTGGGGTAAAGCTATTTCAAAATGGTCGGTGTTTAGGAAGGGAAAAGGTTCCTGAATTTTGGAAGAATAAAACCTACCACCGGGACAGTACATTGATGCAGTATCTTGAGTATCTGCACACCAATCTGTTGAGTTAGGCAGCTCTTGTGTTACTGTGTTCATAATGTGCCTGTGGTGTTACTGTTACACAGCAAAGGCTTTTGGAGAGTGGTGTTAAACTTCTGAGCCTCCTGGCAGCAACTTTCTCTGACTGCAGGGGTACATTATCTCCTTTACTTACACATATAGATACTTTTGTACATTCTGGTTTTCTTTCTTTTTTCCTTTTTTCTTGTCCCACCTCTCCCCTCTTCTCCCACCCATTGAATACTTTTAAAAACAGCTTTCTAAAGAACATGTTTTCTTTCAGGCTCCAACTCCTATGGCTGAAATTCTGCATGTTGGTAGCATGGAATGTGGGGGGATGCACTTGCAGGGAGTCATAAGTTTCTAGTTGCTGCTTTTCCTCCCTTTGTCTCACTGTATGTTTCCTTTCTGCTTCTGTCCTGTCCTTTGTCTTCCCTGGTTGGATTTCTATCTCATGAAGGCTATTTTGAAACTCTGTTTTTTATTCAGTAGGTTCCTCAGCTTGATATTGTTGTAACATAGTGCAGAGGTAGCCTTTGAGCCAAGCCACCATGTGTTTCACAGTACCAGTAAAAATTTTTAATGGAGCAGTAATAGGGAGTGCCTAATTTTTCACTGATATTGTAGAAGTTGATGAATATGGCACACTTCTTTCACAGATAATGAGCAGCTGGCACGATCAGGTACAAACTGCCTGGAAAACCTGGTAATACTCAATGGACAGAAATTCAGTCCTGAAGTCTGGGACCAGACATGCAATTGTATGCTAGAAATCTTCAAAACAACTATTCCTCATGTGTAAGTGCATAAATGTAACTTTTATACTAGTACCCAGTTCCAGAGCAACAATATTTACCTTTTTGCTTTTATTGTTTGTTTTTTTCCTCTGCTCCATGAAGCTTGCTGACATGGAGGCCTGTGGGAATGGAGGAAGATTCAGCTGAAAAACACTTGGTAAGAGAGAACTCAGGGCAGTAAACTAACTTGAAAGGGTTTGTGTTAGATCAGCTTTTGAAATATTCTGTTGTGGTCAATACACTTGACAAAGAATTGACATAATTTGGTGTCACTGTAAAAAAGGGATGTAAAGAATGGGTGCAGGAAGTCTTTGAATCCGAGTGAAGTCACTGAAAACTGATAGCTGGCTGGGAGTTGGTGTTTTGGATTGCTGGAATTGCTCTGCATTCTCTTCTAGGATTTGGACCTCGATCGGCAGTCTTTGAGCAGCATGGAGAAAAATGCCTCTGAAAGGGGACAAAGTCAATATTCAAATCCAACAGATGAGAGCTGGAAAGGTGGTCCTTATGCAAGTAAGGAAAATGGGCAAGCTTTTCCAGTGCATTTTTATAGCTAGTCTTAGTTCACTTCTGCAGTTTTGTTCAGAAAGTTTTGGGGCAGTTAAACTTGGGGTACCTCTTTGCAACTTATGTTTATGCCTTGCAGAGAGATTTTCTCTTTAGAAGAGAATTCACAGCATCACTAATATGAAAATGCTGATGGGAATGTCCTGTCTTGGTAGCCTGTTGTGAGTGAACTGGTGTGAGTTCTTCTGAAACTTGTGTTGCTCGATTTCATTAGACCAGAAACTGTTTGCTGGCCTCCTTATCAAGTGTGTGGTCCAGCTGGAGCTGATCCAGACCATTGATAACATAGTGTTCTATCCAGCAACAAGCAAGAAGGAAGATGCTGAACACATGGCTGCAGCTCAGGTACTATCAGGCTTCTTTGTGACCTTATTGTGACAGTGAAATAGGAGTTATGGAATGTCTGATGTGTGTTTACAAAATAGTCTCTTCCTTTTAATAACTCTCAGCACTGCCCTCAATGTGTGTGTAAATTACTCTTAAGCTGTGACTTTTTTTGTCTGCCTCCAGTGTTTCCTGGCAGTCTGCCTGTTGCAGTATTATATTGCTGTTATTTGTATTGTCAATATAATAGATTATCTTTGTTTTTATAATGAATGCATACTCATCAGTAATTTTTTTTGTTTATTTTGGGGAAAGCATTCTTTTCTGCTCTTTAGTCTGAGTGTCTTCATTTGGCCACAGCTGAGGCTCTGCTCAGCCTCTGGGGGTTTGCACAGGGGTTTCTGCAGAAACTGAGCTTGAGCAAAGTCAGTGGTAGAGATTTCACTCATCTCTGGCCTTGGGGACATCCAAGTTCCTGAAAGTTCTCATTCTAGGGAATGGAGCACAGCAGCTCTTGCTTGGCTGTTAATAAAGCCCTAAGCTAGAAGTTTGGGCTAATGCATTCAGGTAGTGTCTGGGGGAGGGTCTAGTTAAACTCCTAGTGAAATTAAACTCCTAGTTTAATTAAATTGGACACAACCCAAAGATGGGAAGTTTCTCCACCAGACAACATTTAAACTTGCATTGGTTTTATGGTTCATTTTCATGTTTTTCAGAATCCAACAGACCTACTCAGTCAGCTTCTAAAGGAGAGGAAATGTTCTGTATTGTATTGCTACAACTGTGCTGCTTTGATAAGGGAGTTCTCCCCTTGCTCTTGATTCTTATGGTCTTATCAGTAACTGGGATAGACCATAACTTCTCTCTTCTCAAATACCCTACTGAGAAGGGTACAACTCTGATCTTTTACTACATTAATACTGCACTTGCAGCTAAAAGTGGAATTGGCAGTTAGTGAGGGTTATGACATGTGCTCTCTCCCCTGCCCTGCAGCGAGATGCTTTGGATGCAGATATCCACATTGACACAGAAGACCAAGGAATGTACAAACATATGTCTTCACATCACCTTTTTAAGTTACTGGATTGTCTGCAAGAGTCTCATTCATTTTCCAAAGCCTTTAACTCCAATTACGAGCAGCGAACTGTGCTATGGAGAGCAGGTGAGGCTTTTCTTTGATAACAGTGCTGAGCTCCACTTCAGCTTCAATTCCCACGGCACAACAGTGGGCCATTGCAATGGCCTCTGCAGCTCAGCTCAGGGCTGCATGCTTTGGTTTGCTAAATTAGCTGCTTTATTTGGTTAAAGTAGAGCTACACAGCTGGTCCTGCTGTAGTTAAATATCTTCATAAATAGATCAGGTCTCAGTCAAATCAAGGAGGAAGCAGGACTGTCTGGACAAGAAACCCTTCCCAGTCACCAGTGCAGGTATTGTTGATAAACTTGATTTTTGGCCAGTAACTCCAAATGTGACTGTTGCCTCTCTTCCTGTGTGGGACTAATCTCTAGGGTTCAAGGGTAAATCCAAACCCAATCTCTTGAAACAAGAGACCAGCAGCTTGGCGTGCTGCCTGCGGATCCTGTTCCGGATGTACATGGACGAAAGCCGGCGGGACTCCTGGGATGCGGTTCAGCAGCGGCTGCTCAGGTGGGAGGAGGGGACAGGGACAGGGGCAGGGGTGTGCCGCTCAGCCACCAGAGCCAGCCCAGGGGCAGGGGTGTGCCCCTCAGCCACCAGTCAGCCCAGGGGCAGGGGGTGTGCCCCTCAGCCACCAGAGTCAGCCCAGGGGCAGGGGGTGTGCCCCTCAGCCACCAGAGCCAGCCCAGGAACAGGGTATGTTTCCCCTCAGCCATCACAGCCCAGCCTGGGGACAAACAGCCCAGTCACTGAGCACAGCCTGCAGAGGAGATGGCCATGGATAGAGAGAATAACCACTCTCTATTAAAAGTTAATGTAGCAGCAAGGAAACAATCTGCCTGAATAAAGAAACCACTTTCTTGCCTGACATAGCTTTAGTTTATTTAGTTCTATTTATGGTTTGTGTGAACTCTGCCCTCTCCACAGTGTGTGCAGTGAAGCCCTGGCGTATTTTATTACTGTCAACTCAGAAAGCCACAGAGAAGCCTGGACCAATCTTCTGCTGCTGCTTTTAACAAAAACACTAAAAATCAGTGATGACAAGGTAAGGAGGGGCTAGAAGTCATGTCTGTGTTCAGGGATTTTTTTTCATTCTTGCTTCAGTCTGAGTGCAGTCTTTATTACCATCCACACTAAGGTGGCAGCTCCTCATGCAAGTGCTGTCCTCACAGTAGGGCAGTGCAGCTCTGCTGTCTGCAGGCACTCTGTTTGGGAACGGGGCTGCATCCCAGCTGTGTGGGAATGGGCGGAGAATCACTGCAGAGCTTTCAGATACACGCAATGGTTGGGCAGTAAGGGGTGGGCTTGTGCTGTGTCAGAGCTGCACAGGAATGGGAGGGGTGAATTTCACCACTGTAAAATTGGAATTCCAGTTCCTTGACAGAGGTGGCTTTCAGGATCTTGGCCCTTTTGAGGAAAAGTGAACGCAAATATTAATATTGCTACCAATAGTCCCTGATAGTCTCTAGGCTGCGAAGTCCCTCAGCCACAGAGCAGTCTGACTGCTCAGGGCGTGGGGCCAAAGGCTCCACGTGCAGCTGCTGGGGAGGGCCCTGGGGGAGCGCTGGTGTCCTGCCAGGCTGGGGCGGCCCCGAGCGTGGACAGCTTTGTGTGCCCCGTGTCAGTGCAGCGCGGCAGTGACGCTGTGCTTTGTGTCGTGCAGTTCCGGGCACACGCGGCCACCTACTACCCGTACCTGTGCGACATGGTGCAGTTCGAGCTGATCCCCGAGCTGCGCGCCGTGCTGCGCCGCTTCTTCCTGCGCATCGGCGCCGTGTTCCGGGTGTGCGGCCAGGGCGAGCCGGGGCGGGCCAGCCTGCCCTCCTGATGGCCCCAGCCTGCCCTCCTGTTGGCCCCAGCCTGCCCTGCTGCTAGCCCAGCCTGCCCTCCTGTTGGCCCCAGCCTGCCCTCCTGTTGGCCCCAGCCTGCCCTCTGCTAGCCCAGCCTGCCCTCTGCTAGCCCAGCCTGCCCTCTGCTAGCCCAGCAGGGCTGGGGTGCAGCTGTGCTCCACAGGAGCACTGGAGGGCAGGGAACAGTGGCACCTGCTGTACCAGCCTGGCAGCAAGTTACTCTGACCACAGTGGCATCTGGGCACGAGGAAAATAACCCTGTTCTGTCCATCCCACAGAAGTGTCAGCAGTTGTATTTAAATGGTTGCTTCCAGAGTCAATGCAGCAGGTGTGCAGTGTCTTTGTTTCAATGCTCGTCGTCATCATCGTCCAGTGTCTCTCTACCAGTGTTTATCCACTGCTCAGCCCTGCATCCAGCTAGGGCTGATACATCACCTGGCTCTCTCCACAGAAATGATGCCCCTTGGCACTAATGACCAGTTGTGTAGCCTGGTGATGTTGGCACATGTCTTCATAACAAACTTGACTGCAGTGCCAAGGACCACCCGAGAGCCCTGGGGGTTTCCCTGAGTGTCCAGGCCCAGGCCAGGCTGGGGTGTTGGACAGCCTGGGGAAGGTTTGGAGAGAGGGTTTCCTTCCTGCTTAGCAAGTCATTTAAAAAACTGTTTTAGTATCAGTACTGTATCTTCTGAGACTTAGTTTTGGTTTTATGGAAGATTTTAGATCAGGAACATCAATAGCATCCACTCCCTTTAGCTTGTTAGGCTTGAGTTAAAGGCAGTTATAAAAAAACCAAAAAGCTTGCCATTTCCTTTCATACATTGGCAGCTCATGGACAGAATGTACACAGGAACATCAAAAACAAGGCTCAGAACAAATAAACCCACTTTTTTGACCCTTGAAGACAATGTATTTAGCAGCAATTGTGACTGTTTAGCAAAAAGTCCTGTCCTTAACACGAGCTGGTCTCCATTTACTGCAGATCTGCAACTTCTGATTTGCCATTTTGTGCAAATGATTTCTGTTCTCAGCTCTTAGTTCCTGTTGGGATCTTAAAAAATTGAATTCCCAAAACACTGTTCTAGCAAAATTAAATAAGTTCATCCATGTGCTCCAGGAGTTACCAACACGTGTCTGTGCCCTGAGGGTGCCTGGGAAGCAAACCTGACGTGACACCACAGCTTTGCCCTGCAGGGTTTTCTTTCTGTCCTTGAACTGCATCAGATTTCTGTGACAATGTTTCCATGACAAATACCAGCCTGTCCTTTGAAATTATTTTAAATTTCAAGTTTTAAGACTTCTGGAAACTGGGAAATTGTGGCAGGGTGGGAGAAAAGGCTCCACTTCCTAAAGTAATGCGAAGTGTTGTATTTACTGCTGTGCTATCCAGAGTAGCAAACTTAAAACTATAACAGTATTTAAAGAAAAAAAACAACGAACCAACCAACAACCACCTACCTACTTGAATGGTTTTTAGTGCATAACCTGTTCTTCTGCTTTTTCAGTTGAGTTTCCTGGTAGGATGGCCTGACTTGAGGCTGTCTTGGGATACTCTGCTCTGAGCTGCTGGGAATCTGCTGTCTGTCTTAGTGGGGGGGTTTAGGTTTGTTTTTCTGTTTGTTTGGGTTTTGTTTGTTTGTTTGTTTGTTTGTTGATGAGCTATTTCCAAAGGGTTCCTATGGTGCTTCTCAGTCCATCAGCTTGTGCTGTGTAACCATTGTTTGGGAAAGGTTTTCAGTCAGTAGTAGTGACAAGGCTTTCACAATTTATTTTTACTTTTTATTTTTAACCAAAGGAAAATAAATGGTGGTTGTGGCTCTTTGACTTTTAAATGCCCATTAGGTTAGATCTATACACTGCTGTTTAGTAGAAGGCAATATATGGCTATATATGACAATAGCAAAAGACTGAAAATAAGCAATGCTGGTATTTAACTTGCATTTGAAATGTCCTTTTGTGTTGTGTCTTGTGTAGCTGCTCATTCCCTGGGAATGTCACTGCATCGGTTACTGCAGGCAATGAAGTATTTATTTTACTGGTATTTAAATCTGTAAGAATATGCTATTCCTTTTCTTCTGGTCCTAGGTAGTGCTAAGGAAAGTATTTGAACTGTTGCATTTCGGGTTTGGAATGTGTTCCCTTGTGTCCCACCAGACACACAGCTGGCCCAGCTGCACTGCCCTCTGTGTCTCGCAGCTTTCACAGCCCTGCAGCGTGTCTTGAACAGCTCTCAAGTTTGAGATCTTAAATGACTTCACAGTTACTTTGTGGGCTTTCTTTGCTCTAATGGGCAGCACTTGCACTCTCCGCACGAAGGATAAGGACGTTTAATCCACCCTTGCCTTCAGCCTTTGGTCTGAGGCTGTTGTTTTCCTTAAGAAAAGCCTTTCTGTGGTTACGCCGGTTATAAACGCTGCAGTGGGGTGTGTGACACCCCGCCCGCCCAGGCTGCGGTGCGGGCAGGAGGTGGGGACGGGGCTGCGATGGGCTGGCTGGAGCCACAGGCTGGGTCACTGCCCCTGGCAGAGCAGAGCAGAGCAGAGCAGGGGCTGGGCAGGTTTTCCTCACAGTGGGGAAGGGCAGCCCCCCAACCCCAGCGGGCTCAGCCCTCCTGCAGCGGCCACTGCTTGTCCCCTGTCCCTGCGGGGTGTGTGGGCGCTGGGGACAGCGGGGACAGCGGGATGTGCTGAGGGTGGCACCCCTGGGGTACTCCTGAGCTGAGGGCAGAGAGCAGCACCCCCGGGGCTGAGATGGGGCAGCACCCCTGGGCTGTGGTGCCCCCGGGGCCCCGTAACAGCCCTCCTGCAGCTGTAACCACGGGCAGTCCCCGGGTTTGTTGCTCCCCGTCATTTGGCAGCCCGAGCTGGGCAGGATGTTAAGGAGGGAACCCCCACCACCCCGCCCCGGTGATCAGAAGCTGCCGTCGGGTGTGTTGTCTCCCGTCCAGGGCCAGGTGTGGCACAGCGGGTTGCTCTCCGTGTCTCTGCCTCGCTCCCCACGCTGGGCACAAACGGCCCCTCCCTCACCCAGCGCCCCCGGGCGGGCTCGGCCCGGCTCTTGGGAATGACATTAGAAACAGTGCTGTCAAAAGTGCAGTTCCTTTAATCTGTAAATTCAGTTTGTTCAGCACCTTTATTTGTGTAAAATGTATGTTTCCACATATTTAAAATGCCTAAGTTTTTTTTTAATATCTCCATATTAAGTGCATTTACTATCAATAATTTAAAGAAGAGCATTTCTTGCCAGTGGATGTATAGAGTTTTGACAGAATACCAAAATTATATAATATGAAAACCTATGTAAAGTTTTCTACATGAAAATACGATGTATAATAGTTATAATATTCCATGCTTTAATCAAGTGATAAATCAATAAAGTTTTACGAAGCGTTGCTTTGCTTATGTGGTCCCTGCGGCGGCTCTGGGGCCTTCGGGGCTCGGTACCCACACGTTCGTTCCTCCCTCCCTCGGGGCTGGGCGGGCTCCGTCTGTGTGTCTGTCCGTGTCCCTCTCCTGCCCCTCTCTCTGTCTCTCCCTCCCGCTCTGTCTCTCCTCGGGCCGTGTCGACGCCGCGGGGCCTTGTGGGAGGTGCGGCGCCATTGGCCGGCGCGTTGGGAGCGCGGCGCGGATTGGCTGGGGCGTTGCGGCGGGGGCGGGGACGGGCGCTGATTGGCCGGGGGGCGGTGCATGGGGCCGGTTGAGGGCGTTGATTGGTCGAGGGGCGGTGCCTGGGGCGGGTTGTGGGCGCTGATTGGCCGGAGGGCGCTGCGGTGCCCGCCCCGCGCGCTGCGGTGACGGTGAGAGTGAGGCGCGGCCGCGCGCGCCCCGCGGTTTGAATGTGCAGCACAGGCCGCGCGCTCGGAGCCGCCGCGGAGCGTCAGGTGAGGCCGGGCCGGGGCAGGGGCTGGGGCTGGGCCGGGGCTGGGGTCGGGACAGGGACCGGGGGGACCCCCCGTAAGCCCCGTGCCAAGCCCGCGCCCCGCTCGGCGCTGGGCCCGCGGCGCGGCCTCAGGCGCAGCGCCCCGACTGGGCCTTCCGCCCGGCCCCCGCGCCTCGCCATTGGCTGTGGCCGCGCCGCCCGCGCCGCTCATTGGCTGCGGCCGCTGCCAGTCCGCGGTGGCGGGAGGGGGAGGGGAGCGCGGGGACCGGCCCGGCCTGGCCCGGCCCGGCCTGGCCTGTCCCGCCGCTGCTGGCCCGGCTTGTCCCGGCCCCGCTGCCCCCACAGGGCCCGGCCTGTCCTGCCGCTGCTGGCCCTGTCCCAGCACGGCCCGGCCCTGCCTTGGCATCCCCGGAGCGGCCAGGCCGCCGTGTCCCGTGGGAGCTGGGCCGGGAACAGCCTTGGCCCGCGGAGCGCGGTCTGCACGCTCTCCGAGGCCTTCCCCGCGGGCACACGGCACGGCAGAACGCTGCCCTGTGTCGCTGCCGCTGAAGGGCCACCAGTGTGCTTGGCAGGGGCAAACAAACACTGAGAGCTAGAGCAAGAGAAGGGAATAAGCGCGCGTGGGTAACGGGTCAGAATCTATTGGTGGGTATCAATGAGTGAGCAAAACTACCCGCAGGTCAGCCCGAAGAAGGAAGGGAAACAGGAGGCAGGACGCTCGAGGGGGATGTTTACTTTGTGCAAAATATCTTGGGATCTCTGTTCCTCATTAATATCCATGTAATTGAAGAGGATACTGTTGCTGCCTTTTTAAATTCTTTAATTGCCATAGTTGACTTAAAACCTGTGTCTCTAAAGCTCACTGCCTTTCAAGTGTGCCTGAAGAAAACAGTGTTTATTGCACTGCTAATTGGCATAAACCAACTCCAGAGTGGGACAGGTGAATTTCAGTCAATCTTACTCATTAGAAGCTCCAAGGGAAAACTGGGAATCTGCTTCCTCCTTACGTTTGCAGAGAGTGACCTGTGGCAGGAGGAGGGGCAGCAACAGCAGCTCCGTGGAAGCACAACTTGCTCTTGTAGTGTTACTGTAATCTTAATTATTCTAATTAAGGCTGTGAAGTAAGTGTATCACTGTAGTATGTATGAGAATGTGTGTGGGAGGATTACTGGAGAGGAGCACTACAGACTTGCTGCACAGAGTTATTCTGTAATAAGTAATGCCTTTGAATTGGCAAGAGGTGATGCTTTGGCTGTACCTGGTTCATGTTTGCTGGTTGTGGGAGCCTCCTCTGGCCTGTGGGGTCCCTCACACACACAGCAGCGTCACCTGTGCCTGGAGCACAGTGGGATGGTGGGATGGTGGCTGTGCCTGGAGCACGGTGGGATGGTGGGATGGGGGCTGTGCCTGGAGCACAGTGGGATGGTGAGATGGTGGCTGTGCCTGGAGCACAGTGGGATGGTGGGATGGGGGCTGTGCCTGGAGCACGGTGGGATGGTGGGATGGGGGCTGTGCCTGGAGCACGGTGGCTCTTCACTGGCTGGGGCTCTGCTGCTGAGGTGCCATCAAGAAGAGCTGATGTGTGGCTTCTGTCGGCTCTGCTTTTACCTTTGTAGCTTTAGGACAGGTTTTCTGACCTCTGCTTGTAACAAAGCTACTTGTGGGTTTCAGGTTCTGCCAAAATGGAGCTGAGTGATGCCAATCTACAAACTTTAACTGAGTACCTAAAGAAAACACTAGATCCAGACCCTGCTATAAGGCGTCCTGGTAAGTGATTCTCCTGAGTGACCCCAAAAAAGTTCAGTTTCTTTTTGGCTCTTCTCTCTGTGTGTAGCCAACTTTAGTGGCTGCTTATGCAGTAACCTCTTTGCAGAAGTTTTTAGTATCCTTTTAAAGCAACCTCCCCAAAAAACTTTTGTCACTTTGTCATTTTATTTTTTGGTATTCTTGATTATTTTTAACTTGTTGTTATTTAAAGCAGTGCTGCTGTTCACAATAAGCCCAGATTTACTTCTCTTGGTTATGGCTTTTGCATGTGGTGGGAGGCAGTATTTGCCCTTGCTACTGGGAGCTGAGCTGTGGGATGGCAGGAGTGTGGAAGGGCTCAGCAGCAGAGAAACTGCTCTGCCTTCAGGCAGGCTCATCCCTGTGAGGCTCTGGAAATGTTTGTGTGCTTGGTTTAAACACACCTTTGAGGAACTGTGGCACTCCCATCACACAAAGCAGCTTTTGCTGACCCCTTCTGTTCCCTTGCAGCTGAGAAGTTCCTGGAATCCGTGGAAGGAAGCCAGAACTATCCCTTGTTACTCTTAACACTGCTGGAGAAATCACAGGAGAATGTCATCAAAGTCTGTGCATCTGTAACGTTCAAGAATTATATTAAAAGGAACTGGAGAATTGTAGGTATCCCAGTGAGTGGCTCTGAAGGTACAATGAGACACTGCAGTGCCCCTGAGCAGTGTGTGTGTCTGTGCTCTGGGAAAGGCCAGACATCACCCAGGGAGCAAAGGCAGAGTGTCACTTACTGGGGAGGAACTAGAACATTTCTAGAACTTTGTTTCTGTGGTACTGTGTTCTTAGTATTTCTCCCAGATTGCATCTTCTGTGCTGTACTGTGAGTGGAAATAATGTTCTGTTACAGAAAAAGTTGTACGTGGCTTCTTTTCATGGATTGCTGATGTAATTCAGAATGGGATTTTGTTTTGAAGTAGGTGGAGGTGCTGTGCAGGGAGTGCATCCCAGGGGCTGTTCCCATTGCTCTGGGGCTTCAAGCATGTTGTTTTGTCTGCAATGGAAGCTTTGTTTCAGGAGCAGCTGTCTGGACACAGAATGCAGCCATAGGCCTGGCTTGCCTCAGTCACGGGGTTTAATTCCACAGCCTTGAACTTCACTGATCCAAAGCTCAGGGAACTGAAAGGGTTTTGCCTATTCAAGGGCTTCATTTTGTTCAGGCCTGGCGAGGCAGATGTACAGGGCACTGCTGGAGCTGGGCAAGAGTTTGCTGGGTTAAATTAATCTTTGAAGTATGTACAGAATACATACTGTCTGCTGCCTTTCATGTCTTTGAAAAGCCTCGTCAGTAACTCCTTAGGAGGATTTGCTGTTGATGATCCCTCCACCCCCTCTGCCCTCATCCATCTGAATGCCCAGCAGTGGGTCCTGCCTCCCTGCTTGGAGCTTGCCTAGGACAGTTGGACAAAACTGCTTCAAAGTTTAGAGAGACACAATTTCTTTCTGCTTTCTCTTGCTGCTGTTCCAGATTTGTTGCAGGCAGTTCTGGTTCTCAGGTTCTTCAGCAACCTCAGAGTTACATAAATCAGTATAAGCAGTCGGTTTCTGAAGGGCTGATCATCACTCATTGCTTAGAGTATATTGATATGCCCATGACTAAATTGTTGTTTTCATTTTAGGTTGAGGACGAACCAAACAAAATATGTGAATCAGACAGGATAGCCATTAAAGCCAACATAGTGCCCTTGATGCTTAGCAGCCCAGAACAAATTCAAAAGCAGGTAATGTATCAATTCCTGGTTATATCCATGAGACTCTGGGAATATTTTAAGCATGTCTAGAGGCTGTGCTTATGGGCAGAGCTCAGATCCCTTACCAGAGAGCTCATGCTGATCTAAGTAACTTACTCTGTTACAGCTACATCTACCTACTTGCATAATTTTTAAAAATAATTACTGTATAATCTTATAGCTAAGTTCTAGCACTAGGCAGTTAAACAGTAGTCCTAGAAAGTGGGACTGTGTGTACACATTGAACTTACAGTGAGATTTCTGTATTTGTGGTGACAAGTAGTAGCTACTGAACCCAATGGTTTTTGACTCTGCCAAGCGTGAGCAGCATTTTGTGGGGTGTTTGCAGCAGCTGCAGTGCCGTGTGCTGGGCTGAGTATTGGCACACTGATACCCAGTGCCGTGTGCTGGGCTGAGTATTGGCACACTGATACCCAGTGCTGTGTGCTGGGCTGAGTATTGGCACACTGATACCCAGT
>JAWWLZ010000053.1:14458339-14469270 GCA_035041345.1 Poliocrania exsul | reverse complement strand
GTTCAAATCCTTGAGTAGTTCTATCCTGACAGGTTCTGTTTCCCTGAAGCTGAATGTTCTGGGCTGTTCCTGCCCTGCTGTGCTCAGTGTTCTGGGCTGTTCCTGCCCTGCTGTGCTCAGTGTTCTGGGCTGTTCCTGCCTGGTGTGCTGAGTGTTCTGGGCTGTTCCTGCCCTGCTGTGCTGAGTGTTCTGGGCTGTTCCTGCCCTGGTGTGGGTGAGTGTTCTGGGCTGTTCCTGCCCTGGTGTGCTGAGTGTTCTGGGCTGTTCCTGCCCTGGTGTGCTGAGTGTTCTGGGCTGTTCCTGCCCTGCTGTGGTGGGGCAGGGGCCCCTCGTGGGGCAGAGCTCCAGCCTGGGGCTCAGTGCCCGAGCACAGAGCAGGATGGTGCAGGGTCTCTGGGGCTGGTTCTCCACTGCTGCCCCTCAGGGTGGTGGTGGCTTTCCCCAGAGCAGCCTGGGGGCCTTGCCCCATGTTGGGAGGTGCTGTTGGCTGGAGCTCTCCCCCTGTGTGCTGTGCCCTTGGGGGTGTCTGGGCTGTGCCTGCCCAGTACCTGCTGCTTGTTCCAGTGAGCTCAAGGGCTCCTTCTGGGCCTGGCAGGGCCGCCAGGGTGGCTGGTGGAGGAAGTTCCAGTGGCTTCCTGCAGCCTGGTCTTGATCCCCCCGTGAGTGTTACCCATTTCCTTGTTTTCCAGACACTTTTTAACCTCCAGAAAAACCTTCCAGAGGAGAGGCTGGGCCAAGAGAACTGTGTGCTCTTGTCTTGCTCCCTCACTCTCCATCCCAGACCGCAGGTGTGGGGCCTGCCTCCTGCAGGCTCTGCATCCCTGTGTTCCCCAGGGCTCCTCCAGGCCGTGGGGCAGGGGGCTGGCAGTAGGTGGAGGAGTTTGCAGTGACTTCCAGAGCTCTGTGCTCCTGTAACCCCCCTGAGGAGTGAGGTCTGCCCCGTTTGGGGGCTGTGGTGTCTGCAGGCGCTTGGCTTAGGCCTGGAAAAGAAGGATTAAACACTTTGTGCTATATTTGTAAGCAGAATAAAATAGGGTTTGATTTCCATTTAGAGCAGTCCATGCAGTGACAGGGTTCATGTGCAGCACTGAGATAATTTTGTTCTAAAATGGGGTTTATGAGTGAAATCATTACAGTGGAAATGCAGCCAAAAGGTAGAATTTGTATCAGATTTTTGCAGTTAATAGCAAAAATCTTGGGTTGGTGGCATGCTTTTGGTTTGGCTTTGTGAATGAAGGCCCAGGTCTGTCTTTGGGAGCTGATCTCTAGGACTGTTAGGAAGAAGGTTGAATTCCACAGAACTGGAAGTCTCACGACAGAAAGAAAATTGGCAAGTGACTCTTGGAGTTCTGCAGAGTATTATTGTGAGATTGCACTGTTGGGGTGAGAACCATCACTTGGGGCTGGCAAAGAGCAAGGAAGATTCTTGGAGCAGGATGGAATGGTGCCTGGGACAGCAGCTCCTTTGAGCAGCCTCTTGGTGGGAAGGGAAAGGGGCTGAGGGTTCTCATTGTCCAATGGATGAGGCAAACTCAGTGCAGGGGGAGAGGTTTGGGACAGAAGCTTTTTGTGGCTTTAGGAAGCAAAATTCTAACTCTCTGTTTTTCCTTTTAGGCATTCCCCATCATAAATATCCTATTCAGAACTAAGCCCAAGTCTTCACTCTCTGGATCTCCTAAAGGTACTGGAAACTTACTTAAAACATTAAAGTTTCTTACCTTTTGTTTGCATCACATGAAAGAAATTATAAGTTGTGGTAAAACATGATTATCTACAGGAAGTGTTTGGTCCTCTGGCTTCCATCTGCTGCTCCTGTGAGAATTCTAATACAAAAATGTCCCAAGAAAAGGTCCTTCTGAAAATGCTGCATTCTTGACTTTGTGTGTAACTGCTGCACATTTAGTAGTCAGATACAGGACTTGTTTTGAGTATAATCTCCATATGTGTCCCTGGACTAATGAGATCTGAATTATTTTTACTCTCCAGTAAAAACAAAGTTACACAGGTGGTAGTATGGTAAGTCTGACATGTTTGTGAGGCTTTTTTCCAAAGCAAAAATATTCCAGATGGTAGATTTGTTGGAGGATCTGTGGTTTCCCAGTAGCTTCTTACCTTTTATTTAATAAATCATTAACTCTTTCTGTCCATGAGTGTATTAATCCAGTTCCCCTCTTAGGCTTGTTCTGTCAGTAACTGTCTAAAGACTTCCCTCTGACTCATTGCTGCTCCTCTCACGTTTGGAAGTCCGTTCACAGGCTCAGAATTTGAAGCCCACAGGGCACTGGTGGAGTTGTGTTGGCACCAGCAGCTCCCTGGTGTGGCTGCAGCAGGGATTTCTCCTTTCCCCTCAGTGAGGAGAGGGTGCCCCTGTGCCTGCTGCCCTGGTGGGCTCTGTGGTGTGACCAGTGTCGGTGCCCGTGTGTGGCAGATGGGCTCCCTGGGCTGTAAAGGGTATTTTAGCAGAGATGGGGGTGTGGCTGTAAGGGGATATGGGCAGCTGCCCTGCTCCTGCCTATTTGGGTTGCACTGCTGAGCACGAGGATAGTGTTGCACCCACGGGTAGGAGGAACCCAGTGCTGAGGGGTCAGTGCAGGAGGGGCCTGTGCCAGCCCTGCCCATGGCCCGGGGCACGCCTGGCACTGCCCATGGCCGTGGCTGCCCCTGAGCACTCCCACCACTGTTCATAGTGCTGCAAGGCCAAGGGACTCTCAACTGATGCTTGAGCTGGGCCTGAGCCGTGGCCTGACTTGAACAGCAGCACCTTCAGAACACACATGGCTGGCACAGGGTGGGATCTTTCGCCCTTTGCTTGTCCCAGCCACAGCTCCTTCAGCATCTCCTGCTGCACAGCAGCTCCTTCCCCTCACAAGAGGCTCAGCATTCTTGCTGACCCGGGGGAAACTGTGATTACAGGATGCATGCTCTAAAATAGTTGTTTTGTAAAGACTGCAGTTATTATAAGTGCAAAAGTTCAACTTCAAATGGAAGAGTGTGTGGAGTGTCATTTGTCCATGGAAGGTGCTCTTTCTTCAGTGGCTCTGGGTGCAGGTAACTGGATTTGCTCTGTGGGAGGATTCAGTGGTGAGGAACAGAGATGGACAGTAATAAATAAAGCTTCTATACTCTTTTTTTACTAAATGCAAGAGGTGTGAAGCTTGCCTGCCAAGGTGTATGGATGGGCTGTGCTGTTAGAACTGGCTGTGGGAGTGACTTCCTGCAGACAACGTGGGACCCATGGTTGGGGGAACACTTTTTCCCCTTTTGCTGCTGCAGAAGTAATTGCAGTAGCTTGTTAAGGAATGCTAAGTATTTAGTCTAACCTTTTTTCATCTTTATGTTTTAGGTCAGCAATTTGTCTTCCCCACACGGAGTTTGTCTGCGTTCAAAGCTGTTTGCCTACAGTAAACTGCTCTGGTTGGAAGTGAACATGTCTCAAGTTCAGATTCAAAATCCTTCTGCTGCCCTTGCAGGGAGCCAAATATTGAATAAAACCCCAGCTCTTTCACAGCCTTTGAGTATTCCTTCTACTACCAGTTCTTTGCCCTCTGAAAATGCAGGCAGACCTATCCAAAACTCTGCTTTGCCCTCTGCTTCAGTTACATCCACCAGTGCAGCTGCAGGTGAGGAGGAGTGTGAGGAGTGGCAAGAGCTGGGTGTACTCTTGGTGTTTGTAGTTTGGCTTGGTGTACTCCTCATGTCTTGCATCTGAATATACTTTAGAAGTAACATTTGGCCAATTGCAGTAGCTTGTAGTGCTTTCTCCAGTGGAGTGAAAGCTCTGTGAGACAAGTACAAGGATACTTTTCCACAGAGTTCTAATAATGAATTGATATGTTTGTAATAGTAAAGAATATTTTAAATTGTGTGACATTTAATTTTTGAAACATTGCTATCCATCTTTTTGACTAATAGCTTGTTTTAAGTATAAAAAATGTTGTTTGAAATAGTTTTAGTTCTATTATCTTTAGTTTTTTTATGGCCAGTTTACTGATAAATATATTATGCTGATAAAATATAATAGAGTGAGTAAAAGGTAATAAATTAAAAATACCTAATGGGAGGAAATAGGATTAGGAAAAAGAAATTAGCTGACTTTTTGAAATTAAATTACTCAAAGCAAGTGATGCTGGTGAATACTCAGAAGATTTGCTCCCTGAAATGTACTACACAGACAACCATCTGAGTGTGGGAATTGGAGCTCCATACTTTGTGTTAGAATGTTGAATTCAGTGATGCTCCTCGTAGGCACCAGCATTGCCTGGAAATCCCAAAGGGTAGTGGATTGTTACCAGTTTGGCCAGTGAGCAGAGCTGGCTGGTCCAGCAGAGCTTTGCTGGGAACTGGCGTATTGCAGACAACTAAATGCTAATAAGCCTCTGAGATTTCTTTTTTTAATTAAAATTAGTGGTAGAGTTCCCAGCTACCTGTTCATTGATCTGATTTGCTGTCATCTTTCAGCCCCCTCAAACATGGCAAACCCCAAAGAGAAGACCCCCATGTGTCTGGTGAATGAGCTGGCTCGTTTCAACAAGATCCAGCCCGAGTACAAGCTCCTGAGTGAGCAGGGTCCAGCTCACTCCAAGGTACATCCTGCTGCGAGTTCCTGCTGCTGCCCCTCGGGCTCTCTCCCTCCCTGATGGGAAGGCCAAGGCTGTGCTCGTGGTGCCACACACACCAGCGTGAGGAGAGCCCTGGGAGCAGCACTGACAGTGGGGGGAGTGTGACACTGTTGGCTGAGGGCTGCACAGCTGCTGTCCCCAAGTGTCCCCTGGGCTTCTTGGTGTGAAGGAGGCAGGTTGGCATGGACAGAAAATAGCATTGAGAGCATCTGCTCCATGGTGTTTTCAGTCAGAGTGGAAGTAATTAATGAATCAAATTACCAGGGAGACATTGGCTTGCTGTTGTCTGATTAATTGTGAAAATTTAGGGCAACATATATCCTATAATCAAATAGACTTGTGCTCACCTGTGGGCATGTAGAGGCTTTTATGCTGCAATGTGAACTTAACTTTCTTCAGACAGCTGGAAAATATCTTCAAAAATCCCTTGAGAGCATTAAGGCTGGAGTGGAGTGAGGTGGCACCCAGGGGGTGAGTTCCCAGGCGGGTGTTCAGTGGGGAGGGCACGGCAGCTCTGCCAGGGCTCTCCCCTCTGCACACCTGGGGCTGTCTGATCTCTGGCAGGACACTTGCCACCTGTAGCTGGGGTAAAATTCTTAGTTCAGTAATCAGGGAAATCTTGTTGGTGCCCAAAGTGTTGAAAATCTGGAGATGCCATGGGAGTTAAGGGGAGCTGGAATTGCCATGCTCTCAACCTGTGCAGCCCTGAAAGACTCGTTGTTCTGTGCCTCGCAACTGATGGGAACTCTGAAGCAGCTCCTAACGCAGCTCCTGTCTCTGGATTTGAGGTGTTTACAGTGCAGCTGACCCTTGGGGACCAGCACTGGGAAGCTGAAGGAACTAGTATTAAAAAAGCCCAACATGCAGCAGCTGCCAAAGCTTTGGAAGGCACAAAATTCCCCAAGCCCACGGCTCGGCCCTCGCGCAGTGAAGGCAAGAACCCAGGTATGTGCCACAGCAAACTGCTTTGGAAACATCACACACTGAGAGAATACACCTGTCTGCCTTGGGGGTGTATTGGAGTGGCACAGAGATGAATAAAAACTGTGATTCTGCCTATCTAACAAAGGCAATTGTCAGGGTTTGTGAGAACTTCATCTTGATTTAATCTTTGATTGTTGTCAGTGGTGTAGTAAATATCATCATAGTAAGAAGTTATATGTGTAGTTTTTTCCATCAAATCATTCAGACTTGAAGAGCTTGCCTCTTGATGTACTGTTTTGTATTGTAACACCTAAGGAAGTCCTGGAAAAGATGTTTATCTTAATCTTAATAAAAAAACTAATTAAAAAAGAACAAAAAAAAGTCCCCACATGAGAAATTTGGTCACAGCAAAGAATAATCTTTTGCGTGGGCAGATGAATGTGTTACATAATTCTGGCAGGATAATTCAAAAGCTGGACGATAAAGATACCTTTGGAAATGTTTAATTTCAAAAAAAAAAAACCCCAAAAATTAATGTTGTGGGAGATTGGATCAGAACGTTGGAATTTGCTGAACTTGTACTTCTTTAAAGATAAATACATATTAATTTGTATGAAAGCATTTCAGTTGTGGTTTACGTTTAGTAAACTTCTGTTATGTAAGTTGCTCCTAAGACCTGTTTAAAGTGACTTCTTTCTCCAGTGAGAATGGACAGGGAGTCAGTTCTTCACCCCCAGGATACCTGCATGAGAAAAATAGTTTAGCCTTCAGTTGGAATTTACCCACCTTTTGCCAAAGCCAGTTGCAATTTGAAAGTGAGGAGTCATAAGAACTCTCCTTAGGTCATTGAGTGCAGAGAAGCATTTGCTTCTCACTGAATGAGACCCAGAAGGCTGTAGCATGTCTGGTAATCTAAAAATACTTTTGGGAGAAGAGGAGTTTCTTCTCTGCAGAGCTCGTCATTAGAGGCGCTGTGAAGATACACAGATTTGCAGCTTCAGAAATCTAAAGCAAAATAACAAACCACCAAAACAAAACCAAAAAGAACCCCCAACAAATTTACTTTTCTGTCACAGGATTTGTCAGAACTGTACTAGGCTGCTGATTTAATGTGCATCAGATGGACTTGTTCTCTTTGTGTTCGTTTAAGATCCTGCATGTGGCAAAACCTGAGCTCAGTTTCCCTGCTGTCAGACAGCATAAGAGCTTAGGTTGTGTCTGTTCCTGGTGGCAGCTGGACAACCCTTCCTGTTCCTTTTCCTTCAGACAGTGTAACCCCCACAGTGGAGCTGAATGCCCTGTGCATGAAGCTGGGGAAGAAGCCCCTGTACAAGCCCATCGATCCGTACACGGGGATGAGATCCACCTACAGCTACACCATGCGCGGCGGCACCTACCCGCCCCGGTAGGTGTGCTGGGCTGTGCCCTGCCCTGGCACTGCCCTGGCCTGCTGGGGCTGTGCCCTGCCCTGGCCAGCTGGGGCTGTGCCCTGCCCTGGCACTGCCCTGGCACTGCCCCGGCCTGCTGGGGCTGTGCCCTGCCCTGGCACTGCCCTGGCCAGCTGGGGCTGTGCCCTGCCCTGACACTGCCCTGGCCAGCTGGGGCTGCCCCGTCTGCTGGGGCTGTGCCCTGCCCTGGCACTGCCCTCACCTGCTGGGGCTATGCCCTGCCCTGGCACTGACCTGGCCAGCTGGGGCTATACCCCTGCCCTGCCACTGCCCTCACCTGCTGGGGCTGTGCCCTGCCCTGGCACTGCCCTCGCCCCCCAGGCTCTGGGGCTGCCTCCTCAAACTGCCTGCGGCCCCTCAAAGGGATACTCACTTGTAGCAGAGCAGCTTATGAGGCCAGAGGGTTGAAGGATGCCCACTGATGTCTGTGATTGGTCTTACTTAGAGTGGTTTATTTTACTTCAAGGGAGCTGCACCAAGTGTTGCAGGGATTTTGAGGGCACTCAGCTATAGGCAGCTTCACTAAACAAATAGCCAAACATTGGCTAAATATTTCTTATATTTCCTTTCTGTGCAATAGCAAAAGTCAAGAAAAGAATTTGATGTTTTTTTCTGAAACTATTTAAAGTAAAGCTTTGGTTTAAAGAATTTTGTATGGGCATAGGAACATAGAATGCAAAACTTACTGGCCTGGCAAGTCTGTAAAAGTGCAGCTATGTTGTCTTTGTGCTGCACTTGGTCAGAAATGTGCTCCTGTTGTAAAACATGCAATGTTTATACTTGCTTCAAAGGTCTCTCCCTAAATTCGTTTAGATTCTAGATCAAAATTGGGCTTTTTGATGCTAGTGCTTTGGTGCTGGATTGTGGTTACTGATAGCCAAGAGGTTCCCCCCCATCGAACTTAGGTGTCTGTTTGCTTTGTAAGCCAACCCTTTTGCTTATTTACCCATCTCTTTGCAGGTACTTTTACCCCTTTCCTGTCGGGCCTTTACTTTACCAAGTGGAGCTTTCAATTGGAGGGCAGCAGTTCCATGGGAAGGGAAGAACCAGACAAGCAGCCAAGCATGATGCAGCTGCTAAAGCACTGAAAGTTCTGCAGAATGAGCCCTTGCCCGAGAAACCAGAGGTGGGAATTAATCTTAGTGTTGTAAGCATAAATTGCTAAAATAATCTGAGATATTATTGTAGATTTCATATTCAGTGGAAGGAGACAGTTGGGAAATTTAATTCTGTATAGTAGTGGGGACCTACTCGTGTCAACAGAAACACTTTGATTTAAAAGTACAAATTTCTATGGAACTCGAGTTTTCCCAGATGAAGTTTTGTTAATTCTTTTACTGTCATGTTTTTCCACAGCAATGCTCTGGCCCTCTGTCATATATGAGCACTGGAAGCATAGATAGGAATTAATATCTAACCAGGTACAGATCATGCACAAACTTCTGAAGAAGTGTGTAAAAGGGCAACATAAAAATCAGACATGAGTTTGCTTCTTGGGCCAAATTCCTGCGTGGTTTTGGAAAGAACCTTGGAAATTCTAGAAGAGCAGGAAGTTCATGGAAGGAGTAAACATACACACGTTTTGATATGAATGCAGGAAGTCAATTTTTACCCCTTCCCATATTTATGGCTGCCCAGCACTTTGCATTCCAGTGCCTGTCACTGCTTTTTTCGTGCTGTTTTGTGCAGTGGCTTTAGGCAGGAGGGCCCTGGGAGCCTCTCCCAGGAGCTGCTCAGCCCCGGGGCTGCCTTGGCCAGGGACACAGCTGAGAGCCTGCAGGGAGCAGAGTGAGAATTGCTGGGTGTGCAGTCTGGCTGGGTGCTGAGGAAGAGGGAAAATGGGGAACTGGTGACACGGGGGCTCAGACTGAGGGGAAAAAGTAGCTGGAAACTACGAGGAGTGGCAGAGCAAGAGGCTGTGAGTCCAAGGGTAAAGGGAGATTGCAAGAAGGGAGAATGACTTTATTAATAAAACAGGGCCTGAGTGGTGTCTTGATGTTGAGAAACTTGCATTTGTGATTCTGTTTTTCAATTTATGTTTGACTTTGTCTACAAAAGGAACAGTAGGAGATGAAGCTTAGGGAGAGGATAGCAGGTCTTGGAACAGGGGATGCTGGTTCATAACAAATACTTGGATAAATCAGGTCTTCATTTAAAGTTTGGTACTTGAATTCATTAATATTGTGGCTTTCAGATGTTGTAGTTTTAGGAATGTCTGAGGAAATTGTTTCTGTAGCAGCATTTTGCTCCAGGCAAGATGCAGGTGGAATAAAGAAGGTTTTGGTGCTAAGTGAGCCCTGTTCATTCCTGCATCCAGAGAGAAAGACTGGAAGGATACGGGAGTGTGAGGTTGTGAGAGATGCTGTTGAAATGCCTCTGTACAGGGGAGGCAAATTAGGGTTTCACAAGCAGACATAATCCTGAGACTTCCCAACAGTCATTTGATGTTGCCAGTAATTGTCCTTTTAAATGTAGTTATTTTTCTGTATCCTGTTTGTGTAAACAGAATATTCAGAAGTTTGAACTCTGTCTTTTGAGGAGCAGCAATTTGCACTTTTTAAAATACTACTTATTTAGTTTTTTTACAAGTGTTTGTTTTTATGGGATTTTACTCTTGTATTTTTAAATTAGAAAATATTCAGTGCTTAATAACAATTGGGCTCAATGATCTCAAAAGTCTTTTCCAACCTAAACAATCCTGTGATTCTAAGATGATGTCATTGAATAAAATGGTTAGACTTTAAGGGTGAGAATGACTGTTTCCCACACCTTCTGGGGCTGCAGATCCAGAAGCAAGAGGCAGGGCAGGTGTGTCCTGACATCAGCCCTCAGTGGGCCCAAGGCCTGCCCTGTGAGCCCAGTGCCATGTGCAGGCTCTGCCCTGAGTGGGGCTGGGCTGTGACAGCAGCTGGGACCTGGTAGGGCCAAGGACAGACATGGCCCAGCTTTGAGTTAAAGCCTGGGGAGCACAAAGCTGGGCTTCCTAGCACAAGTCTGGGGCAGGGATTCCAACTTTGGCCTCCAAACCCTAAACCCAGAGTTGCTTCTGTGTTTGTTGCCAACTTCCTTGGGGGGTCTCAGCTGCTCTTTGTGCCCTTAGGGGGAGGAGCAGGCTCAGAGTGGGGCAGTTCTGGGCAGCACCTCCCCAGGGTGCAGCACCAGCTCACGAGGAGTCTGAGGAAGGGCAGAGCCCTCCTAGCAGAGTACAGTACCTGTGGAATGTGCTTGGGAGCTTTTAATATCACTTGTTTCCTTTCTTGACTGGTTTTCCCTTGTTGGAGATGGACCTGAACAATGTGCTGAGAGGCAGGAGTGGTACATGCTGCTATTTGAGGTCTCAGTCTGATTTGGAGGCACAGATTCCTTGGAGAGTTCAGTCTGTGCACACATGCAAACTCCTTCAAAAGCAAACTTGAACCATCACCTGGCTGGAGGTGTGCAGGGAAAGAGGGAGAGCATGTCTGTATGGTTAGTTTTGATTTATAAAACAAACTGATCCAGAGCTCAGCTAGGGCCAAAATAAGCAGTAAAACAGCTATAGTTTGTTAATTGTTATTTTATTATTTATTTACTCTTTTTAGGTTGCATTTGAAATCAAGGCTTTGACCTGTGTATTCTGGCATTGCCAGTCCTGCCTCGTGCTGGGCAGGGCCAGGGGCTCTGTGGGGCAGAGCTGTCCCTGCTGACCCCACACACACAGCCTGGGCTGGCAGGGGCTCTGTGGGGCACATCTGTCCCTGCTGACCCCACACACACAGCCTGGGCTGGCAGGGGCTCTGTGGGGCAGAGCTGACCCCACACACACAGCCTGGGCGGGCAGGGGCTCTGTGGGGCACATCTGTCCCTGCTGACCCCACACACACAGCCTGGGCTGGCATGGGCTCTGTGGGGCAGAGCTGACCGCACACACACAGCCTGGGCTGGCAGGGCCTCTGTGGGG
>JAWWLZ010000053.1:14419712-14458239 GCA_035041345.1 Poliocrania exsul | reverse complement strand
GGGGCAGAGCTGTCCCTGCTGACCCCACACACACAGCCTGGGCTGGCAGGGGCTCTGTGGGGCAGAGCTGACTGCACACACACAGCCTGGGCTGGCAGGGGCTCTGTGGGGCAGAGCTGACCGCACACACACAGCCTGGGCGGGCAGGGGATCTGTGGGGCACAGCTGACCCCACACACACAGCCTGGGCTGGCAGGGGCTCTGTGGGGCAGAGCTGTCCCTGCTGACCCTGCCCGCCCAGGCTGTGTGGGGGGGGTCAGCTCTGCCCCCAGGGGCTCGGGGGCACACAGGGCAGGGGCTGCTCTGGCAGGAGGATGTCGAGCTCTGGGTGCTCTCCTGCAGCTCCAACCTGGGACAGGAGCAGCCCAGGAGAGCAGGTGAAACCTGATGGGACAGTGGCACAAGTGAACACCTCAGACTAATTTTACTGGTTGTTTTTCTGAGACAAGAGGCTGTTCTAAGTGGTGGGATAAAGAAATCCTTCTTTTAGACCAACCTGTTAGTGGCAGCCATGGGAGATGCTTGCTGCCATCAAACTAGTTTTAATCCATGAGAGCTCTCTAGCTCAGCTCTTCTGCTGCTCCTCCAATAAAATATTGAATTAATTTTCATTACCTGATTGCATAACTAGTTTTGTGGCATGATAAATTTGGTGAAATTGTTGCTGTTCATCTTTACCATAATCTTTCCAGTAGCACTGCTGCACACTTAGTCCCAAAATGTCTCTGTTGCTGTTGCCTCTTGGTTCGTGTTGATGGCAGCATCAGTGACAATATTTTTGGAATTAAGCCAGAGTTTTAGCTGGAGAGATGTAGAAGTGCCTGTGGACAAAAGCTTCACTGCCCTGCCAGGGCAGGTGTGAGTTCTCAGACACAGACACCATTTGATTAGGGCAAGTTCCTGGTAGGATGTTCTTCAGATTAAAAGAAGCTGTAGAAGGGAGCACGTGAAAAGACAGGACTGTGCCAGGGGCTGGTCCCCACCCCTCATTCACATTGGTCCCACTCTCACATCTTTGTTTTTCCTGCCCTTTCTCTTACCTGATACTGTCCTAGTGCTTTTGGTGCAAACGTCCAATCAGTACATGAAAACTGTATTTCATAAAGGTACTTCCATTTGGCAATCAGTTCATTTAACACTTCAATTGGGTTTTATACAAGCACATTTTTAAATGTGTTTTATACAAACACATTTTGGCCCTTAATGCTTTAGTTCTGTCCCGTAACAAGCACATGAAAACATGAAGGTTTGCAAGCTTTTACACCTGCACCTTAATGAGCTCCTTAAGGGTCAGTTCTGTAGGATGTGGGCTGCATTTCTCCACATTCACATCCCAGGGCAGCAAAGGTTAGAGCACTTAAAAGCTGGAGAGTTCAGTGAAGTGGTTGAATGGATAAAATTCAATTTAATAGGATCTTTATTTTAAATAGAGTATGCTTCTTTTAGGTTAACGGAAAAGAACCAGATGATGAAAATCTCAATAAATCTGAAATAAGCCAAGTTTTTGAGATTGCACTTAAAAGGAACTTGCCTGTGAATTTTGAGGTATGTTTATTTTACAAGCTCTAGATTTGTTTTTATTAGAATATTAAGGGTACACATTAAGTTAAATCTCTCCTAGATAACCCAAACAACTGACTTAATGTCTTGTTAGTTGTGAATACACTTTTACCTTTGATAGTCACCCTGACTGCCTTAGAGTTTATATGGCAAAGGGAAGAAAAAGAATCCACCTGTTCACAAATTCATGCCCTAAAATGATCACATAAGTGAACAGCTATGCTGTGGTTGTCTGTGCAATCTTTTTTCCAAGCTTTTTGAGAAATCAGTGTTACAGTGAAGAACCAAACCATAACCCCCATCCATGGTTAGAACATGGAAGTGCAGAGTGGAGGCAAAAGAGCAGAGCTCACTCTGAAAGACAAGGATGGAAGTATTTGCTTAACTCAGCACTGATCTGGACCACCCCCGAGGTGCAGACTCTCACCAGTAGGTTTCTTTTCCTGCCATGGGGTGCCCTCATGTGCATCTGCCTTTCCTTTCCCTTTGGCCTGGCTGCTTGCTGCCTCTTTGCCCCTCCTTGGTCAGCCCAGTTACCTTCAGGCAGGAGCCTCCCCAGGAGTGTCTCTGTTGCACTAAAATATTAGTTGATTGTGCTGCTGTCCTGAGCTGGCAGAGTAACATTTAAGTCAACTCTCTGAATTATTATAGTAAGAAAATGCAGTTGTGTGTAACTCAATTGCTTCTGAAACTGTTGTATGAGATGTTACATGAAGCTTTCAATTACTGCAGATTAGCCTGAGCATCACTGGTAAAAACACACTGTGGGTGGAAGCTCTTAATTAATTTTTTGACTATATGGATTGGATATTTTGAAGTCTGATGTGTTTTGAATGGAGGTAAAAGACTAAATCTGTAGTGGGTAGCTCTGTCTTAGATGTCTCCAGAATTCTGAGTTCAGAACTCTGGAGTTCAGAAATCAGAATTTCTGAACTAAAATGCTGGATCCTAAAGAGTTGCTTTCTCTGTAATGTTTTATTACTGTACCATGACATATTTAATGAGGTGATGTTAATTGTGGGGAGGTACACACTGATGAAACAGAGCAGTCATATTTCAATACTGAAGCAGTAAATCAGTAAATTAAGTAAGATGGGTTAATGACTTGCATGTAAATAATGTTTGCTGCATCTGATCTCTTAAAAGTCCATGCTTATTTGGGTGGGGTTAGGGTTATTAGAGTGAGTATGAGTTACTTTTGGGGTTGTATGAGAATCTAAAATCTCTATCCATAGTTCTTGAGAGAAGTTTGCTATAACCAATGTGCCCTGCCATTTTTAATAAGTGTTTATCACGCTTTCACTCAGTTTTTCCCTCTGAAACAGGTGACCAAGGAAAGTGGCCCTCCCCATATGAAGAGTTTTGTAACCAAGGTGTCAGTTGGAGAATTCATGGGTGAAGGTGAAGGAAAGAGCAAGAAGATCTCAAAGAAAAATGCTGCAATAGCTGTCCTAGAAGAACTGAAAAAATTGCCACCCCTTCCTACAGTTGAGAAAATGAAGCCACGAATCAAAAAGAAAACAAAATCAATAGTGAAGGTAAGAGACAAAAGATTGGAAATTTGACTGTGTCAATAATCATCAGCCAAGAGGCTTCTCTGAGTCAGTTATAAACACTCCTGAGCTGCTCAGCCTTGGCCAGCACAAATGAACTGGTGCTTTGCTCCCACTCGAATGGGGTTCTCACACCACACTCCCAGCAGTTACCAGTAAATTCAGGGTGAAAGAGAAACCTTACACAGGAATGGGAGGCCCATAAAAGTCACACTCTGACTTTCAAGGCTCAGACTTTACAGCTTTGGGCTTTGCTTGATTTTGCTTGTGCGAATTCTCTGCAAGCCTGGCCCTCCTAATATAGCAGGATTAGAACTTGTAAAGCTATTAGCAGGAGTAGGTTACATGTGGTCAAGTGTGACAGCAGAGACAAATAAATTGAGTATTTCTCTCTGTCTGTGGCAATGGTTCATTAAGTGACTTTTGTTTCAGTATTTTTAAATTCTAGAGATGAATGAATTCAGTGGCACGTTGCATGTTGTCTGTTGAACCAATATTCACAAATTTTGGCTTATCTCCTAAACATTGTTCTGCATAGCTGCAAACAAGTCCAGAGTATGGTCAAGGCATGAATCCCATCAGCAGACTTGCCCAGATCCAGCAGGCCAAGAAGGAGAAGGAGCCTGAGTACATGCTGATCACGGAGCGTGGGCTGCCCCGGCGCAGGGAGTTCGTGATGCAGGTGGGTGTGTCACTGCCCACCCCTGGGGCCTGCCTGGCATCTCTGGGGCTTTTGTGGTGCTCACGTTGTCATCATGGCAGGGAGAGCCAACAGGATTACAGCCAGATTTCCATGGCCTGATTTAACAAAATTACGTTCACAGGAGATAGAGGTTCAAGAAAAGTGATCTGAGTCCTGTTTAAAAAAAAATTGCATAAGGCACCAGAAGTCTGTTGTAGCTGTCTAATGTTTTAATTAACAGAAATATTTGTATTCTGTTGAGAGATACAGAGCTGCTTATCTATTGTCACATAGGATTTATTAACACTAACTTGGTACCCAAGGTGAGATGATGAATTGTCTTGAAGGCCAATGACCACTGACAATAAATGACAACTTGCTTGGAACAATGATCACTTGAGTGATTTTGTGACCCAGGGTGAGCTGGAGGCACAGGTCACTAATAAAGGAATCCCCACACTACTGCTTAAGAATTGATGTGGTTTTCCTTCCTTCTGCCCAGGTGAAGGTTGGTGTGCACACAGCTGAAGGAATGGGCACGAACAAAAAGGTTGCTAAACGCAATGCTGCTGAAAATATGTTGGAAATTTTAGGTTTTAAAGTCCCTCAACCTCAACCTCCAAAACCAGCATTAAAGACAGAAGAGAAGGTGAGTCTGGAGGAACAGTGGCTGGTTAATGCTGCAGAAGAGGCTGAGCTGAAGCAGCAGCAGCTTTGCAAGGCAGCAGCAGGGTGGGATATCTGTGCTCTCTGCCCTAGCCAGGAAACAGTTGTGTGGCTGGGGCTGTTTGCTGACAGACAGTGTGCTCTGGGGACATGAAGTGGCTGTTTTCTCAAGTCAATCCAAGTTTCATCAGAAGGCTAAATGAATGCATTTCTGATTTATGGAATGGCTCAGAACCTGTGCTAATTGATGTGTTGGTCTTAGACACTTGCAGACCTGCAGGTTTTGGGACCCTGGTAGTGAGGGTTTTACACAGCCTCGGCACCAGTTGCAGTGCAAGGTGTGTTACAGGTCTCTCTGGTGGGTCCCTGAGCAGGGAAGGAGCCTTGTGTTCTGCTGGGGATTCAGCAGATGTTACCAGGCAGTTCAGACAGCCTGTCTGGGGTTAGTTTTCTCCTTTTCATGTATGTGCTCACATATGTTCAGTGTGCTCTCCTCAGTAGTCCCAATAACTAACAGCACTTTAACTGGCTTTATTTGGTATCTGGTTCTGCTCTGGGCTGTGGATAGTTTTAGTCCTCCAGTGAGTAAGAATCACTGGACTTGTCTCTTCTTGGTAGTGATGTAGTAATCGAGGTTTTTGAATAACAACTTCTTCAGTAAAATTTTGGCTGGTCAGATCACCTACATGTTGAAAACTTTAAAACTTGGGGCAGGGGAGAGGTTTTAAATGGATACTGTATGTTTGAATTCTTTTCCTTTTATTTTTAAGACCCCAGTGAAGAAACCAGGTGATGGAAGAAAAGTCACCTTCTTTGAGCCGGGCTCTGAAGAGACTCCAGCCAGTGAGTGACCTGGGTGAAAGCAGCAGGGCCCTGGTGGGGGGCAGGTCTGTTCCCAGTGCCCCCAGCAGTGCCACTGAGCACTCTGGCACGAGCAGGGCTGTGCCTTGCAAACTAAACGAGGCCCTTGGGAAGGTTTTGTTCAAACCCCAAAGAGTTTATTCCTCCTGAGGCCCCTTTTCCTGGGTTGAAGGGGAGAAATGGTGTCAGCACTACCTGCAACTGGTCATCCTAAAGCAGAGCTGGGGAGAGAAGGAATGGCCTTGTCCAGAGCTACCCCTGTCTGCAGAGGATGACACAGCAGGGGCTGTGCCTGCACCTGTTTCAGGCAGTGGATGGTTGTGGGGGTCACACCCCAGGTGACAGGCTGGAACTAAACCCCTCCAAACCTGGCCAGCTGCATCCAGGCATTGCCTTCTGGAATGTCAGCTGGGAGGAATCAGTAGGAAAAGTTTGGCTGTCACCACAGGTCGCTGTTCTGGACAGCATGTTTTGGGTACTTCATGTGTTTAAGTATAACTTTGCTGTTTAAGTTATAAATGGTTGGGATTGACTTGCACTTTAGTAATACTTCACTGCATCCATAAGATCTTGAGTGAGCTTCCTGACTTCCTATTCAGGCTTTGCTATCCCTGCTTTCTTCCATCTACAAATTTTGGCTTTCATCCTTATAACTGAAAATGCTCAGTCCTGCAGAACTTCCTTTGTCTGTTCTGCCATAATAGTGACTCCTCAGCTTATTCCAGGGGCATTGTCTTCCCCACCTTTCTTGAGAATACCTCTGCAATTTTCCCCCACAGCTCTGTGTGAGTTCCCCTTACAAAGCTGTTCTCATCTCTCCTTAATCTGACTTGTGCCATAATGTCAGTAAATTGCTGACAGTTGGCTGTGCTTGGGTATTTGCTGTAAATAGTCAGTCTGGCCTCTTCAGGCTGTGCTAGCATTCTGTTTTACCTTTCCAACTGCTTGTTCTCACCACATACAGTTTAAACTTTGTGGACTGTCACTCTCTACATTATTTAACAGTGGCTCTGGCCAGTCTGTGGTTTCATTATTTGCTCCTACAGTTTAAATGTTTAAATAAAAAATTCTGAAAGCAAAAGATCAATCTAGAACATGGTTGCCACTGTCTGAGGTGTCTGAGAGCTTGACTGACCCAGAGAAACTGCTCCTGGAGGTAAAGGGGCTCCTGTGGCAGGGGCAAGCATTGCCCTGGGTCAGGAATTCAGTACCTCTGTCTCTGGGATGCTTCAGCCCTGCCCTGGCACAGCTGATTGGCCTCCCCACGTTCGTTGGCATTTCAGAAGTGCTTTGAAGCCCAGTGTTCCTCCCGAGTGGCTGTGCCTGCTGTGCCTGCTGTGGCTGCAGGAGGCCCCACACAGCAGCTCTGCAGAGTGCCCCTCTCCCTCCAGGTAATAAAGAAGATGAGTTTCGGATGCCTTATCTCAGCCATCAGCAGCTTCCTGCTGGCATTCTCCCCATGGTCCCCGAGGTTGCCCAGGCTGTAGGAGCCAGCCAAGGCCACCACACCAAAGAGTTCAGCCGGGCAGCGCCCAACCCTGCCAAGGCGACGGTGACGGCGATGATCGCGCGGGAGCTGCTCTACGGGGGCACCTCTCCCACGGCCGAGACCATCCTGAAGAGCAGCAGCTCCTCAGGCCACGGCCCCCACGGGCCCCTCACCAGGCCCTCTGAGCAGCTGGACTATCTCTCCAACGTGCAGGGAATCCAGGTGAGTGTTCAGCTTGGCAGGATCTCTGCCAGAGCTGTCCAAGCTGCCCCAACCTGTTGTTTTTCTAAAGCTTTGCTGTGAGCTGTGCGTTTTCTGGGTTAGTGCTCAGTGGATTAAAAAGCATAATATAGAAATTTGAAATGTAGATAGCAGTGATCAAAATAAAGGTCCCAGCAACAATCATTATTAAGTAGCCACTTTTGTTCAAGAGGCTTGCAGAGCTCCTGTAAGTGCTAAAAATCATTGCAAGTGAGATTAAACTTCAAAGAGAGTGGTTCTGCTGCCTGAGAGAATGATGAGAAGAAAGGCTCAGCTTCATAGATGGGCAAATAATCTGTAGTAATTGTGATACATTTCCTATACTTGGTTAACTGAAAGGAACTATATCATTCTCTTTTCTTCAGGTTGAATATAAAGATTTTCCAAAAAATAACAAGAACGAGTTTGTATCTCTTATAAACTGTTCCTCTCAGCCACCACTGATCAGCCATGGGATTGGAAAGGATGTGGAGTCTTGCCATGACATGGTATGATGAATGTTGCTGAAATGCTGCTCTTGGACCTTCCTGAGGGAGGGCCAAGGTTTATATCACTGCTGGGAGCAGGGAATTAGATGCTGTACAGCTCCCTGACTAATGTTTGTCTAATATTTCACAGGTTGCTGAAATAATGATTAATAATATCAGAATCGAATCTAAGTAATGTTTAATGTGCTCAACGTGTGCTCACAGTTTTGCTCTACAAAAAGCACATTTGCTTCATCTTGATATTATTTGCATGAGCACAATGCAGTAAATGTACAAAAAGGAACTTATAAACCATAGGAACATCTCAGATTATTTTATTGTATCAGAATGGGCTGATGTTTCACTGGGGCCTGTGATAACTGGGTTCACATTCCCAGACTTCCTGCTGGAGTGGAATCCCAAGTGGAAGAAATGCAGGTCAGGGCTGGATAGCAGGAGGAACTCTAAGTCTGTTCAGCTCCCTTTAAAAATAAGACCTTTTGTTAAGAGTGGTTGAAATATTTCTTTGTGGCAGAATGAGCCTGCTGGACTGAAAGCTGCAGCTGACTTTGTCTGTGAAAGGCTTCAGGTGGAGCTGACAGGATGTTTCCAGTCTGCTCCCGTGGGCAGGGGTTGTTCTTGTTCTTTGGGACTCCAGAGGTGACCCCAGTGCAGCCTGAAGGAATCATTTACAATATGTGAATGCACTCAGGACACCTGATTTTGCTGATTTTATACTCAAGTCTGTTGCAGTACTTTCGTAATGGATACAATTTGATGCAGATTTCTTTGATCTTTGTCACTTACATTTTCATGCCCAGGAGTCAGGGCAGGAGGGAGAAGGGGAAAGGGCAGCTGGTTTGGAGCTTAAACCATGAGCCCCCTCCTCTGCTCAGCATTCAGCTGTCACTGAGGCCCATGCCAGAGTCAGGGACATGCTGGACAACTGCACCTGGAATTGGTCTGAATGAAGTAGGCAAAAATGTCAGCTCTCAAATGAGGTGACTGCCCTTGGCCTGGGCAGTGTCTCACTGACCCTGGGCCCCACCTGTGCTGTATTTTTGATTCTTGTGTAACTTGTTTTCTTTTCTGGCAAAGGACTTTTTCGTTCTGTGTACTTCTTGTCCTTTGTCTTAAGCTCTGCACAATTTGAGCAGCTACTAATTCAGTGTCTTTTTTCTTGCTCTTCCTAGTCCCACTGTGTTAATTTTTCCCCAGGGCTGAAACAAATGCAGTGGGAATCCCCAGCCACAGCACCTTCCCACTGGTTAATGAAGCAAGATGCAATTTTACACCATTGCATATTCCATAGTAATTATGCATTTTAAAAAATATATTGCCAGAATTGGAACATTTGGTTGGTTTAAGAGAGTGTTTTCACTTAAATTACTGAACTGGCCTGAGACTGAATTGCTGAGTGCTCTCTCTTCTCTTTAGGCTGCACTGAATATTCTAAAGTTGCTGTCTGAGTTGGACCAACAAACCACAGAGATGCCAAGGACAGGAAATGGACCAATGTCTGTGTGAGTGGGACCCCTGGACTTCCCTTGCACTGAAGCAAGTTAACCCACTGAGGGTCTAGAGACAAATAACGTGGGAGGGGTTTTCTTGGCCAGAAAAGGTAAAATGCTGAGGGCTGTTGGCCCTCTGGCAGGACCAAAGGGGAGTTGGATAATCAATCCTGGCACTTTCATATGTCAGATGCAAAGTGAGGGCAAGAGTGAGCGGGTGAAGTGTGGTGGCTGTGACCCCAGCCTGGTGTGACATGTGGCAGGTGTGACCCCAGCCCAGGGTGACAGTTCTGGCCTGGGCTCATTTCTCTGCCAGGAGAGTGACTGTGCAGTGGCACTCAGGGTTTGGGGTTGGAGCTGCTTCTCTCCCGCCCTCCTTCCCCCTCTCTCACTCACAGACACACACACTCACGCACACACACTCACGCACACACGCACACACATTCACGCGGACACAGACACACGGACACACACACACACACACAGACACACAGACACACACACACAGACACGCGGACACAGACACACGGACACACGGACACAGACACACACACACGGACACACGGACACAGACACACACACACGGACACACGGACACACACACACGGACACAGACACACACACGCGGACACACGGACACACAGACACGCGGACACGGACACGCGGACACAGACACACGGACACAGACACACGGACACACGGACACAGACACGCACACACGGACTCACGGACACAGACACACGGACACAGACACGCGGACACAGACACACGGACACACGGACACAGACACACACACACGGACACAGACACATGGACACAGACACGCGGACACAGACACACGGACACACGGACACAGACACACATACACGGACACACGGACACGGACACAGACACACACACACAGACACACACACACAGACACGCGGACACAGACACACGGACACACGGACACAGACACGCACACACGGACACAGACACACGGACACAGACACACGGACACAGACACACGGACACAGACACACACACACACAGACACACACACACACTCTTGTGTGTCACATAGAAAGGGATGGGCAGGGGTCAAGGCTTGTTTTCAGCAGAAACATGGAGGGGTTAAATACTCCCTTGAATGGGGTGGGGGAGAGAAAGTTGAGCCTCTGATTGAGATAATAAGGTCCCAAATTAACAGTGGTGGGATCCCCAAAGTACTCATTGATTAAAACTGGAGGCAGTTATATGGCAACAGATTGTTATATGCACATCAAATTCTTTGATTTAAAGCATCTTATTTGTGGCAACTGTTTTGTCTCCTAAGTAACAGGTGTTTTCTCATTGTAGATGTGTGAAACAAGAAATGGAAAGTGACCCTCTCCTCAAACCGGCGAGCGCAAACCCTTTGGGACAAACACTGGACAGCACTGCCTGAAACAGGCTCTTGACTGAACCCAAACCTGAAAGCACCAGAGAAAATCAAATGCTTCCTCTTAATGTAACCTAACTGTTAGAGTGCTACAGTCTCTACAACCTACTGTAGTGTCGAAATCATAACTGTTGCTTTTTCTTCAAACAGTGATACATTTTTAGTTTCATTATGTTGTTTTGATTGAATGACACTATAAATTTTTCATTTAAAAGTTTCTTAATTGTATCTAGAACAATAGCACAGTTTAGAAACTTTGTCTTCTGAGACTGACATGTTACCTGTGAACTAACTTGGGAAGATCATATCCATGTCTGTGGTTATTTTGGTTTTATTGGAATAGCAGCGTTTCACTGGAAACAGGCTGTGTCCCACCATTTTAAAAAGCCCCATATTTTTGCAAACCAACCTTAATTATCCAATGGTTGAATGAATTAAAACACTTTAGGAATTTTAAACTTGGTTTGATCATTTTTGGTTAATTTCTAGTTTTCTTGAGTGTGGGGTAGGGGAACCCGAATGCAACGTGACTTTCAGTGATCTCTGGGCTGTGTTTGGGGACTGTGTGTCGGTGGCTCCCGGCTCATACAGTACAGGATATGATCTCAATGTAGTGCATATAAAACCGCAGATTGATTTTCCTTGAGTGCTTTATACTGTTTAATTACATCTCCATGTAGGGCTGAAAAAAATGACCTCTGTTTCTCTCTAACTGTGTTGCTTTTGGTGTTGTGTTGTGCGCCCGGAGGGTGCGCGATGAGGTTTGCCTTGGTGCAGGTGCAGCACGACAAAGCCGCGCGAGTTCAGTACTGCTTCCCTTCATTGTTTACGCTGGAATTTTTTCTCCCCATGGAATGTAAGTAAAACGTAGTGTTTGTCACCAATAAATGGTAATACTAAATTTTTTTGGTTAATTTGTTCTTGTATGCCACCACAGGGGCTGCTTTTTGGTAGATTTGTAATGCTTGTGCTCTAGTCCAGGCCGTGTGTGAAGCTGTGGGAGTAACTCATGGTGGGTCCCGAGTGCATCGAGGTCCCTGCTCGTGCCCTGCAGGGGGTGCAGGCCTGGCAGGGAAGGGAATGCAAAGTAACGTGGGTACAGTTTGTTCTTTGTGCCACAGTGTGTTAGTGCAGCTTTGTTAATGAGAGCTTAAACTGCAGTTTGAAGTGAACCCTAGAAATCAGCCTAGACGAGGCCCTGGCACGGCAGTGGGTGGGACTGCAGAGGTCGAGGCTCTGCTTCGAAGGTTCCTTGTTTGCTTGTAACTCCAGTGCCAGCCCTGCCTTGCCCTGTAGTGGGGGCAGTGCTGCAAACCACAGCTGACACGTGTCCTGTCTCGTTCAGTGTGTTCTTACCTGTGACCTGTGGCAGTTCTCCCCTGTGCAGCACCTGCAGGGACTCTGGCACAGAGAGCAGCTCCTGCAGGTGCTGTCCCAGAGCTACGTCTTGGCCGTTGTATTTGCATGATCCAAAGCAATTGGGCCACAGGAACTGCAGACCAGATCGCATTGAATCACGTTGGGTTTGATCATTATAAGCAAAAAGACCCAAACATTGTAAAGGTTTTTTTGTTTTATTTTTTTTTACATTTGTAGAACTAAAATGCTGTATATTTAAAAATTAAAAGAAACTTGCTAGGCTGAGGCTTTGTATTGCAAATTCTTCCAACTCACAAAGTCCTTGCCCAACAATTCCTGTTGGAAAGGGAGCATGCTGGCATTGGTGGGAATGCTCTCCCCACCTTGCCCTGCTGCTGCTGGGTGTTCTCCTGGGATGGGACTGGAGCCTGTTCTCAGGACTGCTCTGCAGCAGTCACTTAGGCCTGATGCTGTTTGACAGGAACCTGGACTGAGGCACTTTGCCCCAGGGACCTTTCAGTGCAGTTCAACACCCCAATGCCTTGGTGGTGCTGTGTAAGGGAAGCCCCTGCTGCAGTCCCAGCCCTGTGGTGGGACACTCCACGGCACCACGTGGATTCTGGTTAAGCCAACGTGGATTCTGGATAAAAGGGGGGGTTTTTCCAGAGCACAGTCCCTTCCTTGCTTTCCCTGTTGTCTCCTCTGTTCCTCATGCAGCAAAGGCAAGAGGTCCAGCCAGGACAGTACCCTTGTGCCTCCTCAGAACTGCCCCTGCTGCTGTCCCAGCCTTTGCAAGCTCGTGGCTGTTCTGCAAACAGGGCTGCCCAGGACCCCTGTCTGTGCACAGAGGGAGGTCTGAGCCTCAGGGGCTCCTGGTTTCCACTGAGTTTCCTGAGTCCCCAAAGAAGAAACATGACTTCTTGTGATCCATCATTCTTGGTTTCAGGATGGGGATCTTAAAGAAAAGAAGTTGAGCCAAATTTATTTTTGGGAATGTTGATCTGTAAGACAGCTAAAATGTGCCTGTAGGTCTCCAGAAAGGCTCTGGAGGAGAGCAAACAGGAATGAGAAGCAGCCTGGATCCACAGAAACACCGTTCTGTGATAATAAAGTACATTCCCAGAACTTGCTGTTGGTTTGGTTTAGGATACAGACAGCTGCCACTTCTTTTGGATAGCCTGCACCTGAAAGGACTCAGCCTGGACTCAGCGGGGTTGTTATTCTTAATCCTCTGCTCAAATTGTGGTAACATATGCAACAGAATTCAGTGGAGCTGTACTTGGCAGCTGTTGTGTTACCTGGGGATCACACCAAAATTCTGGTTCAACCCACTGATTGAAGTCAGAAATAGTTTTATTTCCCTCCTACTGTATAAAGACAAATGGTGGAGGTTCCAAAAGTGCCCAGCTGCAAGCAGGGATGGGATGTGTGGGTACCACTTCACTTTTGTAAAGCAACCACACAGTTCTTTGCTGCTTTCACTTGGAAAGTCTGTATGTAGAAATCAACGGAGTACGTGTGAATCAAGGTAAAACCTTCCCTAAGGGCCCCTCTGTTGAAGTAGTTGTATGTAGATGACTCCAGTTTAAGCTCAGACCAAGAAATGCAGCCCCAGAGGTGGTTACAAATCTGGAAATACTCCCCTCCAGCTCTGTGCTGTGTGGCTGGGTGGATACACACCCTCAGTTACCACCCAGGAACTTCTGAGGAAGTGCCTGAACATCCCATGGAAGGAGGCTGGGGGAAAAAATGAAGTTGCTTATAGCAAATTAAAATCTCCAGGGGACTCATTTAATCTCTGGATTAGCTCTGAATAAAAGCATACAGATGGTAAATAATACTTATCCAAGGTTGCATTCTGTTCTTTGTGGAACCAAATTATTTTGTACACCACTAGCAGGATCCTAAGGCAACAAAATGTCTTTGATTAGAAATAACCCATTAGAGTGCTTTTAAACTTTGCTCATTCTCCCACTTCCAATTTCACAGTATTTTTAACAGCCTGCTAATAGAGGATTTTAAAAGTCCTGTGGTAATGATGCAGAAACTGTTCTCCACAGAGCTTTTGATGCTTTCACCCTGTTCTTCCCCTTCTGTTGCCTATTTCCCCCCAGAAGACAATCTCTTGTGTTTAAATGCCTTTTTTACTGCAGAAGGGAGACGCCTGCTCCCAAAGCAGGCACTCCTGGTGGGAGCCACCACTGCCCCGCTGGAGCTTCCCCAGGGCCGCTCGCCCATCCTGGCAGGGCTCACAGCCGAGCGGCCCCTCAGCCCGGCCGCGCCCCGCCCGCCGTGAGGGCCGAGACCGGGACGGGGACAAAGCAAGGCCGAGCCCAGGCCAGGCCGGCGCGGCCCCTCCCGTCATTGCGCCTGCGCAGCCCCTCGGGGGGGGGGGGGGGGGGCCCGGGGCGGGGCCTGCGGAGCCCATAAAGGGCCTCGCGTGAAGCAGCTCGGCCTTTTCCTGCGCGGAGTCGAGGTGGGTGCGGATGTGTCTGTGGAGGTGCTGCGGCTCCGGCGGGGGCATCGCGGGCCGGGCCGGGGTGGGTGGGCCCTGGGTTGCCATCTGCCTGTTCCCGGGGATCGGCCGCGCCTGTGCGGGCTCTGGCGGCGGCCCTGGTGCCCGCCCGCCCGCGGAGGGGCCGCGTGGCCGCCTCGGCTCCGCTCGGCCTCGCGGCCCGGCCCCCGGGGCTCCTTCCTGGGCGGGTCGCACGGAGCTCGCCGCTGGTGCAGGTGATGACTCTTTCCCCGTCAGAGCGACACTGTTGACCATTGCTGTCCAAGCCAGGTCGTGTCTGATGCACCAGCGGAGCCGCCGCGGGGGCGGTCAGGGCCTGGCGCTGCCGCGGCCCCCGGCACTGCCCGCCCTGGGCGCTGCCTCTCCTCGGTGCTGACTGTTCCCGGTGCTGACTGTTCTCGTTTTCCGCAGGTCCCGGGGCGCCTCTGGGAGCCGCATGGCCAGGCCGGCGATGGAGGCCCGTGCCCGGCGTGCGCCGCGGGGACTGAGCCCGTGCCAGGGCCGAGCGGTGAGTCCGTGCGGGATGTGCCGCCATGGTTCAGATACACGTGTGTGGCGTTTCTTGCGCAGGAGTTACTGAAGTGCCCTCGCAGCGCGGTGTCCCCGGGGCGGGGCGGGGGGATCGTGCCCTGCCCCGGGCGGTGCGGGCAGGGAGCCTCGCACGGGCAGAGGGCCTGGGGAAGGCAATAGCCTCACCTCTGCTTGCTGCGTCTTCTGTGTCCTTGCTGTTTTGTGCTCTGCTCTGGAAACCCCATACATAAGAGTTTCTTCCCCGTTTTTTGGGGAATATTTCCCTGTCCCATGTGCCTCTTGAGCATGCCAACCAGCCATGTGTTTTTGGGGAAGGATTTGCATGAGGTCCTCATGGCCCGTGGATCTGTGGGATGAGGTGGAGGGATGGCACAGTGCAGTGGGTGAGCAGCCACAGCTCCTGGGGACCTGCTGGTGTAAGTGATGACCAAATTTTTTCCCCATCAGAGCGACAGTGTTGATTCATTGCTGTTCAAGCCAGATCGTGTCTGATGCACCAGCAGGGAAGTGCTGCTCTGGCCCACACCGTGGCAGGGCCTGGTGCTGACTGTCCTTTGGCTTTACCCACAGGGCACTGTGAAGGCAGAGACAGGGACTTGAGCCTCTGGGAGGCCTGAAGTGAAGGCTGCAGCTGGCAGGGATGAAGTGTGGGATGAGGGGAATTGTCTGTGTTCCTCCACCACGCTTGAATCTCTAGCAAATAACGGTAAGTCTTCAAAGTAATTGTGAATCACATGTTCAAAATAAATTAAAAAAAAAAAAGGAGGAGGAGAAAACACCCTTTTCTGCAAAGCAGTTGTTCCCACTTTGTCCCCAGAGACAGAAGTGTAAAATTGAGTGTTAGCCTGGGTATTGCAGAGATAAAAATCCAGGGCTTGTCCTCATGCACGGGCACTGCAGTGAGGTCCTTTGGGCCTCCTGTTCAGCATGGCCAGAGTGGCAGGGGAGGCTGGTGAGGAGCCAGCAGGGCGGGTGCTCTGCAAACTGCACTGGTGTGTGCTGAGCTGGAGCAGGACACGTGGTGCTCACAGCTCTGTTTCCCTGCTGTGCTGTGTCCAGGCTCACTGAGAGCACCCTGCACAGACATGGGGGTGATGGCTGCTCAGACCAGCTGCCCCAGTAAGGGACAGGAGCTCTTCTGGCTGGAGTGGGACCCTCTGGGACGTGCTGCTGGTGTTTCCTGCCCTGACCCTCGTGGGCCAGGCTGAGGGAGTGTGAGGGGACTGCAGCTGTGGGCATGGCTTTGCCAGTTCTCTGCCATTAGCTCTGTCCCTGTGGGATGAGGTGGAGGGATGGCACAGTGCAGTGGGTGAGCAGCCACAGCTCCTGGGGACCTGCTGGTGTAAGTGATGACCAAATTTTTTCCCCATCAGAGCGACAGTGTTGATTCATTGCTGTTCAAGCCAGATCGTGTCTGATGCACCAGCAGGGAAGTGCTGCTCTGGCCCACACCGTGGCAGGGCCTGGTGCTGACTGTCCTTTGGCTTTACCCACAGGGCACTGTGAAGGCAGAGACAGGGACTGAGCCTCTGGGAGGCCTGAAGTGAAGGCTGCAGCTGGCAGGGATGAAGTGTGGGATGAGGGCAGTTACCTGTTTTGCTCCACCACGTGTGCCCCTCTGTCGGGGAGAATGGTAAGTCTTTGATCCCCATATGTTCACTAGCTTAAATAAATAAAAACCCTTTTCTGCAAGGGGGTTTCTCCTGCAGTGGTTTGACAGCTTAATGTGCCTGAAGGTTTGGCAGAGTGGAGATTTAAATGCTGCAGAAAGGGCCCTTGTAAGTGTTAGACCAGAGTACCAATCCCTGTTGAAATACTCCAGTCTCCTGCAGGGCTTAATGCCTTGTCAGCAGTTCTGCACCTGTGTGGGCATGAAGATTTTTCACATGTAATTGCCTGCCTTTTAATGCTCAGCTGAAGAGCGTCTGTCATGGTGACTTCAGCTGCCTTTTCCCACAGCAGAGGGGCAGTGTTGCTGCAAACTGTTTTAGCCACGCTGGTTCCCAGCTGTGCAGTGCCCTTAGGGCAGGTAAGGAGGCTCCTGCAGGGGCTGCTGCACACTCCAAGGCAGCACTAAAAGGTGATCATAGGAACACTGATGTGTGTGAAAGACTTGAGGATGAAAACTAAGAGATCCCAAATAAAATGATGGAGAGTTTTGACAGGTTTCAGTTTAAGGGCATAAATGTATTTTTTATTATCATCTTGCCCCATTTAAGCAGTGTTAAAATAAGGTGCTTCTTGAAGAATCAGCTTTTGTTCCTGGTATTTTGTTGGGGTTTTCCTCCCCCCCCCCCCACCGTTCTGAATGGGTTTGAGTGCTTTGAGAAGTGAGTAAAAGTCAGCTTCCAGCAGTGTCTATTGACAAGAGAGGGATTGCTTTTGGTGTTAAAGATCAGCTGTGTAACATCTGAAAGTCTGTTTGGTTAGGATTTCAGGAATGCTTTAGAAAAGGTGCTTAACAAACTTCATTGGTAAACATGGATAAACAGCTGTTGCCACTGGCTCCTTCAGTTCCAGCCTCATATTGAGGTGTCTGTTGTGCAGCTGCTCTGTCTCCAGGGTGGCTGAAGTGTCTGAAGAGCAGGACTGTGCCCTCTGTCTGCAGCCCTGCATGCAAAAGGAAATGTGTCCTCTCAGACAGTGGAGCTGTCTGAGCTGACTGAATGGGACTCTGGTCCGGTCTGTCAGGTCCCCGTGGCTGTTGGCAGGTCCTGCTCTAGAAGCTTCCATAGTGCAGTTGGAATGTATCCTGGGAGGAAGTTTCCACTCTTTACAGAACAACCTTTGTCTAATGGGGTGTTTTGAGGGGATGGGGGGTGGATTTAAAAGCTGTGTATTTGCTGTTTGTGGCAGAGTGGACAAAGTGTTGGCTGTTTTCTTGGCAGGTTGAGATTTGTCAGAGGCTGTCCTGGGCCCTGCTGGGGTTTCAGTGTTGTGCTAATGAAGATGGATTCTGCTGCTGCTCCTGTGCTGCTGCTGAGGATCCTCACCCAAGCCACAGCATTCACATCACACTGTAGCAGCTCTGGCCTTTCCTCAGAGCTGGCAGGACTGATAGATTTGTGTCCTGCTGACTTAGATGGAGGATGTAATATTTTTTGTGCCCTGGGTATGAGGCATGTAACTGGAATGAATTCTGGAACTTGTTGCATCTTTGGTGCCATTGGATGCTTTTGTCTGCAGGGGCTGCATTCCCTGCCTGACAGCTCACACTGTCCTGCCCCCAGTCATTACAAGCAAGGAAGGGCAAGTACAGGAGGGTGGCCTTGTGTGTAGAGTTGGAGCTTGGCTCTCCCCTGCCGTCTGGAAAGCTTCAGTGGTTCATCCCTGGCAACCTGTGAAGTGGGAAAGGGGTGTCTGGGATGCTGCAGCACAGTGTGGGTTTGTACTGTATAGAGCCTACTTCTAATAAAATCTGAGTATTGGGTGAACTCAGCTGGTGACTGCAATTCTCTTTACATGTTTCCCTCCCTGGAGGTGGGGTGGGTGGTGTGCCCACACCCAGGCCTGCCCTGGAGCAGCACTCAGGCTTTCCTGCTCCACACCTGCTCCCTCTGCCCAGTGTGGGGGCTGCAGTGTCCCCAACAGCACCCAGGGCTGCTCCTTGACTGACACGGGGCTTGTGCTTTTGATCCTTCCACACACTTGGACTTTGGCCTGGGAAAGGGCCAGATCAATTCTAGGTTCCATTTCTCAAAAGAAACCCTGAGCTCTGTCTCTGCCCTGGGTGAGCAGCTTGGAGTGTGTGCACTGCCTCTGTGCTGCAGTGGTGGACATGCCTTACCCCACCAGTGTTCCCAAATCCAGGCTGCTGATGCAGAAAGTTGTTGCCATCTCATTCAAATGGCTGTAAATCATCTGCAGCTCCACAAGAGCAGTGCTGTCATTGTTACACTGGATTTGTCTTTCATTTGTGCTTGCAAAATTTCTAATAAAGAGGATATAAAAACTTTTTTTTTCTGCAATACAGCCCTCACAGGGGAAGATCAGTCAGGAGGTGAATCCATTTGTCAGTGGATGTGGATCAGGCCTTGGACACCAGTGGTTCAAAGCAGACTTTTCCTTTGAGTATTTGCTGTCACTTTTTTTATAGCAGGATATTTATAGGTGCAATTTTCTTGGAAATCTACAGAGGACTGGAAGTGTCTGAGAACTTTGTTAGTCAGCAATTTCTGTTGCTGTGGAAACGCCTTGGGAAAATGCCTGAAGGGGTGTTTGCCAAAGGTGCCAGCAGGAATGTGCAGCTCTCCCTGGTTCCTCCTTACCTGAGCCTGCACTGCAGGCACGTGCTCACAGCAGCTGCTGCTGTGCCATGTGGGTGACACGTTCTGTGCTGCTGCAGGTCAGGATTCCTTCTGTAACCCTGCTCTGCCACTCCTCTGAGCCATGCCCAGGGTGCTGCCAGTCTTCCCTCTGATCCCAATGATGTGCTGGCTCCCACAGTGCTGTTGAAGAGCTCCACGGAGGGTTGCTGGCTGTAAAGGTAAGCAGCAGCATTGTGGGGGTGAGAGGGATGCCTGTGAGGTCTCACCTCTCAAAAGAGTTACAGTGACATGCTGAGTGCGTTGGGATGCAGACTTGGCTTTTTTTCCCTGGTAGGGCTGAGCAGATAGGCCTGCTGTTCCATAGCCCTTTGGCAAGGGGAAGGCTTGGTGAGGAGGGGTCAACTCCTGAGCCTTGTTAGTTTACAAAGCAGTTGCAAATCTGCTCCTTGCTGTTCTTTTCCTGCCTTTTTTTTCTGCACTGGGGAGAAGTACTTGCAGGAATGTAGCAGAGCAGACAGGAAGCACAGAGGATTTCCTTGGTGAGAGAAAGCAGGATCAGGGCTGTGTGGACAGGATGGCTCAACCTGCTGCCCGAGAGGAGTAATGGAGCCTCTTCCTTGCCGTGATGAGTGGGTGCCAGTCTGAAGCCTGTGCTGCAGGCTGATGGAAGGGCATTGGTGGCTTCTCCCCTGCTGTTCTTCCTTTTATTTTTTTTGCCATTAAACAAAATGGAAAGGTCACAGTCTCCTCTGAGCTGCCTTCTCCTTGTCTGAACTGTGACAGGGAATCTGACAAAGACACCTGTCCTGGGATAAGCCAAATGATTTTCCCTCTCACTGAAGGGGAAAGCTCACCCTTATCTCGGTGTTTTCAGACGTTCCCTCTGTCTGACCATGGGAGTCTGTCCATCCATCACAGCATTGTTCCTCCCCTGTCTGCGGCTCAAGTGCTGGGAGGAGGAAGATGTAAAGCTGCCTGGGAGGTCTGCAAGGCTGACAGAAGCCAGTATCTCTCAGGAATGCATGCCTGGGTTCAGCCATGGGTGAGTTGTGCTTTGCTCTGGGTTTGCCTGGTCCTTAAACCCAGAGGATCCCTGAGGGATGGTGGGGCTGGTAGCCCTGTAGAGAGAGTTGCAGCAAGGGCAGTGTTATGAGGATCTTTCAGGGTTTATTCATCTTCATTTCCCTCATAGTGGGAGCCAAGACCTGAGGAGCTGGAACACCAGGAACAGTCCCTGTGTCCTGGGAGAGCTGTGTGTGTGGTGCCCTCACTCTTTGCTTCTGCAGCTGTAACTCAATCCAGCTGCTGTCACAGTTAGTCGTGAGCTGTCTATAAAGCAGAGCAGTTAACAGCTTAACTTTCCTTGTTGCAGCAAACCCTGTTTGTCCCCCCTTTGAACCATGTTGCAAAGAACTGCACTGTCCAGGGCTGGGAAGAGATGTTACTTGTGTCAGCACCTGTGTTCTCTGCTAAATGTGGTCCAGATGTGACCACTTGTCATCCAGATGTTTGCTCTTGACTCTTCTTCAAGGCTCTGAGTGGCAGTGTTAGCAATGCTGTGCTGCAGGTGGGACAGAAACACACAGCACTTCTATTCATTTTTGAAGCAGGGTCCCATAGGTCCATGGAAATACAGTTTTGGGAAAGGAAACCACAAAAAGCTCTTAACCTGTTTCTCTGTGATGTGTTAGGATGAATCCTGGTCCAGCTACTGAACAATAGCTGTGAGGTCTGTAGGCAGCTCTGGTTGTTCAGGAAAAGGCGGCCTCCCTTTACCATCCACACCACAATTCATCTTGCTTGTCAAGAAGTGCTCGTGTCCTCCAGCTGTAGAACGTATGTCTGGACTTGTGGCCTGCATCCTGTAGGCAGGAGACTAAAGGGCAGATCCTGCCAGAAATCCTGGAGAGCTCCTCTTGGTCTTCTTCCTGTGTAAACTTGTGAGGTCCCAGGGAGAATCAGAAAAACCAGGAGGAGAAGGTGCAGTTAACCCTCTCTCCCCAAATCTTGCCATCCTCTCTTTCTCTCTGCATTTCCTAAACTGTGAAGTGCCCAGCTGACTTGGTTCTGCCCAGGGAACATGAGAGCTTGACTGCTCAGTGCCTGCCCGTGCCAGCCTCTGCTCTCATTTAGGAAAATAAATGTGATCATTTCCATCATGTAAATTGTGTCAGTTGAATAAAGCTATTAAATAGGTGAGGTAGTGATACAGGTTCTGGATCTTTTCATCCCTGCTATTACTGCATCTACTCCTTGTTGCACTCAGAAATGCCAGTCACAAAAGGACGCTTTGCTGAGGTTGGCTTTGCTGAGGTTGGGTCAATGCTTTGGGTTTTAGCTCTATTTTGCATTGTGTTTCTGTGCTGCTTCTTAATGTTTTGTGTTTGGCTGCCATGTGTAGAGAGAGAAATTGTGCAGATGGGTGGCCTTGAATCTCCTGTGGAAATGCACTGGTTGTAGGAAAGGCCTCTGTTTCCTCACCTAAGCCCTGCCCTATTGCAAATAAACATCTGCTTCTTGCTCCTTTAGTTGTAACTGATAATTTACAAGGAACATTTACTAAATATTCCAAAAATCCCCAGTGTCAAACCAGAACAAGGGAGAACTGCTTTCTCTCTGGGATTGTGAGATTAGCAACAACAAGAACTTGGCAGGGGGATTGAATATAAACCCTACTGAGATGCCTGGACCCGAATCCAACTTTCCTAACAGCACAGAGTCAGGCAAAATTGCAGTCTTTTTGTGTACCCCTTGCATTCAGAAGGTAATTTTCATTCAGTCAGTTCTGGGTGTCTCAGAACAATGGAAAGGTGTTCCTCCCACCTCACCAGCTGCTGGCAGGGGGATGTGCAGCCAGAGTGCTGGTCCTGGGAAATGTGCTCTGTTGCTGCCCCTCAGGGAATTGCACAAGAGCCACCCGGGCCTCTGGTTTGTGTTGACTGATTAGCTGAGTAATGCAGCCTCCTTCTAAATGTTCTTCCTGTTCTAGATCAGGAATGAGACATGCCTTGGTTAAATGGCTTACCCAAGGTCACCCAGGGAGTGACTCATTGGCAGGGGCAGGAATTAACACCTGGTACCATTAAATTCCTCCTTCCCAGATCCCATGGCCTCTGATTTCTAGTGCTCTTCTTTTTCCTCTCCTGTCTCTGTCTCTCTCCCACTGCAGGATTTGTCACACGTGCGATTTCCACGGTGACAGTCCCTGACCACTGCCAAGAACAGGAGACACCTGTCCTTTGCTGCAGACATCTACTGATACGCAAAGGAGCTAAAGTTCCTTTTATTTCTTATCTTTTGGGGCATTTTACCATGTTCTGCCTGAGCTGGTGAGGGCCAGGTCTCCTCTCTGTCCAAGCCTCCAGCACTGCACATGCTGGAGGTGTTAGCCTGTCCTCTAATGTTATTTTCTGTTTTTCCAGAAGTGTCTTTGCTGCAGTCTTCCAGAAGTGGGAACATTCTGCCCATACCCACTGTTGGTACAATAGCATAATCACTTGCCAAAAATCAGTGAGTGAGTTTTATAAATCCCAATTCAGTGTTCAGCAAGGTATAACATCTGTTGTGATCAATATTTAAGAGTAAGCCTCTTTGAGAAAAAGTTACAGTAAAGCCTTTTGCTTCCTCCTGAATAGCTAAATAATTCACAGGAGTAGCTGTAATCACTTTAAGCTTCTTCCGTTCCCAAGTAAGCAGAAAATTCAGAGTAATTCTGTGGAGAGGCAGAATAGGCAGCTGGATCGTGTTCCTGAGTTGCTGCTGCACTGGGAATGAGGGACTTCCAGGTTTTTACTGGCTCCTGAGGTGCTGGAGACAAATTAGGCAAAAAATGATCTCTTCTATCATCTTTTTTTGATGATAATCTTTGTGGTACTCTGGCAGGTAAATGCCAGCAGTCAGTGCAGAAACGATACCCTTTGGTTTGAAAGGTCTGCAGGAATGGGAATGTCGGATGTGTGGGCAGGGTGAGGTGCCACGAGGGTGCGGCGGGAGGGGAGGGTGTTGGTGTGAGCAGCACCTGCTGCCTCGGGGCTGGGCACGGAACTGCGGGCACGGGGAGCACAGCCCAGCACACCGGGCACAGAGCACCGGGCACAGAGCACGGGGAGCTCTGCCCGAGCTGATCCCGGGGCAGCGGCCGCCGCAGGACTCGGCGCGGCGGGAGCGCAGGTGGCGGAGCGCGGGGCGGGCGGGGCCGGAGCCGGGGCCGTGCCGTGCCAGTACCAGTGCCGGGCCGGGCCGCCATGGCCCGCTGCCCCCTCTGGCTCCCGCCGCTAGCGCTGCTGCTGCTGCTGCCGCCGCCGGCGCTGCCCGCGCTGCCCGCGGGGTGTGCGGCCCTCGGGCGGTGCTGCCCCGGCCGCGACCCCGCCTGCATCAGCACGGGCCGCCGCCCCGACGGCTCCACCGGGCCCTGCTACTGCGACCAGGCGTGCGGCCGAGCCCTCGACTGCTGCCACGACTACGCGCGGACCTGCCCGGGTGAGGGGTGGGCATGGCCATGGGCATGGGATGGAGATACGGATGGGGCTGGGCTGGGGTTGGGCTGCACTGGGGCTGGGGCCACTCCTGGCACCCCTGAGCAAACGGGTCTGGCCCCGCTGGGCTCTGGCCACCACTCAAGAGCTGCTGTATCAAACTGACTTGTAAAGCAAAATGTTAAGGGAAATACGTAATTATCTGAAATGAAACAAATATTCTGATCAAATCAAGTGCACAAAAGGATGATAAAGTTGGGTAGCCTACAGTCTGATAAAAAGGCTTATTTGTGGTGTATTGCTGCATATAAGAAATGTCTCAATTACTTAGATCATTGTTTTAATGCCTAATCTTTGAATAGATTAAAAAAGCTGTTTGTGTTGACTGTAGATGAAGAAAGGCAGTAGCATTTAAATGATCATCCTAAAGTTTCTGAAGAAAGGCAGTTTCCAGTGAGTTTAATGTTGCAGTTAGGGTTGTCTGTGTTCTGTGAAGAATAAATTAAAACATCAAGCTTGAGCTGCTCAGAAAGGCTGAGATTTGCCCCAGTTCAGCAGTTCATGTTCCAGGGAAATCCCTGGGGCTCAGGCTTGTGCATGCCCTCGGTGGGTCCGAGTGGGGATGTCTGTTCCTGCAGGTGCCGAGCATGGTGGGTTATCCCCGCTTTGTTACTGTTCCCCCAGCGATCCCCTGTGTGGTGTCCCAGTGGAGCGCCTGGAGCGGCTGTGCAGAGCCCTGCGAGACGGCGCAGCGTGTGCGGAGGAGGCACATCGAGCAGGAGCCGCGGAACGGGGCCGAGGCGTGCCCTGCCCTGGAGCAGCGGGCGGGCTGTGTGCGGTACCGGGCCGGGCCGGGGGCGCCGTGCCAGCAGGCCCTGAGTGAGTGCACTGACATAAAGCTGGCTGGGAACCGTGGGGAGGGCTCTGGTCTGGCCAGCAGGGCTGATCGCTGCTGGGTTTGAAGGGCTGTTTCCAGACGCCAGAGGGTTTGCCCTGGGCCTGCCTGTGGTCAGTGAGGACCGAGCTCTTCACACAGGGCTGTGACATGTCCCTCCTAGGACAGTGCTGGAGGTGGTGTCTGCCATTGCCTGTATTGTGCTGGGTCTTGGAAGTGACACATTGCAGACCTGTTGTGCTCTCACAAGTGTAGATCTTGGGCAATTTTGGTAGGGTTGGCAGATTTATGTCTGTTAAAAACTTCTGTGAGTGAGTGTTGAACAATTTATTTTTAATTTGTATATATTTTTTAATTTTATGTGTTATCTGCAAAGTCACGAAGGAGCAATAGCTGTCAAAGACAAGATATCACTTCCCTGCACTGGAGCAGAGTGCAGGCAGAGGAGACCTGCAGCTGGTTTCTGGAGAAAAAGCCTCATTTTAGTTGGCTCAAGTCACCTTTTCATGACACACCTTTACTGAGTTGTAGAAGAACAGCTTGTCATTTTTGCTGCTATTTTGGAGTCAAATCTGCCCAGTCTGGATGTCAGCAGCAGCTGACTTCTTCAGACCTTCTGAGAGTGGGCAGTAAGCAAACACTGCCTCCCCTCTGTCTTTTGGGTGTGCCTACAATGGCCTTACTTGGCTCAGCACAAATCTGGCAGCTATACAGATTCTCTTTCCAGTGAAATGGTTGACTGTCATGGATAATATGAAAATAAAGTTAGAATTGTTTCTGTCTCCTGCTGAAGATAAACCCCTCTCACGTTAAAAGCCCATCTTTGCTGTTTTGCAGACATAAGGAGCCTTAGTGCAGCATTGCCACTGACACTCTGTACCCTTTCTCTTTGGTAAACACAGTCCCAGCATTAATAACTACAGGAGGGTTTGGAAAAGCAAGGAAGAAAAGAGCTGCAGCTGATGGCAAGGAAAGAGCAGGGTAAGTCAGAGGCTCAGCCCAGGCACTCAGTTGTATCCCACTGCAAAGTCTCTCTGTTGCAGTTTTGGGCCCAGGTTTTTGCTGCCTGGTATCAGCATTTCCCAGCAGGAACTGGGACAGGGCCCTGCTCTCCCTCAACCCCAGCATTGCCTGCAGGGCCTCTGAAGGGAGGGGGTCTGCCTTGATGCAAGGCCAGCACAAGACTGAAATTCATCTCTTTGTTCATGGCATCACTGCTGTTTTGTGTCTTCAAAAAGCCAAGGATCATTCCCTTCAGCTCTTCTCTGTGTGCAATCTGGTGCAGTTTGCACTTTTTTGCATAAAAGGGGTAAATTCTCAGGGGGCAGAGTTTGCTGTCGTGTTGCATGGGGAGCACATCCCTCCCCCACTGCAGCCCCCTGGCTGTGACACTGCCTGATTGCCCCTGCAGCCCTGTTTCACAGCACAGGGACAGACAGGGCTGTGCTGAAAGCTCTGTTGCATTTTCCCTTCTGCAGTGTCTGTGTCCTGCCCTGCCTCCAGGCTGCTGCCTCAAACACAGGCTTGGAATTAGATTAGTTAAATGCTTGACCAATCTTTGTCTCTGTTTGTAAAAACAGATGCCAGTCATATGTGATATTTTTGCTATGTGAGTTGAAAAGACCAGCAGAGTAGTTTTATTCTCTGTTTAACTGTATCAAAATGCGGGAGCGCCGCGTGTTCTGCTTTTAATGATCTCGGGTGGGGGGGTTTGGTTTGGTTTGGTTTTTCTTAATTAGTGATCTGTGATCTCCCAGGCAGGGCCCCAGCCTGGTTAGAGGCTGACTCTCCGTGGCTCTGGTTGCAGGTACTGTGTTGAGTTCCAGCTCGTGGCCATCCCACCGGGCTGCCTGCACAGCCACCTCTGGCACACCCGCTGGATGCGCTACCTCCGGGAGGGCCACACGGTCTGTGTGGAGTGCCAGCACCCAGCTCTGCATGCCAGGAGTCACCACTGCTCCGGGGATGGCACTGGCAGCAAGAAGTAAGAGTTTCAGCCTTGGTTTGCATGACAAGTTTTTCATTCTTGTCTCCTGACCCCCTTGTTCCAGTGTCCCAGAGTGCTGCACAGAGTTCTGGGGAGCACTCTATGTCTGTTCACTGCTCCTTGTTGCATACCAGGAGTTTCTTGAAGAGTAGAAATGGCCTGGTGAAGCTCATGTATTAAACGAGGGGCAGAGCCAGGATTGGGTGTGGAGTACCTGTGCTTAGTCTGCTAAATCTCACTGGCTTTAGGCTGGCACAGCTTTAGGGTTTTTGGTTTTAAACACACCCCAGGCATCCTTTTAAGGTTAACAGTCCTGTCAGATGTCAAATAAAACCAATTCTGTTTCTGATTTTTCAGCACTGGGGATTTTATTTGTCCAAGTGACCCTTTATGGGCACTTCTGGGGAACGGTAGCTGTCTTGGGGACTTGGGGAATGTGCACCTGAGGTTGGATGGAAATACTGTTAAGTCTCTGCACGCTCAGCATCCTCTCCCTGGAGAGCTGAAGAAGCTTTGGGGTGATTGACTTGCACCACCCAGGTTGTACAAATTGGGCAGATTCCAGCAAGGATGAAGGGAATGGCTTGAAGCTGTGAAGCCCCTTTGGGGCACAGCCAGCAACTGGGGGGTCCTGGTTCCCAAACCTCTGTGGTGATTTCTGGAGGCACAGTTAGTTCTGCACTGCTTTAATCCTGATAGCCTAACCCTGTGCTTGGTTTATTAAGGGCATCCTGTAGGACTGATTAGCAGCCCTGCCTGAGAAAATCATTGCCCATCAGCACTGGGCAGGAATATATTTAAAACTTATATAAATGTTGGAATAAGCACGTTCGTTTGAATTAGAAACTTTAAACTAGGATTGTCAGGCTTGATTGAAGCACACAGTGTGTTGCACTACCAAGAGTGCCAATAATGGCCCTTGTGGGCAGGGTTTTTCTCAGGCTTTCAGGATGAGGAAGTCACTTTAGAGTTTGTTCCTTCCCTCCTCAGCTTGTTATATAAGCTTTTAGATAAGGAAGGAAAAAATCCGAACTGGTGTGGCCAGGAGTAGCTCTTGCCTGTGTTCAACCTGTAAATGATCATAAAAGCCTGCAATAATGTTATTTTACTAAAACTCTGGAGCCAGCCAGGAACATCAGATTAAGCAAAATGAAAAATATTTTCAGGAATTCATTTCCTCACTGGGCTGCAGAAAGAGCTGTGGCTGTGCCAGGGGTGGGCAGGGGGTGGCTGTGCCGTGGGCACGCTATGGCTGTGCCAGGTGCAGGGGGTGGCTGTGCCAGGGGTAGGGGGTGGCTGTGCCATGTCCTCACACAGTCCCAGGTCTCCACGTGCACATCGTCCCACCCACTCCATGCCTGTGCTTGGCTTCCCCCTTGTGCCAGCATTTGGCTCCCTGAAATATTGTTCCAGGATAGACTCTTAGGAGGGAAAACATCTGACAGAGTTTAAAATAAACTCAGCAGTGCTGGTATATTTTGATGAGTATTTCCTAATTATATTCTTGTGTCTAAGTGGAGTCTGGCTCATAAATGCTTCAAGTTGAAGAGAGATGCTTGTTATCTCTGCCTTCCACCTGTCTCCCACTCTGTAGAAGATGCTATTTTATTTTAACCCATTATGCAAGCCCAGGATGTTTCCCCAAGCCCTTGGTGTGTGGCCAGATTTGGGGCCACCAGGTGAGCATAGCCAGGATAATCTAACTTGCATTGCCTTTTTGTTCTACAGAGTTATGGGATAAACAAGGCACAGCATTGAGCTGGGAAATAGATCTGCTAATTTTGGATCCTCTTCTAGAGGATGTACAAATAAAGCACAGACTTGACATCTGTGAAACTGTTACTCTGTGTCTTGGAGGATCAGCCGCTCCTCATCATCTGGAGCAGGATGTGGTGGTTGCAGCACATAAATGTCCAGACTGCAGCAGTTCATGCCCATGCTCTGGGCTGGAGGGAGAGAGAGTCTGGACTTGATTTGACCTGATTTATAACAAAGTCAATATTTGCCTTCCCCACAGCAAGATGAGAGTGAGCCAGTTGAGTTTATGTGTTTAAGGAGTAAGGGCAAAGCTGCAGCCAGAGCTGTGGAGGAGATGGGTGTGCTCCATGCACAGCCTGCTTTATCTGGGATCTTAATCCTCCCTGTGCAGATTCTGGTATTTGGAAATGATGCTGAGCCAAAAGAAAAATACAATGAGCCTTTTCCAACCTGTGTGAGGCATAAAGCCCTGCCCTGGAACATGACACCTCATTAAGCTAAGGGCAAGGTTATCTTTGTGGAACTAGAACAGTAATTCCAGTTCTGACAGAACTATAAACCAAAGAGAAGTTGGGGGTCTGCTGAGCTATCTGTGGGCAGCTGTCTGTGCAGGGCTAGAGCTGATCCAGTTGTGCTGTTTGTGCTTCTCCAAAGGGCAGGGCTTGGATGCAGCAATTTGAGGAATTCCCTTAAACCACTGAATGCCACAGTGTGGCAAGGGGCACAGTGCTACAGCAAAATCTCCATTTCTGGGGCTGTGAGGTTTTACTTCACACTTGCAGGACCCCTGGGCCTCCCTGTGGCTGCTGCTGCCCCTTTGCTGAGGCAGAAAGGCAGAGCTGGGTCCGTGGAGAGAAAGTGGATGTTATCAGACTGAATGGGGCTCAGTGGGTGATTGAAGCCCTGGCTGTGAGTGCCCTGCAGGGAGGGTGCTGCTCATTTACTGTCTCTCTGCTGGCTGTTTCAGGAACCAGCTGCTGCACTGGCAGGCAGTGGGGAACCCTCGGTGCAGGGGAACCTGGAGGAGGATTCGCCAGCTGGACACCTGCTCCTGCCCTTCTGTTCACAGCTTCTTGTTCATCTGACCTCGCCGGGCAGCCCCAGCGCAGGAGGGCGCGGTGCCACGTCTGGCAGCAGCGGGAGCACCAGCCAGGGCACCAGGGACCCTCACTTTCCAGGGAAGTCAGACTGGCTGGGCAGCACCAGCCTCCTCCCTGACAGAGGCCTGTCTGACCCTGATGGCTTCTTGCAAATTCCTCCTTTCTTGAGAGGAATGAGAATTCACCAAACAGCAAATCTGACAGTAAAGGCCACAAGAAGCCAGGTTTAATTATTCTTTTTCCAAAGTCTCAATGAAGAGCAACAATGCAAAGTGAATTAGCTCCAGTGCCTTCTTTCTATGGCAGTAGCACTTTGTGGATACATTCTGGTTGTGCTTGTGTATCTTTGCCTTCTGTTTTCACCCTCCCTGGCCTCATAATTTCATACTGACCCTCATTCTTACAGAGGGTTGATCTTGCACTGCTGAGTTAATGTCAGAACTTAGAAATGAGCCTGTTCAAATCTGTGAGAATGGAATCAGGGACAAATTGGCCCTTGGACTTCAGGTTTCAAGAAGCATCTCTTGAGTTGCCCCAAAGTGCAGTGTAGTCCTGGGGCTCTAAATAGGAAGGGCTGGCTATAACCTGGTGTTTTTGACTGGGAAATATTTGAAATATTTTCCTTAAAATTTGTTGATTTATATTCATACTTTTCTATAAATGAAAATAAAGGACACTGGATACATTATCCCAGTGTCTGTCTGCCTAATCTGTGTGGTGCCCTCTCTGTAGCACCTGAACCTGCCTCATTTGTTCCAGAGTCTTGCCAGAGTCCTGTGCTCCAGCAGGTGAGGCTGGAGGAAGAGTTGCTGCTGCCCAGTTCCAGAACTACTCAGGAGTTACAGAGGGAAGTGCAGCACCACGACCTCCCGCTGTGCAGAAGGGGATGTGGTATTTCTTTTATTATACACATGCTTCTGAATCTGCTTAAAACAATTACAGAAAGGGCTTGTGCTTTGGGGCAGAGGTGGTACAGGGTGAGACTGAGGTCATTCTGTCTGTCACACCCAGGTGAGAGGCTGGGGCTGGCTCCAGCAGAGGGTTTTAATGCTCAGGTTCAACTCCAGTGTGGAATAGGATCACAGAAGCCATCTAGTGACCATGCTGAAGGTCCTGCATGGAGACAGGAATGAGCACTGAGGTGTGTGGTGGGCCATGAGAGCTCTGAAAGCGCCTGATGCCCTTGGCCAGTGCAGTGGGGATTTGAGAACAAGGTGCTGCTTCTCATTGTGTGTTACAAGCTGGTTGTGGGTTAATGACTCACAGGGGGGGTGATCTCATCCCAGAGCAGCAAGATTTTAAGACAAAAAAAAAAAAGTCTTGTACTTCACTGTCTGACATAACCTGTGATGAACTTGTGCCTGTCCCAGGAGCACCTGCTGGTGTGTCAGAGGAGGGATGTGGTCCCAGAGATGGGCTGGGAATAAGTAACTGCTAAATGTACTTTTGATTTTTGCAGTGAGGATTTCTGTCAGACTTAAAGCCACTTTCATGCCTTGGTGGAAGTCTGTAATCAGAGTAGCATTTACTCATTGGAAGGTTTTCTTTGTCCTGCAGAAGCCCTTATTGAGCCACAGAGCCCTACAGAGGTGTGTGGCCATTTCAGGAGCAGGAGCCAGCTACTGGAAATGTTTTCCACTTTCAAAATCTACCCAAACTCTTGATCACAAGAAATGCTGCTTTTACCAGATGCTCTCAGAATTGAGGGCTGAAGCTATAAAGGATGCAATTTTTGCTTAGTAATGCTTAAAAAACTAAAGTCTTCACAGGGGTTTTCTTTGCTTCTGCCTCATCCCTGAGCGCTGATACAATGAGGTCTGTCAGGAGCTGCTGCTGGTGGTGGCATGGTAGGACAGTGCTTTCCTTCTGTCACTGTAGGACAGAATTAGCCCCCGAGGGACCCTCAGAGCAGCTGCATTTCTGCACAGGCTGTCCCTTGGTGAAACAAGATATTGCAAATGTCTCTGTATCAGCCCATCCTAAAAAGGGCTGTGCCATGTGCTGGCTTCACCTCCACACCTTGGGTGACTGCATAAACACATCCTGCTGGTGAATTCCTGAGGGAGGGACGTGTGTGAGAGAATGAGAATGAGCCTTTCAAGCAGAAGAAGATAACGAGAAGCTGTCAGGTCACTTTTCCTTGCAAATGGAAATTAGCTCATGGTGTTGACACATATTGAGTCCTGCCTGTGTCCCTCTGGGAGCTTTATCACCGTCCATCATCATCATCTCCATAATTCCTACTACCTGAGTTTTAGGAAAGGTGAGACTATTGGAAATCCAAGGCCAACCACTCCTGACAAATGGCTCTGCAGTGAACAGCAAGGCAGCTGTGCCTGAGGGAGAGGATGCTCTCCATGGAGCAGAGCTGTGTGCAGTGAACAGCAAGGCAGCTGTGTCTGGGGGAGAGGATGCTCTCCATGGAGCAGAGCTGTGTGCAGTGAACAGCAAGGCAGCCAAGGCAGTCATGCCTGGGGGAGAGGATGCTCTCCATGGAGCAGAGCGTTCCCATGACAACACTGAGAACCTTCCACCATTGGGTGTCACAGGAGAACATCTCCCACAGGAAACACACCAAGCCAGGAGCTTAGTCCTCATCTTCCACAAATCATCCTGTTGGGCTCTGATAATGTGGAGCTGCCAGTTGTGCTCAGGCAGCTCCACCTTCCAGGGCCCTGCCTGGCTCCAGATGGAAGGAGGAGCAAGCAAAGCCAAAGCACCAGTGAGCTGGATTTATGTAGAAGGAAAATTAAGCTCAGCTGATGTTCCTACACTTCCCTCTGCTCTCCAGCTGAGGATCTCAATTTTAATGATGAAAAGCCAAGCGAAAAATCCAGGCCCTTTTGCAGGGTGCTGAAGAAGCCATGTGATTATTTGCTCTTGTAGGGAAATCTTTCACCGTCATGGGATGGAGAGAGAGGGAGGCCCTGCAAGAATTGCTCTTTCCCTCACCCTAACCCTGCAGTGTCCAGCCTGGGATTTAGCAGTTTCCTTCTGCATTTGGAGCAGAAAGTGGTAAAAGACCATTTTTTACATGGTCTCCTCATTAACCCATAACCCCAATCTGAACTGGGTAAGTGGGATTGCAGTCATGTGAACGGATGTGGATCTGCTTCCCTCCTTGAGGAAAAAGCCCTTGTGCATTTAGAAACAAGAGATAAAATATGCCCAGAAAGCTCAGGAGCCAAAGGTAAAGAAAAAGAACAATAACAAAAAAAAAAAATTTTCTTAAACTGTTGCTATTGTGAGTTGGGCAGGTTCTGCTGGAATGGTAGGAGTCAGCAATACTTCTCAATAAATGAGACTATTCTCTTTTCTTTGGCTTTCCAAACCTAATTTATTTTTATCCTTCATTTTGAATATTTTGAGCCTTTAAATATGAGGAACACTGACTCTTTTGTTTTCCTTCCCTTTTTTTCCTGGGCTTTTTTTTTTTTGTGAGGAGATTTGTAAGTTCTTTCCAGTTATAACTTTAGTTGCGTGGTGATAGTCGTGATACTGCAAGAGGAGGAGTATGGATGAGAAAGGAGAGGAGAGTCTGAACCAGCAGACATTATTCTGTTCTGTAAATGTGTCTCCTGCAGCCTAAAATTACAAACCCAAATATTAGAAATACATTTAAGAAAAACAAACAGGAACCCAGTCTGGTGCTCCCATTCTCAAGCTGAGTGGAATGTTGAAATCAGAAGAACCAACCTGTTACTCAAAATCAGGAAGAGGGGGGCAATCCTATGTGGAATCAGTGTGAGAAGTAGATGTTGGAGGTTCTTAGTGCAGAGTTTTCTGGAGTGGGAAGCATTTCCTTGGCATTACTCTTCTTTCTGCCCTTTGTTCCCACCATACACCAAACCCCTGCACTCACACGAGAATCTCAGTGGCTTGGACTGGAGGCTTCCCAGAAAACTGGCAGGGAGTGGATTTTCCAAAGGCTCTGAGGAGGTTGGGTGAGGCTGAAGGTTCAAGTGCTGTCCATGCTTTGAGCAGCCAGTGCTGTGCAGGCAGGAACCAGTGGGGGTGACTGGGCACGGTGGGGCCAGCAGTGCCCACCCTGCTCTGGCAGTGTCTGCAAGGGTGGGAAATGGTCAGACCCACAAAAGGCTCCTGGGATAAAAGGAAAAGTCAGTTATGGAAGGTTTGTGTCAGTGTGACTCCATCACCCCTTGATCAAAGGTGGGAGGGAGGGGGTTCACAGAGGATTGAAGGTGCTGAACTACCATCAGACCTGCTTGCTCTCTGCCCTGTGCCTTAGAGCACAGAGGGAAATCCAAACCAGTCCTCAAACCAGCTTGTGTTCAGGCTGCAGCTCAGCCTCTGCCATCGCAGGGAGATGATAAAACTTATTAAAGAAATTTATTTTGCACAAGATCCTGGCCCTGTAAATCGTTGTGTTATAATTGAGTGTGTTAATTTGTGTGCCTAGTTTGCTCCTTTTCTTAATCTTTGCATCTATTAATTATTGCAGAACAGTTCTCACTGATAACTCCCTGCAGTTTGTGCTGCTGTTCTGAAATTATAAAATGATGTAGTTGGCAGAATGGGTACAGACATGTACAGTTAATTGGCTTTTTGCAGAAGGAAATTGCATAGTGTAATACTATGCCCAGGGTGCCATGGGGAGTGGGAGTTCCTGTTGCTTTAGTACAAGGGATTGGGGGAATACAAATCTGCATTCTGTATTGTCTCAGGATGTATCCCGAAGTTTAGGGGGGTTTCAAACCCCTCTCACTGTGTCCTGGAGTCATAAACTCATTGCTAGGAGGGCTCCTGGGGCTCTTCCCCAGCTCATTCATGTAGGTACCAGGTTTAACTGGAGAGAACCAGGGGCACTGCTGAGGTTGGAGGCTGTGGCTGAGTCCAGGAATGACACAGTGGGGAAACGTGGTGGGTCACGGGGACTGGAGAGGGGTGGGCTGGGAAAATCCCAGAGCTTTGCTTGGGGACAGAGCACTCCTTTTGTCCCCTCTGTCTTTAGGAAGTATGATTGAAGTCAGAGAGGAGATTTTCTAAGTGAGAAAGGTTGTTGAGAATGAATGTTTTTCATTTCCTGCTAATTGCAAATCTCAAAACCAAGGCCTTTTTGTGTTGGTTTTTTTTCCCCCTCTCCTAACCTGAGTGCTCAGTCTTGGATCAGCTTGGAGGTGTTAAACAAACTGGGCAGTTTTGGTGTCTGCAAAAACTTTCTTAGATAAATGTGTGAACACTTTGAAGGAAATTTGAAGGCTAAATGGAGGTTGGAAGTTTATTCCTAGGAAGAAGGCATTTCCCTTGGTAAGAACAACTCATTCCCAAAAAGTCTGAGGAGCAAATGTTCCTTATTGCTCCCTGCTGCTTTATTTGCACATGTCAATAATTTGGTACCACTTTGATGTCTCCCAAGTGCTGTTGGCTGCAGCAGGGCTGGTGCTGGTTCAGCTCCTGCATCCCCAGAACTCCAGCTCTTCTCTGCTCCCTTTCACCTTCTCAGCTGCCAAAGGGGTTGTGAACCTTCCCCTTTCTCTGAAGGGCTCAGGGTGATTGGCTGGGTGTGGGCAGAGTTCATCCCCTCCCACCTCTTCGTGCAGTCCCTCCAGCCCCGCCTCTGATCTCATTAAACTTCTCTTTCCGTCAGGTGGGCATTTGTAATTTTTTTTCGTTTTTGCTGCCACTTCTGGTTTTCTATATCACCACCCATTCTTATAATTAAAGTGACAGCTCTGGAACTAGTGTGTCAAAACAGCAAGGTTTAGTCAGCAAAGTACTGGGAAGATCATCTCTAATCAGACACCAGTGACTCGGGTTGAACCAGGTAAAGGTAAACCCCAGCTCCTGCTGCTCCCAGGGGAGCTGCCCCAAGGACAGGGTGTTGGGAGGAGTTTTCCATGACTGTCTGGGCCCCATTGCTTGGGGTTTATGATGGAAACTGTTTGACAGGTGGTTTGTGTGTCTGTGTCAGGGCTGCTGCTGGGAGCAACTGAACTCTGGGCTCCAGAGACACTGGGGTTTGGGCCTCCTTCTCCAAGAAATCCAGCCAGGAATGTGGACTGGAATACAGGGATCCCCTGGAATTCAGGGTTCCCCTGGCATACAGGGATCCCCTGGAATACAGAGATCCACTGGAATACAAAGATCTGCTGGAATTCAGGGATCCCCTGGAATACAGAGATCCAGCAGCACCTGATCCCCTCCCTGTCCCCAGGGGCAGGTGGGGGTTTGGAGTCACTGGGCACAGGGAAGGGGAAGGTGCTGCTCTGGCTGAGGCTCCAGGGCTGGGTTGTCTTCCAACGGCACTGCTCAGTGACTGAGGGATGTGTCATCCCAGAGAAAGAGAGAAACAGATGGTAGAGGGAGTTACAGTGGGAGGAAAACCCAATTAGAAGTCCCAGCATGGTTTGTGTTGGGGATATGGATCTTATACCTTAAGTAGCAGCCAGGAAAAGAGAGGCACCAGGCTTTGACACTCATGATGGAGAAAATTCTGGTTTCAGGCAGAGAATGATAGTGAAAAAACTTTTGCAAAGCTTCTGGAAGATTCTTCTTTGAAGGGAGAGCGAGTGAGAGATGGACTTAGTAAGCAATTTCTTTCCTTTAAACTGTGTTCCTACCTGGCCCTGCACTCTTAATGACCTTGCTGAATACACCATAGGGGTCTCAGATCACTGGCTGATGGCAATGAATCCCTCATGCAACAGATCTGTGTTTGCTGGGGGCTGCTCAGGGGCCAGAGCTAAACACAGGACCAGGGCTCAGGCACTCCCAGCCTCACTGCTGGGTCAAAGCCATCAAGGCGGCCCAGAGGGTAACAGTGGGCACAGTGCAGGAAGGGACTGCCCATCCTTAAAGCTTTTTGCTTTGCATGGAAAGGTCCAGGAAATGCTCTTCTGTGAGTTTATTCTGGAACTCATGAGAGTATCAATTGCACAAACTGTTCCTGATGTGGGCAGGCATCAAGTAAGAAAACTGCAACCCAGTGCAGGGCCCTTGGTGCCCTGGAAGTCTCTCTGAGTCCCTGAGTGTGTGTCCAGTCCTGCTGCAGCTCTGGGCATGGCCCAGTGGATCCCACCCCAGCTCCCACTCACCCTCCCTGACCCCAGAACAGCAGAAGGTTTCAGTTGGGAAACAGCACTTGCAAAATTCTTCCTTCACTTTCTCTTCATTTTTGTTACATAAATTCCATATTTCTTGGAATGGAGGCTCTGAACTGCTGAACTCGTCTGAAGTGTCCCAGCTAACGAGCTCATTTACATTAATAGGAAATCAGCTGTTCCTTTTTGCTGGATTCCCAGTGGAGCAGCTGCTGATCTGCTTTTTCCAGGCAGACATTCCCCTCCATACTGAAATGTCTCAAAAAGATTTGCTTGCTGGAAAATGCGAGTGGAAACCAAAACTGCTGGTGTGAAAAACAAATAAATAGAGAAACCTGTGGGTTCTTCTGGTCAATTAGACCTTCAGAAAGTGGTCAAATAGTTTGTATATTATTAGATAGCAGTTAATAGCTGCATTCCAATAGCCTTGTGGCTCTTAATGACTAATCATTAAAAAAACCCAAACCAACAAACAGAGCAAACCAGAGTTAGAGCAAAGGTAAGATGATGTGGCAGGAACTTGTACTGCAGTTTGGATGTAGTTGCTGTAACACAACAGGCCAAGACAGGCTCCTTTCCCTTCCCCACCCAGCTGGTCAGCACTGGCTGTTTGGAGAAGAAGTGTAAGAAAATCTCAGACAATTTATGGAATTAATCATTTTTGCTTTATACCATCAGCCAAAAGCATTTATGTACTTTCTACTTAATTGATCCTTTTTTTCATACCATGATTTTCTTCTATTTAATTGCCACTTGGAGTGTTTGGACACCCAGACTTCCCATTAGTGGATAAGCTCTGTCTCAGGTGTCTGCACTTCGGGAACTTAATTTTTTAGGGCTTTTTTGGCTTTGTCAGTCTCTGTCAGAAAAAAAATAATGTCTCCAGTTCATTGTATCATCTGCCTATTAAATCTGCCTGTAAAGAGGAGTAAAACTAGACCATGAACATCTATGGGAATTCAGTCTTGCTAAATAATTTAAATTTACACTTTCTCATGCCTGGATCAATCTTCATCTCCCTGTCCCCAAGTGTTTGCCTCTCACTGTTCAGGAGAGTGCTGGGAGCTGCATCACTCTGTGGTTCATTTTAAGACTAATTATCATCAAGGCACAAAAACAGCATTTTACATTATGAAATTTTTGTGTTTGCACATAGACCAATTCATTTTAGCTTCAGTTATTGCTCACCACATGTCTGCAACGCTGAAAAAATGGGACTGGACATAGCAAACCGTAAATTATTATTATGGTTTTTTAATGTATCTTATATATAAATATAAATAGATATATAAATAAATATAGATAGATAAAAAAGATAAAAATCCAAAAAATTAAATTAGCCATATGGGTTCATTGTTTAATTATATAGGGATTAAACTCTATGGTGCAATGTTGACATATTTGCTTTTATTTTCCAAAGCTCAGGTTAATTCTCAGTGCTTGTGTTTCCAACCAGAAACCACAAACTTTCATTGCTGTGGCACATTAGTCTCAGCTGCTGCCTGGATGGTTGAAAACAATACTCTGGGGCAAAGTTATCTCTAAATGCTCTCACTTGTGGAATAATAATGATGTTGCATGTCTTAGCATCCCAATTTCCTTACAGGAAAGTAGGAAGGAAGGTAAGTAGAAAGGCAGTATGGAAGAATCTAATCCATATTTTATAAACAGCATTTTTTCCAAAAAGCCCTTGTGAATTATTTATATTATTACTGACTCTTCTGAAATGTCCAAAAGCTGTTGAAAAGCTGACCCTTTCCTCCTGTTTATCTGCACTGAAATGCCTGAATATCCTCCCTGGGTTTGCCCAGAGGAGCTGGGTGGGGCCCTGGTCCCCATTCCCAGTCCCAGTGCTGGAGATGCAGAGGGATTGCCCTGGTCCCCATTCCCAGCTGTGCCCTGGAGATGCAGAGGGATTGCCCTGGTCCCCATTCCCATTCCCAGCTGTGCTCTGGAGATGCAGAGGGATTGTCCTGGTCCCCATTCCCAGCTGTGCCCTGGAGATGCAGAGGGATTGCCCTGGTCCCCATTCCCATTCCCAGCTGTGCCCTGGAGATGCAGAGGGATTGCCCTGGTCCCCATTCCCATTCCCAGCTGTGCTCTGGAGA
>JAWWLZ010000053.1:14396343-14419612 GCA_035041345.1 Poliocrania exsul | reverse complement strand
GAGGGATTGCCCTGGTCCCCATTCCCAGCTGTGCTCTGGAGATGCAGAGGGATTGTCCTGGTCCCCATTCCCAGCTGTGCTCTGGAGATGCAGAGGGATTTTGTCCACGGAGGGTGAGCACTGAAGGGTTATGCCCTGAATCTGTCAGACCTCCAGCACGAGCTGTCTGGCTCGGCACTGCCTCCCTGAGTCACAGCCTTCCCCGTGAGCAAGTAACAGATGTCTAAAGCTGCTGTCAGCTGCCTGAGCTGAGGCTGCAGCTCAGTGCCAGCACACTGGAGTTGTGTTTTTGGCCAGTATCTGACCATGAAACAGAGCAATGAAGGCTTTGGCTTTATCCATACCTTTTTATTTATTTCTGTAGGCTGTAGTAAGGGACCATTGCTTTAAAACCCTTAGACATTTGGACATATTTTACAAGACAGTACAGTTTCTGAATGTCACACATTGATCACAGTTTCATACTAATACATGCATATAAAGACACGGATTTTGTTTTTAATAATCTGTTTACGGAAACAACCGGAGAGGTCAATAAACTTCAACAAAGAATGACTAAATCAAAGTTACAAAAGATGTAGGACTCTAAGTACACTAATATATGGCTAATGTTGCTGTAATCACCCCAGAGTGCTAGGGCATGGAAACATTTCTTAACAGGGGAGAAAACCTCTGCTGGTGCATTGCCCCTTGAGTGGATCCAATGCAAGCCAATGAAGGGCTGTGCAAGGCAAGAGGTGCAGGATCTGCTGGGTTGCTGGGCACAAGCACTGCCCTTCCTTTTGGGCACACTGACCTGGGTTCCCCATTGCTTCCCCATTGCACACATTAAAAAAATAACCCAAGTGCAAGGCAAAGGTCCCAGTCTGCCCTTTCTGGGTCAATGGCTTTCAATTTCCACCTACAAAAGCAATTCCATTGACATGTACCAGCAAAGCCACAGGAAACACATTTTCCACGGGCTTTTTTGTTGTTAAATATCACATTTTTCTTCTAAAGGAAACCCCACAGCTTTCCTATCCTTCACGACTAGGGATGCTCACAGCTGCTGCCCTTTGGAGCTGTCACAGGGAAGCCCTTGCCCAGGCTTGGGGTCCAGCATCTGTCCTGGCCTTTTGGAGATGGAGGGCCCGGGGCTGTTCCCTGGCCCTGGGGGTTGTGGAGCAGCCCCAGGGTCCAGCACAGTCCCTGGGCATCCTCTGGGCAGGGAGGGGTCAGTGATGGGAACTCGCAATGGTGCCTCGCTGGTGTTTTCTCCCCTGTCAGGAACTGCTTCCTTGGCCTGATGAGAGAGCAGGATTCTGCTGCAGGAAGTTGAGGTGTTTTGTTTTAATGCTAATCTAGCTGGAAAGCGAGTTTGGTTGGTAGCTGTGGCTGGGCTTTCTGAGTACAGTATCATGGCTTCAAAATTCGAAGTACCGTGGAGATGCCGCTCCCCCACTCCCCCAGGCACACCAGGGGGGATGGTTCAGTGGAAAAGCAATTTTCTGCACCCACCACCAAAAAGCAAGAGAAAGGGGAAAAAAGTGTTCTTCTTCACAAGCCAACAAAACTGGCCTAAACAAAATAAATCCCAGGGGTTGCAGGAGCCAACGTGTGGCTAATGGTATGTGGAGGCAGTGAAACATCACAGGGAGAAGAGTCATAAAGGGCAGAGCTCCCAAATGAAACACAGAGAGTAGAGAAGAACAGGTGAACTGTCTGAAATGTAGGTTACCAACAGGACCAGAGGCTGTGCCACAGCCCAAGGTAACCAGTGGCCCATGTGCAGGCAGTGCCCTCCCAGCATCCATAACCCCACAGCGAGGGCTGAGAGCTGAGCCTGGGGCTGAGGTTGTGGTGCTCCTGTGGGGGAGTCACCTGTGAGTTTGGGATGCCACTTGTGGCATCAAGTCCACAAGGAGTGGGCTGACATGGAGGGATGCTCAGTCAAGTCTGGAATGACATGGTTATCATCCTTTTGCCTGAAGGCCTTGCTCCTTCCCCAGGCTCTCACTGTCCTGCCTCTGTTCCCATCCCTCACCCTGCTGGTTTCCTGCAGGCAACACCTCTGGCCCTGAGCTCATACAAAGCTATTAGTTCTCCATTAGCTTTTAGAGATACGGGTCCAAAATCTTCACTGATTGAAATGGGGCTTTTACTGCAAAGAATTTGTCATTTCATGCAAATTTGGCTCCCTGGCTTCCAGGAGGGTCTAGTTTGGAGGGGTCTTTCTACTGAGTCCAGCCCGATTGGTAATTTTTGAAGGAAGTGTCACTGCAGTCTTGAGAAGATCCTTTAAAAATAAAGGCTAGTCCTGATTCAGTCCTACAAAGCATCAATAGTATTATCTCTAGTTAAAAAGAAAAAGGAAGCTTTTGCTTTCTCTTCTAAACCTCTAGACTGAGAACTTCTTGTGCGATGAAGCCAGAATCAAGCAGAGCAAAACTCTGAGTAGTATTTACAGATATGAACACTTGTGGCACCCAACCATTGGTGTCAAAGGACACTTACTGTGGCTTAGGTAACACCAGCAACAAGGGGGATACACACTCTGGATGCAGACTTTCAGTTTTCCTAAGTTTCCTTTGTCTGGAGAAGACAAAGTTTCAGTGCAAGAGCCTAAATGTGCTCAGCGTGGGGTGTGAGACGTGCTGGAAAATAAACAGCTCTTCTTCACAGGCTGGTTGGTATTTGGCTCGTTCCTGTCCTGGTGTGGGAGGTTAAGACTGGTCTGATGAGAAGGTTCCTATGGTTTTGTTGACTATGCTCTAACAAACTTGCTGACAAGGAAGGTGCCTTTTGAAGGGACCTTTTATGTGACTGTTCATGATAGATATGGGGGGCTATTGCATTAATTGCTTCCTAAAGAAGAAAAATCCCACCCAGCTTTAATACCTTCATGTGTGAATGGGTCTTGCTAATAATTAATCACATCCAGAGCTGGGTCTACTGGTTGTTCCATTGATTTGAGCAGTAGCTGGACTTTCTGAAATACATTTCTCCAAATTAAATCTGTTTCAGGTTTATTGGCTACTCTGGTGGACATGTAGGAAAATCTCACAAGCAAACAGAAGGAAATGGAACCAAAACTCCATCTTTGGCAAAAAACATGGTCACTGACCAGACTGGTGGGAGGATTCAAAAGGAGACATCTGTGCAGGGCCACAGAGGATCTGAAGCTTCTCCTCGTGCTAAACTTCCCCAGGCCATGAGGTAACTTCAGGATGCACATTTATCTCATGGACTTTCTATTCAGTTCCTGTGAGGGCACAGCTATAAAGCGAGCAAGAAGGATCATTAAGTAAGCAGGTACATGGACAGACTTTACCATAACTAAATAAAAATCCAGTCCCTTTCTGAATGTTTATGTTCAGGTTTCTTATTCCTCCATAATTTTTTCTCATCTCCTGATTTTCTTTGGGACCAAAAATAAAAATTCCAAAACCCACTGGGAAATGAAAGTCTTGACACTTCTGTTTTAACCTGGAAAAGCTCCCCTGAAGGTGGGAGTGTTGCCTGAGCATTTTCAGGTAACTGCCTTAAAATAAGAGTCTGAATTTTGATGCTTATCCCAACTCCTTTATAACTATCAGGACAGTCAGATTCAAATCCTGTCTCTTCCTTCTGTTCTCAGCCTGATGGATGTCACTCTGGTCAGCACTGGGGCAGTGGGGTTGGCTGTCACCTCCCCTGCCGGCACCGAGGGCAGGGCTGGCCCCTCCTCGTTCCCAGGAGCAACATCTCTGTTTCCATTGGCAGTCTCTGGTTACTTGTAAGTGTCACAAACAGGAAAACACAAAAACATGACAACATCAGACAAACTCCGTGACCTTTCACAGACGCAATTCCAGGAGGGATGTTGCAGGTGTTGATCAGAACAAAAGAAAAGAATGACAACAAAAAGGGTGGGGGATCAGCTGTGTAAATGAACACCAAGAAAGCATCTAATATATTATTCTGTAATACAAAAAGAAGAAATCTGACTTGATTGCCCTATTATAAATTTGCTAAAAATACAGATATATATTTATATTTTTATATATATATATAATTTTTTTCAATCTGAACAGAAAAATAGACTACTCTGGAATGCATGAAAGTCACATGACTTTTCCATACATCAGATACTTATAGAGCCAACACAATGGCAAGCATGAGGTACAGAGTAACTGGAACATCTGTACTTTATTCGAGAACTGTTTAAAGCCATATTCTCCCCAAGTGGGTGACCAAAAGCAACCCAAGGTAACACTTGTTCAGTCTGATTACTGCAAGCAGAAGTGAGTGACAAACATGAAGGAGTTGGAGCTAATTTGGAGTCACTGGGGAAGCCCAACTCCCCACACCATTCCCTGCTGGACTGTGCAGGAGGGCACTGGTGCCACATGGTCTCCATTGCTTGGCTACTTTATTCAGGAATTCTATGATTCACTTTAAAACGAGGTGTTAAAAACTAGTGGAGATCATGTTAGGTGGAGCTTACCAACAGAGAGAGAACGTGGCTTTCAAAACCTCTTTGTGATGAGTTTTACATACCCTTGTTATTAACTATAAACTGTACCAGTCGTAATTCTGCCAAGACATAAATATACAGTAGGTACAAATATTAACAATACATTACAATTTTACAGAAGAGAATACTGTTTTCCTTAGAAATGTGTATCTTATTAGCTGCAAGGGAAGAAAAGGCTACAGTTTTTCACAGCCATAGTTGCCACAGAAACCTCAGGTGTGTTCCTGGTGACTCGCAGGGGCGGATCCTCCGCGGGTTGGACGGGGCAGTTCAGGAGGAATGTGCGTTCCGCGGGGTTTCTTTTCCTCTCTCTCTCTCTCTCTCTCTCTTTTTTCCTCCTTTCTTCTACCTTTATTGACTCGAACCTTTCAGAAAAATGTGGATTTCACAGGAGACTCTTTTGTTTTGGGTTTTGGTGTTTGTTTTTTTTTCCCATAAGTGTGCTTAGGTGAAGTTTCTAAGAAAAGGCACTGAGAAATCTACTGCAATGTCACGGCTTTTTTCCTCTGTTCAAGGCTAAAACTCAAAGAATCTTTGCCTCGTGGTTAAGAAAACTGCACCCACTCCTTCCGCACATAGATATGTTCTGTATATATATTTATGGATATGCATTAAAACAATGGCGGTGGTGAGACACAAGCAAGGGCAGACATCACACGGCCTTAGTCCTCTCCGGTGTGAAGTTTTCTGCAGCAGCAGGGGGGGCTCTCTCAGCTTGCTTGGTCCGTGGTGCTCAGTGAACTCGCAGCCCTGAATGCCAAATAGCGGTGATTAAACTGCACGCTTTAGATGCAGGAGACATTGCCTATTTGCCCCAACTGTTATGAACTTTGGGAAACGTGTATCAAACAAACTATCAAATTAAATTTCCTTTCTAGGGTCTCTAGGATTTGGTGAGCATTATGTTTTCAAAGCACTGCCTTTCCTTTGCAATGAGTACAGATTTAGTCTATCATAGCTTTAGGTTAGAGTAGATTTCCCAGTGCTCTACATTATATATATGTGTATTATACACACATATATAGATACATACTTCATATTCAGACTCTATTTCATTAAAATAAATTAAGCATACTTCCTTTGTAATTGGGCACAAAATGAGAGCTACATCTTCATACACAAATAAGAAAGAAATGCTCTTCAAGCATATTATATGCTTAATTTTTAATTATTTGCTTTCTATAAGAAATCTATAGAACTTTGGCTATTCAGACTTAAAAGGTAGATTTTTAATGATACTTTTGAATTTGGCTTTCAAAAGTGACTCAGTAAAATGCTACTTTAAAGGTAGGACTAAATAGATGACATAAAGTGTGTGTCGTGAGCGATCACACAAGGCAGACAGAGGGCCTTTGGTTACAAGGAGAGTTGCACCAGTTGATTATCAGATAAAAAATGATAGAATTGTTGATCTATACATTTTTGTCAGTGCCATCTATAAACCAAACACATCAGTTTGGATGAGCGTGGTCAATACTACACTATATGGCTCTATTTAAGTACGTTCACTTCTGTGATATGTAAAATAGGACTTTTCTTCCACATGAAAGCATCAGCTCTAAAAATACTTAACTTGGAAATCACTATTACTTACTTTATCAAAAAAATTTTTCCCTGATTTGTCTTCTTTTTACATTTGTGCTGATGGCAGACATGAATGATCACTGCAACACAAAGATTATGTTAAGACTGTTCTCTTTAAGATTTCTCGCTGCTGCTCAATGACCTCAGCCACAGAATAAATCAGTATTTAAAGCTTATCTGCTGGAAAGTCACTTCACTTTTTCAAGACAACTCAATCTTAACTAATCTCAGCAACACGTTGGTTCCTCTAAGTACACTTGTATTTCCTATGGCCAAATCCTACGGTCCTTCCGCGGGCCAAGCGCCGCTCGGAGGGACGGGCCGGGGCTCGGGGAGGCAGCGCCAAAGCGAACACACCTCGGGAACGGCCCTGCGGAAATGCCCTGCGAGTGCCCGGGCGCCCTGGGCACCTTCGGGCTCCTCCGCGTCACGGTGCGTGGCACGAGGTGTGGCTGCCGTGGGCATCGCTGAGCGGGTGGCTCTGGCCCCGCTCGCCCCTCCCCAGGCTCTCCCCTGGCAAAGGGGCCCTGAGCGGGTCCCGCCGTGGGTCCCAGCGCCGAGCAGGGCAGAGTCACTGCCCGCGCGTGCCGGGTGTGCCGCGGGGGCGCCTCCCAAAGCTCTCACCGCGCCCACGGCAGTTCCTGGCACAGGTGTGTGCTTATTGCTTGTGTCCGTACGTGCTGCAGGCCCCGCTCGGGGGACCCGCGGCAGTGCGGCACGGACGGACAGACAGACAGCAGGACTGACCGGCGCTCGGCTTTGCAGCGGGAAGGAACGGACCGCCCTGGGCTCGGGGGTGCCGGGTCTCCCGGCCCTGGGTCGGCTCTGCCCAGCCCCGCTGCCCGACCCCGCCACACGCTCCGGCAGCAACCCGGGAAGGGGCAGGGAACGCTCACCGACACTCACAGTTGAGTTTTACAGTAGAAACAGAGAACAACATAACAGATTACCATCACAGTCATCACAGGACACGTTGTGACTTGCTACAGGCGTGTAACAAATCACAGTCGCAACAGGAGGCACAAATTAAAGTAGTGCTCGGTTAAAGTGCTTGATTGTTACACTCTGCTATCCTACTCCAGCATTGCAACAACGACAACAAAAAATCAACATAAAGTGCTTTCCCCCCACCCCGCCCCGAGATTAAAAACCAAAGACAAATTATTTCCTACACAATTTGACATAACTTTATTGAAACAATAATATTTTAAAAACCTAGGCTGGTGGCTGCTAGTTCTGTTCACTTAAAATGGTCAGATTTTTTTTTCTCTTTTTTTCTTGTTTCATTTAAAAATGACTGGATGTTACTAAAATGTCAGGCCTGATTCTCCTGCCTCTCGCAGCTGCTCGATGCCACGGCTCTGCAGGAGCCCCTCCTGTCCACCCTCCTGGCGAGAGGGAGCACAGCCAGGCCCGGGACGGGTCACTAACGAATCCCTCCTTTTGCATATTTATGTAACACTTGCATATCTTTCACTGCGCTGCTTGGGCGCAAAAAGCTTCGGACCAAGCTGCTCCTCCCTCACGCCAAGGGCGAGCCCCGGCTGGCCTGGAGCCCGCGGCCGGCCGGGCAGGGCAGGGCAGGGCCGGGCAGGGCAGGCTGACACCCCGGTGCCCACGGCAGTGCCCAAGAGCCGGCCCTGCCCACTCCCGTCCCGCGGCAGCGCAGCCACATCTCCCTCCGCGCTGGGGCGAGAGCAGAGCTCTCCTCCCACCTGCGCCCCTGGCCCCGGGAAGGGCTCTGGGGGCGGTGCCCCCGGAGGGTCCTGCTTCTGCATGGCTCCTTCGCACCTCCCCGGCGGGCTGTGCCCCCCGGGGCTTTAGCAGAGGGTCAGTGCAAGTTTCACTATGTCCTAGGGGATGTTGGGATTAGATACAAGTGGTGCAACTCACCCTGCTGATATTTCAAAAGAAAACATCAGGTCCTACAGGATATCGGATTGTTAAACACACACAGAGCATTTAAATAATTGGTTTCTCTAGACCATTATTTGTTTTAAATGGTTTTCGCTCGGATTTTCCTATAATGCAAGTGTTCCCTGTTACCTTTAGACATAATATCCATCAGAGAACGCTGTAGATGGGGAACAGCTGCCCTGAAGCAATGAGCATTGTATTTTTGAAAGCTTTATACCAACCCCAGCAATTTATTCCAGAGTTCAAATCTGGCTGCCTTGGCATCCTTTATGGAACTAATGCAAATCAGATGTTAATATTTCCAAAAGGAGCTCTAGCATTCAAGGGGAATGGATGGATATTTGGTCACATTGGCTTCACTGGACAACATGAAAGGAGATCAATGTGTGATCATGATTTGCAATCCTTATTTTTGACTGATGTGGGCAATGTCTGCAGAGTTGTTTCAAAGGACATTTTCACAAACCCACACTGGACCTCCCCCAGACTTTTAGAAACAAGTGGCTTGTTTCAGCCAAGTTCATGCCATGCAGAAGCTCTTTTGTTTGTGTTGACTGTAAAGACATTCCTTTAAACTTTCAGTAAATTCTTTTGGAGCCCACCTCAGATGCTTTGATCATGTGTGTTAGCATGTCCTCCGCTGCCTGGTAATACATGGACTTCTGGGGAAATGTGATTTTCTAGTCTGACAGTCTCCTGATTGCCCTGGGTTCTTCCAGTGATACCTTCCATAGAGTAAATGCAGTTCTGCCCTATCAGCTTAGGGGAGGTGGGTAAAGCAGCAGCTTCTAGATGGTTCTTCTCTGTTCTATAAACATGGTCCTTTTGCTTTAGATAGCCACTGTTTGTAACATTGTACTTGGGACTCACATTTCCGGGTGGGCTTGAATCGTACATCAGCTGACCCTCATCGTCGGTGTCAGCATCTATGTATTTGTGGATCCCTGCATCGTGGAAGTTGAAAGCTATGGCTGCCTGCGACTCCGGGGACTTCGGGGGCGTTCTCGCACTCGCCGTGGTGTAGATCGAGGTTTCTGGGCTCATGAGGGACCTGTCAGAGAGCAGGGAAATGTCTGTGGCAGCAGCAGCTCCCCGGCTCTTGAGAGAGTCTGGATACATCCTCAGTACATTTGATGCCGGTCCTAATGTGCTGGAGTCCTCTTCCATGAAGTTGACCTTCAGAGATCTCAGTTTTAAAGGGTTACTGGCCTTTATGGAGCTTTTGGGACTTTCGATGAAAAACGCTGAACGGTGGCTGCCCTCGGAGCTTGGGTTCATTTCCACATACCTGGCCCCGCTCCCCTCTGGCCTGCTCTGCTCCTGGATGACGTTGATGCCCCCCTTGCAGGGCAGGGTGGTGAGAGGGCTGTGGGAGAACCGCCCAGAGTCAGGGAACTCGGCGGCGCAGCTTATGAAGCTGTCGATGCTGGACATGCTCCTCATGTCCACGATCCCATCAGTGCGAGTTGTCAGCAGGGGCACCATAGGGCCGGGGAGGCTTTCCATTTCTAGCTCTTCCTTTTGCTTTCCAGGTTGACTTGACTCTTTAGTGTTAAGGTTTGGCTGGGACTGAGTCTTTGCCATTTTGTTGTACATGTCCTCGAGCTGTTGGACGTTCAAGTGCTGGGGACTTGAAGATGACCTGGCTTTTTCTGGAGATCCTTGTTCTTTAGTTTCAAAAGATTTACTAGAGCTAGTTTCAGAGAGGGTTCTCTTGGTCCATTTCCATTTGCTGGGAGATAAATGATTGTCCTGAACTTTATCCTTTTTGGCTATGCTTTCTCCATTCTTTTCAACCACAATGTCCATGAGTTCTATGCTACGGGCAAAAGCATCCTTCATGTTCATGGAAACAATACTGCCATTCCTTTTTGCTCTTTCAAGAGCTTCCCTGCGCTTAATGGCTTTCTCCTGCCTCTTTTGCTCTTTGTAGAACTCAGAGAAGTTATTGACAATAATTGGTATGGGAAGAGCAATCACCAGCACACCAGCAATGCAGCACAGTCCTCCTACTATTTTACCTAAAAGAGTTTTGGGGTAGATGTCTCCATAGCCTACTGTTGTCATGGTGATTGTTGCCCACCAAAAGGAAGCTGGGATGCTCTTGAATTTTGTATCATCCTCATCCTTTTCTGCAAAAAACACTAAACTGGAAAAGATCATAATGCCCATGGCCAAAAACAAGATGAGTAATCCAAGCTCATTGTAACTCCTCCTCAGTGTGAACCCCAAGGACTGCAAACCCGTCGAGTGCCGGGCGAGCTTCAGGATCCGGAGGATTCTCATAATCCGAAATATTTGGACCACTCGGCGTACATTTTGGAACTGAAGTACACTTTTGTTGGATTCGGTGAGAAAGATGGTGACATAGTAGGGTAAGATAGCCAATAAATCTATAGCATTCAGAGGGCCCTTGAAGAACTTCCATTTCTTGGGCGAGGAGAGGAAGCGCAGGAGGTACTCCATGGTGAACCATGCAATGCACACGGCTTCCACGTGAGCCAGCTGGGGGTTGTCTGTGGTCTGCCCGAACTCATCCATGCCTTGGAGCTCAGGAAGAGTGTTCAGGGACAAGGCAATTGTAGATAGTACAATAAACATGATGGAAATGATTGCCAAAATCTGGAAAGGAAAGAGAAAACAGTGAGTTCATCTCAGAATACATTACGCTGTCGCTGCTGTTAACACATGGCTGTATTTTCACTTACACATTGCAAGACTAATTCTGCTCAGCACTCAGAAGTTGGGTAACCAATGCATCCTGGGCTGATTTTATTTTGGAAGCCGTTTTAGCTAAGGCAGATGCATAAAGGAGATAAAGCATCTACTTCAGCTCCTGTGCCTTCATCTCCAGGTAGTCAGGAAACACATACCAAGCCACCAGGATGCCAGGAGGATGCCAGGAGGATGCCAGGAGGGCTGTGAAGCAGTTCACAGCAGAAGCTTTTGGTTAACTACTAATGAGGTGCCCAACAAAGCCCATCTGGACAAGAGGCTCTGAAATCTATGCAAGAAGGAATGTGATTGTGAATGTGTGATTCGATCAGAGCAGTGCCCTCCAGTTAAGGCACAGTTACAGCTGTAATTTTGGGGGCTTATGGCTAATTACAGAGACGTGTGGACAATTCTACTCTGTAAGTGTACAGATAATACTCTTGTTTAATGACTCATCTCTCATTTGAAACTTGATGGTCGTGAGAAACACGGAAACTTCACCAAGCTCCTTGAGCTCTGAGCTGTTCTGCAAGTGACTGACCAGAGAAAGCAGCAAACGTCCAAGCACACCAAACTGGCCAGCACTGAGACAGCCAAGGTAGGGCAGGCCCAGCCACTGGAGGCCTCATCTGCTGTCAGAAAGCAGCTGAGGAGTGCAGTGAGATGCTGTGCAATGCTCTGCAGTGAGCAGCCTCTGCCAGCCCCTGTGACCCTGCTCAGCTCCTGGGCCACCACTGCCCAAGGGCTGCATTAGTGTGTTTGCAGCATCACGATGGGGTGGGCAGGCTGTGTCCTGCTGCACCTGTTCTGCAGAGACATTCATTCTGTCCTTCCCAGATCTCCCTAATGACACCTCCTTCTAAAGCCTTTTTAGGGAGGTTTTAGAACTGACAGACAATTTGAGGAGTGTTTTTTCTACTAGTCAGTTCTTTTCCTAGTTTATTAATTGGGTGGGATTATATCCAGTTTCTTAGGTAACTGCCAAAACACAGCAATGATTTCAAAACACACATCTGGCTAATTTTATGTCCTTGCTTGGGTAAGCTGGACCCTTATAATGGCTTTTCTCCTTGAGTGAAAAGCAGCATGAAAGCCATTCCCATGTATGTGCCTGATGACCAGATACACAACATTAAGCAGTGAATTACAAAACATATGACAAAAGTTCTGCATCACAAATTGCAAATCTGACACGCTCCTTTCTGGCTATTATAACCAGAATTTAGATTTCCTCACAATGACCTTTCTCAGCCAGTCTTAAAATACCAGAATATCCACAGTTACCACCTGGGGAAATGGGGAAAGAAATTCTTGATGGATTTCTCTTCAGCCAGGCCCAGCACAGACATCCTAACAGTCAGGAAATATCAGACTTCTGAACCTTTATCCCCAAACAGGCAGTTGCTGCAACAGAACAAGCCTTGTAGGAGGAACATGCAGGTACAAGATGGTTTAGAAACACTGTGGCCTTCTCTAGAAGAGCCTCACCTCTTCTCCATGGCTGAAAGGTAGAAGTGGCCTACAAAGGCTGGAAGCTTCACTTGAATGAAGCTCATATAGCAAACCATGGCTTTAGAAGAAAAGCTCATATACCTTCAAAAAACCCAAATGTAAGGCAAGAGTTTCAATGTTTGAAAGTTTGATTTCAATGAGTGCTTTTAAAAGCCCCTTGCTGTTAAGAAAATACCTTCCAAATCAATGTTATAAACCCATTTACCTTTTAACTCACTAAAATGCTCTGTACACCTGTGACTTGCACATGACACTGCAGACCTAGGAACTTAATCTGGAGAACAAGGTTTTACTAGAAATGCAGATTTACTCCATTAAATGCTCTGGTTTCATTGTGTAAATTGGATTAAGAGAAGTGCATGGTGTAAACAGCCTCCTATGCAGTGCTCCAGTACCAGGAATTTTAGAACAGCCTCACTTGCAGTTACTAAATTAGTGTTTCCAGCAAAAGTGCCTCAAAGCTTCCCTTTCCTTTTTGAACAGGTTGGGTAACAGAGGGTGTGTTGTCCATTGTGCTGTGCACTCTGCCAATGACCTTCTGCCTCCTCCTCACCGCCTCCCTCTCCCCCAATTTGCTGCTGAAATACAAACAATCCCCCAAGAACTTGTGCAATGGGGTGTTTGCCTCACTGAGAGGCTTCTCAGGTCAATGAGCCAAAAAAGCTGGGGAGAGACTTGGGGGGTGCAAAAAAGTAGGAAGAACCATGGGATGAAGAGAAGCAGAGAGGGACACAGAGAAAAGTGCTTGAACTGATGGCTTCAGACTCCAGAGAATAAAATGTAAGGCAGGTGTCTCAGGGTGAAGTGTGGGGAAATTTAGATTCTAACCATTCCTGTGTGGTAGCTTGTTTCCCAAGCCCATCTCCCGCAGACCAGGCACTATGCCAAAGAAGCAGGAGCCTGATTTGCTTTTCCAGAAGGCTCTTTTGGTGTTCTTGCTGTTATTTCTTTGTCTACAATTTCTGAAGGTGTTTGGGATTTTTGCAATGGTAATTTCCATTTTTTTCCTTTGGCTTTATCTCTGCCCACTATACACAGAAGGGCTTATTTGTAGGCTTAGATGTTCTTGGATTTTATCTCCTTCACTTTCAGTGTAAATATTAACACTCCATCTTTATTCAGTGAATGGCATCCAGCTGCAGTAATTGGTGTCAGACCTTCTGTTTCCTTTGATATACCTCCCTGCTTTGAAGATCAAGGCAATAAATAAATAAATTGAGAGATCTAAGGGTAATATTCAGTTTTGGTTTAGCAGATTTAGCCATGAAGTTAAGCAATAAAGAGAGAGAGACATTTATCATTTCTTCCACAAGTTGCAGCGAGATGTCACCTGTGCTCCCAAGATACAGATTCTTCTCCTTATTGATCTGCTGCAATCATACATCTTTGGGAACCTTGTCAGGCTAAGAAAAACTTCTAAATGTGAGGTGACTGTCCTCAGGTATTCAAAGTGCTTTTCAGTTGGAAAGTACAAAAACCTGTGAGATGAAGTCCTTCCAGCAGGGTTTAGATGGTTCTTCTCCTTCTGTAAAGCACCCCTTGTCCTGGTGGCATCCACCATGCACCAAAAGCCACCCAAGGAGCAGCTGTGCACAGAAAACTGGATCCAGCTGCTGCCAGGCATTAGCACAGGGCTCTATCCCAAAGTATTTACAGTCTGGGATTTCAGATTATAGAAATCACCATCTGTCTCTCTAATAAGGTTTCCTATCTTGGCTGTGCTGAACCTCCAGCTTGGCAGCTCTTGTTTTTTCCACTGTCAGTAATGAGGGACAGAAAGCTGAAGGGAAGACATTTCCACGATGGGAACGTCTCTGGAGATGCTCTGCAACCTTTTTGTTCCATTCCTGACCTTTCCTCCCTCCTTTCCTCTTCCAGGTTCTTAACAAGAAAAGTCAATGGGACCGCTATGGACTTGTCCAGAAATGATCCCTCTGCAGTGACTGAGGCTCCAGCTGCTGACACAACTGGAAAACCCTTTTTCAGTTGCTGGAAAAAAGCCTCCATGGTCCCTGCCCCAGGCACTGACCCCAGGCCTCACTCACAGCTGCTGAAGCAGAGGCAAGAATGGCCGGGAGCCTCCTCCTGTGGCACCAGTTAGTTTGGGGATTCCCTAAAAAACGTGCAACAGGGTGTGCTGGTGAGGACTCTTGGACTGGCAGTCAGAGAGCTGAGGCTGAGCAGGCTCAGGCACAGAAAGGTCCCCAGAGCTCAAGTTTGGACTGGCAGAAGGAACAGGGACAGGAAAGTTCAGCACCAGGGGCCTGTTAGATTTTGTGAGTGCTGCTGAAATGTTCCTGTTCCTACTTATGGAGCAAGCTGTGCCCCTCCCAGGTCTGCTGCTGGCTCATCTGCCATATGTTGGGCTGTTCTGAGGACTGGGCAAGGCACCTCCAGCATCACTGCAGGTGCATCCACAGCTTCTGGCTGGGATGCCCACTGACCTGAGCACACCCTGGTGCCACAGGCAGGTGAAGGAATCCACGTACAGCCACATCCATGACAGCTGTTCTCCACTGTACACTGTGGACTTCAGGGGACCTAAGGACAGGAGTCCTGACAGGCCAGGTCTGACTGAGCAAGTGTCCACAGCAGAGCAGCACGACACTCCTGCAGCTGCTCATAAAGCTGACAGGGTTTGAGATGAGTTTTCCCTGCACTACTTTCAGCCCAGATCCCCTGACAGCTTGTATGAGAGAAGCTCTGTAGTTCCCTTCCTCTTTGCTTCTGTATTTCCTCTTACATTTCACTTGCAGCAACACGGCATAAATTGTGAAAATCCCCACTAGGTACTTTTCTGGGTTACCTGCAGGAGCTGTTGGATGGGCTCCTAATGATGGCATGGGCTGGTAGTGCAAATCTCAGTATGTATGGGCAGGATTCCAGAAAAAACCCTCCTCCACTAGACAGACTGTTCCACAGAGATTTTTGTGAGGTGAATCTCTGGATTGCTGCTATGGTTCCTTTGTGGAAGCTGAATAATCCAAGGACAGGCAGGGCAGGGGTTTAGATGAATTTAAAGCAGTTGCCTCAAAGTGATTAACATGATTGTACATACGTGCTGGTTATTACACATGCAAATGAGACAAGCAAGCTGATTATGGCAGCAAGTGTAGCCAGTTTGTGCAACTGCTGCTTCCTGAGGCAGGATGGATGTGCCATGTTGGCAAACTGTTCATCTCCACCTCCTCCAAAATCCCCCCAGAACTAGGCAGGCCACCTCTAGTTGGCACCTCTCAGGAAACAACCCCCTCCCTGGGCCTGATCCTGCCTGCTGAGTGAGGGTGGCCTCAGGGACTCCTGAGGGGTGGCAAGGTCTCTGCTCATCCCTGGGCAAGAGGGCTCCCTCCTGCTCACAAATTTTCCCTCTCTCTCTTACTGCTTGATTATCTTTCTTTGCACTGTTAAAGACCCAAACTGAGATCAAGGCATAAGACTAGAGACTTTCAAGGCCATTAAAATTAATGAGAACTGGCTGTCCAAATCCCATAGATGGCTCTAAAACCTCAGGGTAAGCATCCCAGATCTCTCTGCTCGTGGCAACGTGCCCTATACTTTTTCTGTCTTCATCCTCAGTAATGAAGCTGATATAGCAAGGAGCAGGGGTGGTGTGTGGGAGAGAGTAGGAGGGTGTTTGAATATAGATTTGATATTCTTGGAAATACGATGAGGAAATTGTTATGTAATCAAGAAGTTCAATAATGGTTTTGTCTAATGCACTTTTTTAGCTCCACCAAGGCCTGCAGAATAAACCCGGCAGCAGGACCAGGTTTCATTCATGTGCCTCATTTACCAAGGGGTTTTTCTTGCATTCCCCCCCGCTTTCCCAAGCTACAATATCCAGCCAGTGTCCAGCTCCCTCCTGCCATGCCTGTGCCAGGCTCTGTCTCCCCAGGCTCTGAGGAACAGGGAGCTCAGAGCTGTATTTTGAGCTGTACCCCACGTGCTGCACAGTGCAGAGACAGATGGAGAGTTCCTTATCTCCTCCCCACTTCATTCTGCACGGGAATAACATCTCCTGCTCACAGCAGCTATACATGGCTATGATATTTATTGACAGGGACTTGTTTAAGAAACATCTCTCCACTACTTTATTTGTATGCAAACTGCAAGAGTTTGCAGAGCATGGTCACTTCTGATGTCAGCATTCCGACCACTGGGCTTGCCGAATATTGTTTGCTAGAAAATGCTGGGGCCATAATGAAAGCCAATGCTTGCTTCTTGCATCATGGCCAGCTGAGGCCAAAGTTTGGGATATGCTTGCAAGGGAAATACAGAGAATTTTTAATTTGGTTTTTCATGTGAAAGGATGTTAAGGTGTAGTGCAAGACCTTGAATCTCCAAACCCCTTAAATCTCACTGACTCCTGTGGAGTATAAACTTGGGCTTAAGAGTTTTCCCTGGCCTGGCACTTCACTTGCCACTTCTGCATCCTGTCCCAAGGGCATTCTTGGGACCCCTCTGAACCAGGAGATCTGTGCTCTGGAGGGGTCCCTGCACACACCAACTCACATCCCTGTGGTGCCCCAGTGCCTGTGTACTCAGTCTGTAAGAATGCAAACTCCCACGCTCCTCTATAAGCATTTCTGCACTGGATAAAATCCATAACAACAAAATCAAGATAAAGCCATTTATATTTTGCTTTGGAAACATATGAGAGCTTAATTTTGACATTTGCCTGGAAAAGCCCAGATTGAATAATGGTTAATTATTTGATTTCAATTATAGCTCTAATAACTTTGCCTGTTGAGAGAGTAAGTCTGTTTAGTTTAAAAGGGGCTGCACTACTGCTGATTATATATCAATGCTTCGTTTGCCTACAGGCACCCAGAGAGCTGCAGCTACAACTGCTGCTGACTAAGCTAAAGTGGGCAGAGGAGTTGCCTTCAGGCATGGCTGCCTGTAAACTCTTTAATACTCTTAAGAACATGTTTAGCTGTCACAGAGCTATCAAACTCCATTAAATGATAAATGGTGTCAGTCTTCTTTAGAGCAAAGCCCAGATGCAAAGGATGTGCTGGAGAAGAAGATGATAGATGAATGAAAATACTGAAAAGAGAAACTTCAAAGGCACACACTGCCTTTAGACCTCAGTGCAGTGACAGTGCTCAGGAGAGGATGAGAGGGGAGCATCTGTCCTGTTTCTGTTGCTGCTAGCGTGGGGGAGCTCAAAAGAGGAAACAACTGAATGGCACATGGAAGCTGAAGTTTCCCATCTTTCTCCTGGCCTTGCCTTCTGCCCAGGGTGACACAAGTCCAGCAGCAGCACTGGAGACGCCCAGCCCTGACAGCTCCAGGCAGAGCCAAACCACAGACATGTCCCTCCTGCACACCAACCTCACTGCCACCCTTGAGCCTGACCCGGAGGTCCCCCTCAAGAGCACTCCCACCAGCCCACCCCTTCCCTGCCTCTGGCTGACCCTCCATACCTTCATCTTGCCCACACATTCCCACCCTTTGTGCCGTGCCAAGCGCTGCTCTTGCAGCACAGAGGTTGGGATGGCAGTGTGGGACTGCCCAGCCTGGCCTTTCCCTGGAACACAGCTAAAGAGGTAGCCCCTGAGGGTGACTCCCCATGCACAGAACATCCCACCCTCTCTGCATCCCTCTGCACTGCAGCACATCAGCAGCTCTTATCAGGGCCAGGCTCCAGCCCACCTTCCCAGGCCCAGCCTTCCCATCAGGCTGAGGGTCCCCTTTCAGGCACATCTCCCGTTCCCACCATCTGCCTTGTATTCAAGCAGACAATGGTTTAGCCTCAGAAAAAGCAACAAATAAAATCAAATCAAACAAAGAATGCCTTCCCCCTCAGCCCTGGTGAGTGCCTGGGAACAGCTCTCCAAGAAGCCTTTGTGATTTTACCCTGCACCAGGGAGAGCCAAGGCTTGTGATCCACTCCCACCATGCCAAGCAGTCTGCTCAGCTTCAGCCACATTTACAGGGGGTGCTGAGCTCAGAGTGTTGCTGTTTGCAGGAGTAGTTGTGGGAGGAGTTTTTTTAAATGGTTAAATTCAATCAGAAATGTGCCAAGATAGCATGAAATCAACTAAATGTAATTAAGCAAAAACTATTAGCTTGATTGCTAAACCAGTCTTCCTCATGAATATACATGAGAATAATTGATATTAATTCTTTTCAAATCTGAAGCACATTAGTCCTGCATATTATAGTGTGGAACTCGGTGGAAGATTAAACCAGTTCCACTGCTGCTTTCTCACCAAAAGGTATAATTGGTTTTGCTGCAGGGAGATTTACCAAGTCATTGATACCATCCTGGGTTGCCACAGAGAGAGGAAATTAGAACAGAGCTCAAGTCATGTTTTGTCTGAATAAAAATGGTGACCTGTTTAACATTTCTTCTAGAAATGCATCAGGAGAAGTGGCAAATCCAGTTGCCAGCACCAGCCACAGTAATGATGCTATGAAGAGACAGGGGAGCCTGCAGGACCAGTCACTCCCACAGACAGCAAGGCAGGGGCAATGTCCTCTACCTGTTCAGCGTGCTGGACACTGAGAGACTTACAAAGCCTCTGCAGGTGGTGGGGAATAAACCTGCAGGATCTCGGCATCTTCCTGGTTCTTAGTCCTTTATCCTGCTGTCTCCTGTCAGCTTCTCTGCTCTCCATGTGCCCACACTTACCCTCCTGTCTGGCAGCAGACCTGGTGTCAGACAGGGCTTTGATGCAGGGACACAACCACACAGGGCTCCACTCTTCCAAGACGGGGCTCTCAACGCTTTTCTCTACGGCTGAGCACAGAGCCCTTGGTGAGGGTTTTGGCACAAAAAGTGAATGAAGTGTTTTAATCTCAAGAACAGATGGTTCTTCCCTTTGTAAGCCCTAAACACTGGATTAGAGATCACATATTTGATAAACAGCAACAACTGTATACAAACTGTGTACAAAAGCAGCTAAAAGCTAAGCCTTGGCAATTAATCATTCTTATTAGCATGGGGCCATAGCAAGTGGTAAGTTGAGCCAGTGGACAGCAAATCTGTGTGAACATAAAAGAAAAGGCAGCTCTACATCAGCAGCTCAACACAAGAGTTTGATCTTGGCTCAGTAAGAGAGTTTTGATGCATTCTGGCTCTAAGTGTAGAGGATGAACCAGAACTGTGGAGATGTGTACTTGGTTCTTTGTTGGGATTTGGTTTTTTATTGTTGTTGTGTTGGTTTTGAGTTTTTTTTTAAACTCAGTTGAGCTCAGAAAAAGCTCAAACTCTGTTGGTTGGCATTCTGGGAACACTCACTCCGTGCTTGCTGACTCTGGGCACTGACACCACAGCAAACCTTTCCAGACCACAAGGAATAAACACCTACTGGGACAGCCCTCGACGTTCTGAGAGCTGTGCAATCACAGCCTCTCCTGTCACTGCTCTGCAGGGTGCTGCCAACAGACACTGCCCAGCTGGGCAGCAGTGGCACACACCTCACCCAGCCCAGGGCCCTCCTGCTCCCATCCTCTTGAGAAGTGCACTTACAACTGGAACTTACTTTTCCCTGCCCACGCCTTTTGCAACATTCAGGGGACTGCAGAAGATCAGAAGGGAAAAAAATAAAAAGAAAACTAAAACCAAAAACAAAATGAAGAAGGAAGCCCCTCTGGCCATTCTAAGGGGGAGCAGAGCTGGGGTTTGTGTTGTTTCTTGGGGGGTTGATTATTTGAATTTTAGTGGCTGGCTTACTGATGTTTTGCACTTTAATAAAAGTCACATGAAACTGTTTGGAAAATGAAGGTGTGCTGCCTTCCAGTGAAGGTTTATTGAAGAGTGGGGAGGGGAGGAGGAAGGTTTCCTGTAAATAGCAGCAGCAGAGTGCCAGGTGGTACATCATAGATAAATCTGCTGGGAGAACAGCAAAGACCAGCACTGAAGATCAAGGGAAATGATACAGCTCATTGGCACTTCGTGCATTTTTCAGTTAACTTTGTTTTTTATTTGGGGTTTCTGTGTTAACATGGGATGATGCCACCCTATACAGTAGCTGGCAGAAATTAATCTTGTCATAAATGTACTTCTTTGAAAGGCTGAGCCTTCCTGAGCCCTTAATATGAGTTGGTTTGACTGTCTCATCATCACAGGGGCAGATTTTGGAACAGCAAAGTTGAACCTTACATGAACTTGTTGGCTACATTAGCACTGTTTTTCTTTCTCCTCCCCACCTCCAGCCATGAATAATAATGCCCTGCATCACTTCTTTTTTTTAAATCCTAGCAGGGACTCCTGGTAACTGCTTGCTAAACAAACACATGCTAACGTGGTGCATTGGGAGAGAGGCACATTAAAGAGCCTCAGTTTTGTTTGCCAGCTATAGAAGTCACTCCAGGGAAATGTGGGTTCTGATGGCCTGGGAGGCTCAGGGTGTGCTGTGGGGCAGTGGCCCTGTGATCCCTCCCATGGAGCACACTGGGAGCACTGGTGACAGCTCTGGTGTGTGCAGAACCCCTGCACTGTGTGCTGGGACCAGGCCACTCCAGGTGTGTGTTTCTGCCCTGAAATGTCACTGCAGCTCAGCTGGACAGTCCCTGCCTGGCTCCCTGTTCTCTCAGAGCAGGGCTCTGCCTGGCTCCCTGTTCTCTCAGAGCAGGGTTCTCTCTGCCTGGCTCTCTGTTCTCTCAGAGCAGGGCTCTGCCTGGCTCCCTGTTCTCTCAGAGCAGGGCTCTCTCTGCCTGGCTCTCTGTTCTCTCAGAGCAGGGTTCTCTCTGCCTGGCTCTCTGTTCTCCTCCCAGAGCAGGGCTCTGCCTGCCTGGCTCTCTGTTCTCCTCTCAGAGCAGGGCTCTCTCTGCCTGGTTCCCTGTTCACTCAGAGCAGGGCTCTCTCTGCCTGGCTCCCTGTTCTCTCAGAGCAGGGCTCTCTCTGCCTGGCTCCCTGTTCTCTCAGAGCAGGGCTCTCTCTGCCTGGCTCATCGTGCTGCAGTTCCAGGTCACTGCAAGGAAGCAGCTCAGGCATGGTTTGGATGTTCCAGTGCAGGCTGTGCTTGGCCAGCAGCAGCCACCCCGTCCCTCGGGCACCCCTGCCGGGACATGCCTGGGTCCCTGTGGCAGAGCCATCCTGCCCCTCCACCTGCAGTGACTGTCCTTGGGCAGAGCCAGTGCCCCCAGGCCGTGACCCGGGCAGGGCCCTGCAATCCACAGCAAGGTCACACAAAAGCCACCCTGTGCTTTTGTTCCTTTAGCCACTGGATAAAGCTCTGTCTCCCATCAGGCTGCATTATCCCTAACGAGCTCTGGCAGATGCTTCAGCTCTCTGCTCTTCCATCAAGACAAGCTGGTCAGAGCCGCCTTCCCCAGGGCAGTGCTTAACCCTTTCCGTGGTGCTCAGTACCCCCCAGGGCAGTCCAGGCATGGCCTGGGGCTGCAAATGGCACGGGCAGGGCTCTCCCTGCTGCAGGAAGCTGATTGCTGAGCTGGGGGTTCACCTCACAGCCTTCCTATGGGAGCAGCACCAAAGGGGCTCCTGATGCTCCACATGTCTGTAGAAATGGACTCCTGGTTTGGTGCTGCCATTTGGCCTCGTGTGAGTGCAGCACAAAACAGTGAAATCCCCAACAGAGCAAAACATTTGTGCTCCAGTGTAGGTACTAAACCATGGCTTTTCAGCGTGTGCAGTATCCAGCATCTCTCAGTGACAGCACTGGTGACAGTCACCTGCTGCACCTGCTCTGGCACATTTGGAAATGAGACACACGGGAAGTTCAGCACAGGGGAAAATCACTGCTGAGTGGGAAAAACAAGTCAAGTCTAAACTGGGAGTCTCTTAAAGAAGGCAGAAGTCTAAGGGAAAAATCACTCAGCGTGCCAGGGAAATAAGTCTATAGGAAATACCAAGGGATCTAGGAATAACCTTTCCATGGCTGAAATCTGGCACAGATGTGAATGAGTGTCCTGGCAGCTGAGGGCTCTCTCTCCATGCATTCCATGCAATGAGCTGGCAATTCCCAAGGCAGTCCCAAAGGGCCAGGCTCATCAGGGCAGCCAATATTGGCTTATTGTTTTCCTTTATTTCGTGGAGAGAAAAAAGGAGTCCTAAGGGCAGCGACACTAGAGCTGTGTCCCAATTAACCTGCTGCAGGTAGGGTCAGTCTGCTCTCTCCTGCATCCCCTTTGGAGGGCACAAAGTGTGTCTGTTCCCATGGCCACTCTCCCCTGGGAAAGGAGAGAAAGGAAAAAAGGTGCTGCTCTAGTTATGATTGTCTTGCTTTGTGGCACTGCCCTTTCTGCAGCTGGGCTGAATGGTCTGGCTTTTTTTCTCTTTCTCTCTCTCATTTCTCTATCAATTGATTGCTCACTGCCAGAGGGCATTATTGGCTCGAAAAGCTTCATTTTCTGGTTCCTGAGCTGCTCATCTTATCCTGGCTCATTGCAGCTACTGGAGGTCAGATCTGAGTCCCAGAGTCATTAGGCTGTTTTGGGTTTGACCTTGAGAGCTTCCTTTGCTCACCCATCACATGAAACACCTCTTTGATCATTGCAGACAGGCATTAAAAAAAAAGAGACAAAACCCAATGGCCAGAGATGATTTGATTCTATCAGAAATAAACTGGAACCAAAACATTCCCAGCCAGATTTAAGAATATCAGTGCCTGGGGCTGTTCCTGCTCCCTTCACTGCAGTGCTGGGGTCTGTGGCAGCACCTCGGTGTCCCTGCACACACCAAAACCTGCCTTCAGTTCTGTAATTGAGCAGCAACTGTGTTCTGGTCCCAGCTTTTGCCAGGGATAAATTCAAGGGCTGTTCCTGAAGGGTTTCCACCTGGACTGGAAATTCCCAAACTCTTAACTTTCAGCAAGTGGCTATAGAAAGCATAAGGCAAAAAAAATGGAGAGGTGAATCCCGAAATTTTTGTTGTGCTGTCCAGCCCAGCTGGGGAACCACGGCCAAGATGGTGCAATGGTAAAAATGCCTCACAGGAAACAATGGTTTTCTTGACTTAGCACCTTATCTGCTCCCTACAATACTCCAGAGAATTACCTTGTTCCCTGCCTTAATCAAATCCAGCCCCTTATACACCTCTAGGTTTTGCCCCCAAAGCAGTTAAACCACTAAGCT
>JAWWLZ010000053.1:14362576-14396243 GCA_035041345.1 Poliocrania exsul | reverse complement strand
TTGTTCCCTGCCTTAATCAAATCCAGCCCCTTATACACCTCTAGGTTTTGCCCCCAAAGCAGTTAAACCACTAAGCTGCCTAAGACACCAGTCACCAAAGGCAGAGATAATGAAGATACAAAGGAAGCAAATGAGTGGCAGAGCCCTGCTCCTGGATTGTTTCACTGCTCCATGGCAGAGCACTGAGTTGCTGACAATTTACCTTCCAAATCTCTCAAATGAAACAACTCCTGAAAATTGCCAAAACATTATTAACATAAACAGCAACACACAGCAGGGTGGCTGTGTCGAAGTGACAGCAGAGGCCACTGTCCCCACGCTGCCAGCAGCATGGCAGCCACACTGGGAGGCCTTGGCTCGGGGGGCATGGGGGGCAGGATGCGGGACCCTCCTCCCTGTGCCGTCACATTCCCAGGAGTGGGAGATCATCAGCTTTGCTCGTGCTACTGCTGTAGCCTGAGCAAAACTCACTTAACAGAGGACTTTCAGAGATCAGGATATGAGATATAATGGGCTTCCTTCCCTGAGTGCCTCCATCTGCAAAACCTGTTCTCTCTGCACCAAAATATAATTGCCAAGAAATGAGCTTGAAACTATTGTGGGCCCGTGCTCAGTCCCTGTGAGAGGCAGCCTGGAGGTCTGGGGTCTGGAGAGCACCTTGCAGGGCTCACCCTTCTCCTCCAAGACTTTTCCCTCCAGGTTCACATGCTCTCTGGAATCCCAGTTGGACCTGGTACCCCTTTCCAAACTTGCTGTTTGCAGAAAACAATTGCAGCCAATCTCCTTCTACGTGAAGATGGTGGAAAAAGGAAAAGAAAGCAGAAATTTGGAGGGAATGATACAGTTTCTCAAAGAAAATGTAAGTATTACTGTTAAAAAATTCTATTGAAGAATAAAGTTACAGTCACCAAGTGTCTGTGTTTGCAGGGCAGTGGCTGCTGCTTTGAAATCAGGCTCTGGCTGATGTTATTTTGGGGTATTTAAGCCAGACTCTTGCCGTCATCATCTCAGTGTTCTTGGCTTTGTTACTGTTTCTCTGTTTTATTATTCTGAAGAAAATAACTCTGTTAGTGTTCTTTTTTTGGCAAGGAGTGGCTGTAGGAGCACCAAGTGGACGGACTCCAGGTGGCACAGTGGCTCAGTGCTCGAGTCCCTTCCTCCTGCCACAGGCAGGTGCAACTCACAGGCATTTCCCTCCCAGGACACGGGGATTTTATGGCTCTCAGGGTGTATCCCCTCAGAAAACACCTGAGCTGAGCTCCAGGCCCGTGGCCAGATCCTGCTGAAGAGCTTGCACTGTGTGTGTGATGCTGGGCCAGGTGAGAGGGGTGCCCATGGAGGGCGCATCCCAGCTGGCCATGCCCTACCCCATCCCTGCCTGCACAAGGGTCTGTGGCACAAGGCTTCATAAAAACCCCTCCCCTGGTATCCTGCCAAAGTTAAAATCCTCTGTCAGGGTCTGTGCAGTGTCAGGGAGCCCTTCACTGCCTGCACAGTCAGGGGCACCACTGCCCCGTGGGCACAGACCTGCTGGGTGGTACAGACACAGCAGCAGATGTGGGCTTTTTTCTTTCCCAGTTCTTTCTGGGCTTTTTCTTTCCCAGTTTCCAGAAAATAAACACAGAAACTGCTCTGCTCCAGAAAATAAACACAGAAACTGCTCTGCACAGTGTTTCTTGACAAGGCCACTGCTCTGCTGTGCTGCTTGTGACAGTGGCCCCATTAAATATATGCTCCTTGTGCTCTCTATTCTGACATTCCCAGCTTGCAGCTTAAAAGTCAACTTTCCCCCCTTCCTCAGCCCTTTCCCACATCATCTCCTGTGGAGCCAGGAATATAAAAACACTAAGCCTCGTTGCTAATGGGCTAAGCAAATGATTTAATCAGTGATGTCAAATGAGTGAGGAGCCTGTAGGATGGAAAAAATGCTGGATAGACAGTAAGACTAATGAGGTAACGTGTAAACCCCGGCATTTTCTAACAGATGGGATGTGGCAGAGCTGACATGTGCATTGAAAGGGACGTAAAAACACAGACAAAACAATAGCCTGGCTTGGCCATAGCTTGATTTACGCAGTGGAAACATTTTTTCCTCTGAAGGCAAAGGCAAGAAGAGCAGAAGGCTCCAAGGTTGGTAGCACAGTCCCAGCCCTGTGAGTGGCAATGCCAACCCCTGCACCCAGCACACTCTGCAGCTGGGGGGAGGCCTGGCACAAGCACCCAGGCAGCGTTCCCGGGGCAAGCCAAGATCACTGTGCCCACAGGGAAGGGGAGCCCAGACACACTGAGACATCTCGGCTGGAGAGCACAGGTGGCATGGCCGAAGCACCAGCCTGGTGTGTGCCAGCCACGTGGCGTGTGCTGGGCACTGCTTGTGAGGCAGCTCTGAAAGCAAACTCAGCTGCTCTGCAGAGTGCAATCTCCCCTGCCACCCATGCAGAGGGTAACCCTAACTGGCACCTCTGGCTGCCTCAGGGTGACACCTGTGTGCAGACCAGCTCCCACCGGGGTGGAGCCTGGGCAGCCTGAGAAGCTGGTGCAGGCAATGCCCACGGGCACGGTGGTACCACACCAGCCCCGGGGCTGGGATGAGACATCTGCCTCCCCCGCAGGCCGGGCACTGCTTGGCAAGAGAGCCAAGTGCCACAGCTCTGGGGCTGCCAAACACACGGCGTGGGCACTGTGCATGCTCCTGAAAAACACCAGCTGCTCCAGGTGAGGGCACGAGCGCCGGAGGGCAGAGCTCAGAGACAGGAGCACGTTTCACTTGGGATGGCTAATGAGGGAAGTCTGGATTTTTGCCTGTCTGCTCTTACTGGAGAAAACCCTGGGAAATTCCTGGTGGTACATGCAGAAAACCGTGAAGAAAAAACCCTGAGTCATCTGTCTCAAACTGTCACAGCAGCTTCCCCTGTCAATCCACATGACCCACTCAATTCTCATTCCTTTTCTCCATTTTGGGGGAGTTGTGAAAAATAACTACAACCATTCCAGCTGATTGGTTATAACATATGCTCAACCTGCAGTGATTTGGCCACATTCTCCTGTGGCTGTGCCACAGCTTGGGCTTCATATATCCCAGGCAATAGCACCAGACACACTCAGGGGGCTCGGGCTGCCCCCAGTGCTGCAGTACCCTGGGCTGGCAGGGCACAGCTCAGTGCTCTGCAGCAGTTCAGCCCAGGGAAAAAAATAAATGAAGAAAAGGATATAGTTACTGATGTCATTTTCCATTGAGATAGTGTGTGAAATCAATCCATCATGCTAAATCTACAAGTTCCAAACTGTATACCTAAGGTATATTAAGGGATTTGGAAAGATTAAGTCTAGTTCCAAAGGGTCTGTGTGCGTATAAGCACTGATTGCTTTATCTGTGAATTACCTGCCACTGCAGAAAAGGCAAAGATAAGGAAATCATCTGGAATCAGCCTTGTTGGGAGCAGCATTAGAGGGACTGTGTGCTCACTGCTGCTGCTCCTTGGGTGATGTGAAGGAATCCCAGAGGGTGCTGCATTCCAGAGCCCAGGAGCCCAAGGGATACCTGTCATCCTCAGAGCAGCTGGCACTGCCCTGTGCTCAGCCCTGTCCCTTGCAGGGGCACATGCTGGGGCTGTGCCACCCTGCACACCAGATGCTGCCCAGAGCCTCTCTCCCTGCCCAGCCAGCTCAGCAAGGTGTCCCCAACATCTCTGCCATCTGCCTCCTCCCCTAAAACAGCACTGATCACCTCTGCATTAAAAAATACAGTGTTAAAGAATCCAGCATGAAAAGGCTGTGACCAGAGCCTGGGGGAGGAGGCCCCTGCTCACATGGGAGCTCGGGGTGCCATGTGAGCCCAGGCAGCAGAGGTTTGCCAGGGCTGACCTGGCCAAAGGCACCTGGGCTTTAGTCCCAGGATTAGGATCAGGGGAAGTGCTTACAAGGAAAGGCTGTTCCACAGGATTGCAGGTACAGGACTCTCACTGTCAGGGCAAAGCTCAGTGCCCCTGGCACAAAGAACCCTGGGCTGTTCCACAGTGGTTCCCTGGGCTGGTTCTGGCAGACCTGTGCCAGGCAGGATCCCCTTCCCCAAACATTCATGGCATGTAGAGCTATGCAGGGGATAAAAAGCATCCTCTGAAGAGATTTTCCTGCTGGGTAAAGGCCCATTACAAGCACTTCCTGGCTTAGGCAGCCCTTTATAGCAGCAGCAATCCTATTATGCTTATCCCAAACTGTCCTCCACGAGCAGTGAAATGAACTCGACAGAACACTAGAAGCTTAATTAAGCCTCCAAGCCTCCTGCCAGCAGCTCAGTTCTGCCTCTGTGCAGCCACAGGGGCGTGTTATCATAGAAAACAGGAGCAGCACACCTGTACCCTGCACCCCCAAAGGATGTTCCCTGTCCTTACTCAGATGGTTCAAGACAAGGTCTTTGGAGGAAGAATTGCCCTTCGAAGTCTTTAAAACTGAGAGCCCAAATCTATGACCACATTTGTGTGGCAATAACTCTGCTCTTGCAAACAGCAGTGCCAAGGCTGAGGATGAGCTGCTCACACACTTCTGTATGTTCACTGCACAGCTGTGAGGATAAAGCTGGTACTCATCAGCCAGGCCCTGAGCCTGGCCTTTCTGGAGGAGCTTTGTAAGTCTCTAAAGAAGCAATTTTACCCCTACAGCTGGTGAAAGACAGCTGGGGAGCAGCAGCCCCGGTGCTTCTGTGCACTGTTTTTGTGAGCATCAGTGACCCTTTGGAGCACCCACGACCTGGAGAGCTGAGCAGCTGCATCAGGCTGTGCCATGGGTGTTGAGGCAGGTTTGAATGGCTGATTTCTTCCAGCTGCATAGGGCTGGATGACATTCATGATTCTCCCCAATACCCTTTCAGTCTTTGAATTGCTCCAGAAAAAGCTGAACATCAAGGAAACTCCTGGGCAGAAACCAAAGGGATGAGCAAGAGCAGAGAAGCTGCAGCTGGAAAGGGCTAAATGGGTGATTATCCTGAAATCTTAACATTGTTAACTAATGTCTTAAATATTGCTTTAGAAACCACAAGACAGCTCTCAGTCCTGCACACAGCACTTGTGTCCCTGCCATGGCAGTCTGTCTGTGTGGTGCATGCCCAGGCCTGGCCAGGACCTGAGCTGGCCTGAGGATGTCACAGCCCACTTGCAGCACAGCAAGAGGTGCTGGCATTGCCCTGGGAGTGGCCAGTGGGGCTTCACTGCCAACCACACTAAACACAGACTTCTCTGACTTGTTTTCAGAGTTCCCTTGTTCCTTTTCCTAATGGAGGGCACCTCTTGCATTTAGCACTAGAAGTTAATATCTCCAAATGCTTGCTTTTTTGGTGTAACAGACTGAGACAGGCTAAATATTTGTGCTCTTGTCTTGCCTGGTAACCCAGCTACTATTAGTGAGGCACAACTGGGTCATGCGAATTAATATCAGCATCTGCCTTCGCTGCTTTATTCACAGCACTGTAGCTGTCAGAGCTGGAGGGAGCTTCAAAGGAATATGCTTTATTCATGTTGACACCAGCAGAGGAATAGCTACAGGAAGGCTGGCTGGCTCCCCAGGACCAAGAGGCCAGGCAGGGCCCACAGCAAGCACAAACCCAGGAGGGGCCAGTGCCCAGTGCCCAGTCTGGACACCGAGGGGTGAGGGCACAGCTTGTCCCACTTCATATGGAGCAGCAAAAGACTTGGCTGGTAACACAGCCCAACCATGTCCCCCAGTTTCTGTACTGCCCAACCAGAGTAAGAGTTGCTGGAATAACAGAGGATGGAAGACCAGACAGTTCACCCCTGGGAGGGGGCCACTGCCTTCTCAGGCAAGTGCCATGTCCCTGCCACGTCCTGCCCCTTTCCAAAATCCTTGCACATCCAGTGGCAGGAATTGGGCCATACAGGCTCTGAGTACTGAGCCACACGGTAGAGGGCAATAGCTATTTGCACACAATCAAGTGTGATTAGCCTTGAGCATACATTGCACACCTCCTCATCTTTCCAGAAACCCCACCCCAGGCCTCCCCTGCACTCATCCTCACAGCCACATGAATTTCTTGGAATAAGAAAGGCTTCCAGAGACCAAGGTGATGCTTCACCCCCTCTCACATGCACTTGCACATCCCACCTAGTGATTACATGGACATTCCTCTCAGCACCAAAATCTCCAGGAATACAAGGTAAATGTATTTGGAATACTTGGGAATACCAGCAAATGCTGCTCCTGATTTGAGGAATGAGCTGGAGTTGTTTTGTTGCTCTCTGCACAGCTGTTGTGGGGCCCAGAGATTGGCCTGGGGACTGCTCTCCTTATCCTGAGATTCATGGGAAGGGAAGCACAGGAAGAACAAACAATATATGAAGAACTGGTGGAAAAAGAGTTGCTCTGGCTGGTTATTTTTGACAGAGAGCTCTGAGCATCTGCTGGCTTTAGTTTTGCTAACTGTACTTTTTGATTTTGGCAAGGATGCCTGGAGCCCAGGAACGAAATGCACTGTATATATAATTATAAATCAAAATATAATATAATACAATAAGTAAAATGAGCACTGAAAAGTACCACTCACTAACTGCATATGCTATCCACCTAATAGTTCCAGGCTGTGAGTCACCACTTGAATTAAAGAGGTGCAGTGCACTGGTGGAGGGCCAGCTCTGCAAAGGCACTCGGGCTCTGATGCCCTGGCACCACCTCTTGTTGAATCACCAGCTCCCAGATCCAGCCCAGCCCCTCCAGGCAGCCTGAGCTCAGCATGGTCCTCCCTGCCAGCCCTCACAGGAGCCTCAGCTCTGGGCCATACGTCCTCTGAGTTCTATAGACAAAGAGTTAAATGCCTGAGAGATGGGATCACAGACCTGAGATCAGCCTAAAGCAGCAAAAGAAACCCCAGGCTGAGGCACAGCTAAACATCACCGTAAAAGGCAGAGGGGAAAGTCCAGGAGATGCACACCTACACCAGGGCAGTCCTTTCCCACAGGAAAAAAAGGGAGAAAGAGAAGTTGTTGCCATACCCTGAGGGCTGGAGCACATATTTGTGACTAGAGGAGCCAGTCCAAGCTCTAATCCCTGCTCTGCCAGGCTGGAGCAAACCCTGCAGCGAGGGAAAGGATCTGACAGTGCTGCCCAGTGTGAGTGCTGGGGCAGGGGAGACTGAGGAGCACAAAAAGCCAGTGTGATTGGCGTTTATAAGTGACCATTTAACCATAGAATATCCTGAGCTGGAACAGACTCACAAGGATCATTGAACTCCAGCTCCTGGCCCTGCACAGGACAGCTCCAAGAATTCCACCATGTGTGATTCAGGATTTAGAGACTGGAAATGTGAGGGGGAGAGGGACAAAGATGCAGATTCAAGAGGTCTCTGCTGCTGACCTTAATGCCCTGAACTATAGATTAAATTTGCATGAAGATAATGAACAGGAGGGTGGGTGTAAGGATCTTCCACCTGTACAGAAGCAAAGGTCACCCTGGGCTGCAGTGCCAAGGGCAGGGCCCCTCCTGAGCCCCCAGTCCCTGCCTCTCCTGCAATGGGGACTTGTGGACTCCCAAAAACCAGCAGTGAAAAATCATTCAGTGCTGCAGGATCCCATAATAAGGTCATGATGATTTCACAGCACCTTTAAGCCAGTTTTCATCCTGCTGTCAAGACCATGTGTCCTTGGCTTCGAACCACTTGCTGCCCAGTGGAATGCAGCCACCTCTGCACTGGGACACACTGGGATTTTAATCCTGTAAATGACAGCATCAATCCTGGCCTCAGGAGCTTCCCTGGGAGCAAGGGATGTGCTGCAGCCCCTTTCAGTTCTGCTTCCAGACAATTAAATATTTCCAGCAAGTTGTCAATCTTTGAGAAACGAGCTGGGCTTTGGTCATCATTACTTAAATGGAGTGGATGGCAGAAGGTAGGCACATGAAACCTCAATAAAACTCCCAGCCAAAAAGTGGGAATATTTCATTCCTCTGCTAGAGCAGCAGCTACAGGATGTGGCAATGCTGCTGGCTTGCTGGCTTGCTGCTCTGACTGGCCAAAAACAGGAAAAAAAGCCATTCATGGTACACTTTTCTTTACAGGATTCTAGAAAAGTTTTCGGTCTTTCTGAAACATCAGCAACAAGCTGAGAAGACTGCAAGTAATTCCTTCCCAGCAGTTTTTGTTCCTGAAGTGCTCTATGTTTGTGATGTTTGGGATGGCAATAACAACTGAAGTCCATAAATCGAGGCATGAGGTTCCCAACCACCTTGTGTGTGGTTTTGGTGGAGCAGATTTGTTTACAGCATATTAAGGGCACTGGGAGGTCTGAGCATTTTTACCAGCTGTTCCTTGTGATTTGCTGGCAGCTCTCAGAATGTTATTGTCATTCCCAGCATATCCTGAGATGGCTCTCAGAAGCCCAGGCAACGGCAGCCAGGCACTTGGCACCCTCCTGGAAGGTTCAGCAGGCCCTGCACGCTCCATTGTTCTTGCAAAAGGAAAATCCCCCCACATTGCTGCGCCTTGGAGCATGAGAGGTCTGTGGGTCAACAAGTTTTTCTCATTAAATGCTGGATGTAAAGATAGGAAGAGCACTTTTGAAATGTTATTTTAGTCCTTTTAGAGCTTCTCACTAGAAGCTTTTGAATTTTTAACTGTGATGCTGGAAATAAAGCCCCCTTGTTCTCAGGCTGAACCTCGACAGGGACTTTGCAGAAGGTCTCACAGCACACCTGGTTCATGTGATTGTCCCTTACAGTTACTCTTTCTGATCCTTTGATCCACATTTGTTCTGCACTGCAGGAAATTAGCTGCCATGCTTTGTGGTTGCTCCTTTATCTGCTAAGAGATGGACCTTTCTGGTTCTTGTAAGACCTTCAAGATATCCAGGCTGGGATTTGGATGTTCCCTTTCTTGCACTTCAAACTCACTTGTGATATGCTCCTGCAAAATTGCCAGAGAGGCTTTTTCTGTGGTTTGTTAATGTATTTTCTTTCTTGATTGATAATGCTTCAAGAGACTGTGATCCATTTACCTGTGAACTCTGGCAATATACTGCACATTTTGTCCTGTGACAAGGCTCATCCAGTTAGTCAAGGACTGGAACTCAGACACTGCTGAGGCTCATGCTGATGCAGTACCTACTCTTGATGCTCTCAAGATGACAGGCAGAAGGGCCCTTTGCAGGGCCAGCAGGATAACCAGGGACTGAAGGGCCTCAGTGTATTCTCAGCCTGAACTTAGCTCAGCCACTTTTGGGCTGCCAAAGCAATCAACCCCACTAGTTCACAGAACAAGCTCCTAAACCCCCATCATTGTTAAAGGTTACAAAAAGCTGTAGTGTCTCAGGTAGCTCTTCCCAACACAAAGCACAAACCAGTATAAATCGGTGCCTCAACACAACTGTGGCATTTGCATTTAGACTGTTAGAGAGTCAAGCACAAATCTTGCTTTGCCAGACGTGATGCTGCTACACTGAGAGCCAGCACCAACACTGCTGAGGCAGGAATGGAGAGGCAGGGGAGGCACCACATGAGAGAGGGACTGGGCATGAGGGGGCAGCAATGATGGAGTGCCCAATCACAGCGAGCAGGAAAAACAGCACTTGCTGTTAAAGTACAGAAGTGGAATTAGGTAGTCTAGGTACTGGTCCCAGTTATGGCATTTTGGATTTATTCTGTGACCTTGGGTAAATAATTTATTCTCTTTGTGCACAGTTTCCTCATCTGTAAAAGAAGGTTAATAGCTACTGCTCAGAAAAGTTGACTTTTCTTGGCTTAGGTGAAGGTATGAGTCAGGGCAGACTTTGGCTCAGCAAGTCTGTGATGTGCTAAGAGACACTGTGGAGGTAAAAAGTGCAAACAAGGGCTAATTCTTCTGCCTGAGGTTGGTGTTAATCACAGATGTGTCAGTGGTGCAGCGCTGACCAGAGGAGTCGCCTGCGGCAGGAGCAGGAGGAGCTGCCAGGCCAAGAGGGAAGAATAATGGAATATTGTACTTCCTCTAGGTTTTTTCCAACCTAACAGAAATGCAGAGTAGATGCACTTGCTTGGAATCTTGTGAGCTGGCTGAGGGTGATGCAACAACCCACCAGATACGGCAGTTTGGGTCTGACTGCATTTTCAGTCCCTTTTCCACAGAAGCTGTCATTGCTAATGCACAACATTCCTGCCCATTCTGAGCAACACAGCTCCCTACAGAGCTGCCTGGTCTGCTTTTGGTATCTGGAATGGATTTGTGGCATCCATGAGCACCCATCTGAACTGCACTCCAGCCCAGGGTAACTGTGGGCATCACACAGTGGGATGTGGAATAGTCACATAACATTCAGTGACTTCACTTGATGAAATTGATGGCATGGTCTGACCAAAGTACTGAATTCCTGTGAATACCCAGCATTTGCACCAATATCCCCAAGCAGAGAATTTATCTCCCAATAATAAGAAACCTTTTTAACTCAAGCTATAATGGTGATGTTCTGTGCAACTTTATGCTCAGATCTCGTTTCCTGTAATACTGGTAACGTAGAGCCTCTCTCACGGAAAGTGCCCACGGAAGACTAACCATGAATTCCCTGTAGTCCTCACCCTACTGTTTCTCAGTGGTGTGAAAATGCAGAGCCCAACTCATTCACAGTGTATTAGTGCTGGCCTGAGTCCCTGTGAAGTCGCTTACTTCCATCTCAGTGCACACAGAAAGCAAACCCAAGAGCACTAATGCTGTTTCAGCATCAGCCTCTGTATCCTCTGTTTCACCAGACACCAGTGGGAACTGCTCACAGGGAGCAGAGCTGCTGGTTCCCACAGCAGCAGGGACACTCTGCAGTGTCACAGCACTGCTCTGCTGCCCCAGGTGACAAACAGCCACTCTGTGCCCTGCCAGGACACAGCCTGGTTTTATGCACTGCTGAAGCTGGTTTGTCCCAGCCACATAACAATAAACAGCATCCATAGAATGTTATTGAATTGCTTTGATTTCTGCATCTTTTATAAAAAAGAAGCCATGTGCCCATATAAGGGAGCTCACATTTTAGGAGTTTCCTGTTATAGATGTCATTCCCAATGGTTAATAACTCATCCAAGTGTGACTCGAGTAGCCCACCTCATCAATATTAAATGTGACACTTACTATCAAGAGCAAAGTTTTGGGGCTGCTGCCAGCCCCACTCACTGAGCCGTAAATATTTTGATCATGGAGCAGGAAGAAGAAGGAGCTGCTGAGCCTGTGCTCAGGGCCCAGAGCAGTGGGGAGGTGCTGGGTGTTTCCACAGAGCCCCAGTGGCTCAGCACTCGCAGCCCTGGCAGGAGCCTCCTGGGCTGGTGGAACCAAGGCAGCGAGTAATGGGCCTGTGACCCTCTGCCAGGGTGGTCCCTGCACTGCTGCTGAGTGTGTGATGGGCACATGGGGGAGGACAGAGACATCTCTCCTGGGGATTGACTGCACTGCAACTGGAACATGCAGGAGCAACAACTCCATTGCTCCTGCAAATGTCTGCACTGAGAACAGCACCTGGCACAGCCTGGGAATGGAGGAGCCCCAGTGCCCTGGGGGAGACCCTGGCCCACCACAGAACCCAACAGAGCCCTCAGATGGGATCACCAACATGTCACCTTCCCTCCGGGAGACCAGCAAAAGTCTGGCAAGTGATTCATGCAATGATTTGACCCTCTGATGATGTTTTCCAGAGACAGTTTGCTCATGGCTGTGGCCAGCCTGGAGCTGCAGTTGTCTGAGAGGTTTAAACATCAATTAAATCACACAAATTTACATCCATAACCGTGTTGGTGCTACCTGTGCAGTGTCAGATCTTCCTACAGCTGCTCTGTGCCTGGAACTGTTGGATTCACTGGGATCCTGCTAAGCAATCCACAAAGGTACAAACCTGAGGAGCTGCTGCTGTTTGAAATAGGTGTTATCCTGTGATTAGACCTGTCCCACAGCAGCAACACCACACAGCTTATAGGAGAAAGGCCCATGTGAGGGACAATGGAGCTGCACATTGGAGCTTTCTGCTTGTATTTCACCTTCCAAAGCCATCCCTGAGTCACACTTCTCATTGCTGCAGACTGAACTGTTCCCCAGCTGCAAGCTGTGCAATGCCTCTCTCCTCCTGAAGAGAAATATTTTGGCAACTACAGGATTTGCTAAAAAATACATCACTCAGCTCTGGCAGAAGGGAAACACCAAAGAAATATGGGCAAATAGTTATTTTGGGGGGTGTTTTTTTGGTTTGGGGTTTGGTTTGTTTTGTTGTTGTTTTTTTTTTTTTTTCAGAGTCCATTATTTTAAGGGAAGGAATTTTTGGAAAATTGCCAACTGTGCTTTCATGAATGTGACCCTCTAACTAGACGTGATGGATAAGTCTGAAAGGTCTCATTACTGTGGAATGGCACTGTATAATAAAGACTGCAAATACCAAATAGCTTTATTACTCCCATTATCATCTTTTATCTTTGTTTAATTGTGTGTATCAATTTTTAATAAAGAAACTTCATGTGCCTATGAATTAGCTCTTGCTGAGAGGGACTTCCATTGATTGCAGAAACACAGCCAGGCTAGCTGGGTCCTGCAGGCACAGAAACAAGGTGGAGCAGGACCAAGGCCCTGGACCTCAGTTATTCTGGTCTGCCTGATGAACAGAAACACTTGTTAAACTTTAAACTCAGTGTCAGTGAATGTTATAAACCCTCCTGGACCAGAGGGATTCTACTGCTCCTCCAAATAATGACCAATGGTGCAGCTGGACAGAGCTGAGCTCTTCACTCCAGTGGTAATTGTTGCACAATGATATTAAAGCAGCATTCACCAAAAACTTCCCTGGTTAATGATGTTTAATTCATTATTAAATGCAGCTCATTACTGTTGGAAATAAGGCCATTTAGCAGCCATCAGCTTTCCTAATATTGCTGAATGTCTTGCAGTGGCCAGACAGCAGGGGGGATGGCAGGTTTTAAAAATATACTTTCCCTTCAGAATAAAAATGGCAACATTTCTGCCAGTGTTTTGTAATGAAATAGTGTCCAATACCATCTGAATCTCTTGCTTCCTTGTAAAATCAGAGCAGTTAGTTGTTTGCTCCTGGAACTAAGATCTCCTTTACACGAGATTTTAAAGGTGAATTTTGGTGGATGAAAATCTCTGTATTCAGCTCTGGTGCTCTGGCCAGTGGTAAAGGCATCTGAAGCACAGCCTGTCCCTGAGCTCTTTCCTCGCTGCCACTGAGCCCCCAGGTTTCCCCCAGCAGGGATTGGTGCTCCTGCAGCCCCTGCTCAGTGCAGCCCCCAGGCCAAGGAGGTCTCAGCCTCCCCCTGCACCCCAACAGGCCCCTGCAGGGTGCTCGTGGCACTGAGGTGCTGAAGGTGAGGCCAGACGGTGCTCTACTTTCCAAGCTCATTAGGGAAGGGTGTTTGATGACTCATGTCTAATACCTCATTAATGTTTCTCCAAGTTCTTGGGTATAATTCCCAATGCCTTTCCCAGGCTGGGGTTCCCAGGTAGACCCTGCATTGCCCAGAGCCAGAGTTGTGCTGGCAGATCAGCCAGACAGCTCCAAAATCAGACCTTAAACTGGAGCATGAAGGCCCCCAACATGAGGATAGCAAAGCTACAAATTCTCTGAGCAATCTGTTCTGGGGGTCTCTGTTGTCTCAAGGCCCTTTTCCATCCCCATACCACAAAATGTCACTGTCCAATACGCAAAGAGATGACTTGGGTTAAGGGGGCAGGAGACACAAGCTGCCCTCCTGGGGTGGCCCACTGGAGCTCTGTGGGCTGGGAAAATCCAAAGGTCTTTCTGACAGCCTGATGTGCTAAGGGCACTGCTTCCCTTCTCCCCCAGCTCGTTCCAGGATGAGCCAGCGAGGCCCAGCCCGAGAGCCGGATCCCCACCAGGGCCCTCTGGGATGCAGCACCACATGTTTACAAGAGAGCCTTCCCAGACATGGCACAAACATTACTTAATGAAACAGCAGATAATTCTCCTGAAAGGACTGGAGAGCAGTGTCCCCACTGCCATTTACACGTGCAGAACAGAGATGTAATGATTGGCTCACATTTACACCAGGCTGATGTGTCAAGGCAGGTGCCCATCCAGGGGATGGTGGGGAGGGTACCTGGCTCCCAGCACTCTCTCCTGGCTCCCTGTCCCTCTACACCCTCTTCATTTTGTTGTTCCCATTCTGAAATTGGAAGTATTACCCATGGACTTCCAGCATGACCAGATGAGGCATCTGAGTAAAGGGATCCAAATGTTCTTACTCCTAGTGGTGTGAAGAACAGGAGGGTCATGGCCCATAAACAGCACAAATTTTTGGTTTAAATTAATTTATTCCTTTTTTTTTCATTTCAATCCTTCATGAACCTAGGCTATGGAAGGAACTAGGAACTAGTGAAAGAAGACATCTAACTCCATACAGAGAAGCTAAACACCCTTTGTCCAGATAATAACATTATCAGGTCAGCAGCAAATCTGTACTGAAAACACGAGACTTTGTGGACCAGAGACAGGCCAGTCCTGTGCCCTGCAACAGCCCTCAGGCACCACATCACATAAAACAGCATTTTGTGCAGAGGAAGGCCAGAAGAAAAATTACTCAGCTGAAGAGACATTGCTTTGGACCTGCAGCAGGACCAAGAAGTCTCCCTGTTGGGCAGGTTGTACCTCCCCATGCCCATGGCTTGGAGCGGGGCACGAGCTGTGCCCTGGCCATCACCCACAGACACTGATCCTGCAGAGACTGGAGGGGAAGCCACCATGAACTGTCCCTGCTCCTTCTGCCTCTGCTTGCTGGAAACAGCCCTCAGCTCTCTCACCTAAGTTCTGGGTGCTGCAGCTGCCTCTGCAGACAGCACCTGGGATGTAGAAATACAGACAACCCTCAGCCAGAACAGCGAGCAGTGAGCAGGATAGAACTGACTCAAAGAAAACCGAATCAAATAAGGAGGCAGATCCAGTGGCTTGCACGATACAGTTACACAAAGCTGCTCTCCAGGAGCACCAGAGACAGGGGGCAAGAACTGGGCTGCTATGGAGGAGGCTGATTTTACCTGGTGGATGGGGCACAGCAAACACTCAGCTCAGGGTTTCGCTCAGCCCTCCTCAGACAACCACAGCACTGCAAAATGAGTGAGCTGAGGTGCCAGTTTCTCTGAGAAGATACCTCAGCACTAATTCACATCTTTTGAGCTAAAACATTGTACAGGGTAATGTCAGGTTATAAAACAGGTCCTTGATTTGCCCTGGTTTAATTAAGATAATGAGAAGTGTAGGATGATGAGCTATGGTTCCAGACAGCAGGGAAAAAGGATGAAGAGCAATTACATTTGGAACAGAGAAGAGCCTACAAAGCTGGGGAACAGGCTGTGACAAAGGGGATGTCTACAGGAGATTTATTGGTACTGAGAATAGAACAGGGCAGGGCTGGGTGACTGGAGAAGTTTGGTGAGGCAGAGCCTTTGCACCTGGAAGGCAGGTGCTGGTGCAGCCTGCAGGTCCTCTCCAGTGGTGTCTGATAGGTGGAGGAAGAATGATCTGACACATCTTGGCTCAGTTCCTCACAGACACAAGATCTGAGACCCTGCCTAGGGCTGCTCCCTGTGCCAGCACCAGGACACTGCTCCCAAAGCTTCCCCAGCTCCCAGTGGACCCCAGCGCCAGGACACTGCTCCCCAGCCCAGCTCCCAGTGGAGAGGCTCCAGCTGAGGGAAACCCAGCACACACTGCATCCTCAACAGTCCCAGCAGTGTCTGACAAGCAGCCCAAGCATGTGTTTAGGTCTCACAGATTTCAGTGGGACTGGTGTGGACCCAAGCTGAAGCATCTGTTCCATCACTTTGCTGAATTGAGCTCAGCCACTCCCAGTGCCCAGACACACACAAGAACATTTCTTCCTTAATGCAAAATGCTGGGAAATCCTGGACAAAAGTCAGTCTTACTGTGAGGCACTGCTAGCTCTGCTAGCTCTAGAACAACCCAGAAGAGGTTCAGTCCTTTGTAGTTTACATAGTCTGTCCTTCTCCAAGTGTACCCCTGTGTCCTATTTCTGTCCAGCTCAGAGCCCACCATGACAGAATCCGGGTGAAAGTGTGAGTGAGCCCTGAGCTCACTGCTGGTGCTTTCCTAACAGCAATAACTCCAATAATGCAGTAACATCTCCACCACCCCCCCAGCACCAGAATTGGCGAGGCTGAATTTACTATTCTGTAGCAAACAGTGTTTGCTTCTCCTATACTGTCATTTCAACTCATTGCCTTAGAGAAAGAGACCCCTAAACCACAGACCTGCCCTGTCCCTCTTCCTTTGGAAACCAGCTGCAAACTGCACTCTAGGAAATCCAGATCACATGCTACACTGGGACAGAGGGGAAACTCCAGATGGGTCCTTATGTGTGTGCTGCACAATTCCCTGGCACCATAATTAATCCAGATCACGTAGTTTTACAAGAAGTCCTTCCACAGAGTAATTAAGCTCATCAGTGAGCGAACTGGGGCCAACTCCAGCACTAGAGGAGCAGCCAGAGCGACAACTGGGAACAACAGGAGTGAAGAGGAGAGTTTAGACAAGAGACAGTTGATCAATATTGGGATGACATGGGACTCATTATATACCGCCTTAATAAATATGCATTCAATTCTGACCCACGGTGTCAAACCCACTTGTCTGATGCTGCATTATATTGCATTTCTATGCTGTTTTTATAGGTTGAGCCCCAAGAACCATAATTTATTGACATTACTTTATAAATCTTTGAAAGGGCAAGAGAGACTGACTGAATCAGAACGAATCATTTCCCCTTTGTCTGGACTAGTTTAAAATCAGTTGCTTGCTACTTGATACAATTTAAGTGACTAATTATGACTTGATTTTCTCCCCTCCCTATCCCTTTGAATCATAATCAGTGCTTTCAGCTAATGAATTTACCATTCTCAGAGCACCATTAAAGACTTGGTCTTCTCCATGAATAGTCTGATTTATGTGAGCTCCCCATCGACTTCAGAGAGCATCAGAGTGATTAATTCACAAATAATTTATCTGACAAATGTTGCTTCCCCTCTCCCCCTCCCCACTCTTGCGAACTGCCTGTGGGCAAATTAGAAATTCCTCAATTATTCATTATTCAGAATTACTTGGGGATTTTTCTCAGTAAATCATTTTTGCCCTAACCATGGGGTAGCTGCAATGCCTGGGAGCACACTTTGTGCTCTGGGGCAGCTCTGAAGCCACGTGGCCTCACTGCAGCCCACGGCTGGGGTGGTTTCCACACCGGCACAGCAGCAGTGAAGAATGTTACTTTCTGACAGACAAAATTACAGCTAATTCTGCATTATCTTCAATTATTTATCTACAAGCCCACTTTGAGGTATTTTAGGGCAGAGTTACATAAGAGGAGAGTATTGTTATTCCTCCACGTGCCCCCCTTTCCCAGGACGGTGCTCCTCGCTCGTGGGCGGCTCCTGAGCTGCTGCCCGGGGGGCTTGGGGAGCAGGGACAGCCCCTCTGGCTGATGGGGAGGGAGGATTCACATCATCTCACAGTGCTGCCACCTCAACATCCACCTCTGTCCCCTCTCACCAGGATGCCCAGGACAGGGAAACTTCTTGTAGCTCCCTGCTCCACCACCTTGGCACAACAGAGGCTGAGCCATCCCAAGGGTGGGTTTTAAACGGCCATGAATGGAGCTGGTGGGGTTGTGTGGCCCCCTGGGCAGAGCAGGGGCTGTGCACCCCTAGGAGTGGTGCTCAGCCACATGCCATGGCTCTGGTGCTGTGGGTGGGCTGCAAACAGCACTACCAGCAAAGGCACCCAGTGCCCAGTGGGGTCTCGGGGCTCGCCCAGAGCCCTGCCTGGCACCAGAGTCCCCAGCAAACGGTGTGTGCTGGGCTCAGGGACACGCTGGGGCCACTGCCACCACTCCTGCCTGGCATCACTCAGCCTTACCACATCTGGGGGGTTTGAACCCAGCAAAGCCAAGGTGCTTTGGGCAGCAGGCAGCTGCCAGCACCTGCAGGGCCAGGTGAGGAGGTGTCTGTGCTGGGAAGAGAAGCTCCTCATTTGTCAGGAGATCAGATCATGATTTGACAGTCAATTCTGGGCAGCCACTTACTCCCCTCTTTCTGTGGAGGGTTTTCCCACTCTTTGTACTCAATATTACATGTAAATAGAACTGATTTATGTCTGGAGAAGGAGATCCTCAGTGGAGGAGAACAACCAAGCTCTGCAGAGGGGGGTTTGCCAGGACACACGTGTTGTCTCTCCTCCAACAAGGGGTTCTTTCTGTAGAAAACCCTTCACATGAGAAGTGCTCTGGTGGCTGACAGAGCTTCATCTAACATAAATGAAATGACTCTCTCTCTTTCCCTCTCTGACCTCTGGTCCTTGCTGGTTGCCATGGAAAAAGGACAGAAGAAACCCAGAAAGAATATAAAGGAGAACTTAACCAAACTGAAATTGTAGCCCTAGAACTGTGTTTGTCAGCCTGTTTGTGTAGTGGCCCAGCTGTTAAACAACTGAGCAGCATCATTAATAAAGCACACATTACAAAGGCAAGGGAAGGGTCAGGTGGGTAAAAAGGTAGTTGGCAAAAGGCCCTTTGATCCCTGACAGGGTCTGCCCTGGGGGGAGACCAGCTCGTCTCACCCTCATGGAGAGGGAAGTTGGCATCTCTGGTTGAAACTCCACACACCCTTCTGCTGTTCCTTGTTCCTCCTGAGGAAGGGCTGCCTGAGGACAGTTACAGGAGCTCAAACCATGTCAACCAGGTGGAGAGGAAGGAGCTCTGGAGGGCTTATTAACATGTGTGTGGGGATTGGAGTTCCCTCTCCATTTTATGGCCCCTCTGACCCCATCTCCACTTAGCAACATCGAAAAAACAACAAAAAAAAGAAGCGCAGGTATCTATTATGCATAAATAACCTTGTTGCCATGGCAGCAGCAGTATCTGCAAGCACTGACAGTATTGAGACCTTTTAGGTAAATGAGAACTGACACCCTGCTCATAAAATGAAACTCCCAGGTTAACCAGGAGAAGAGCTCAAGTTATGTGCCAACGGGCAAAGGGCTGGAGAGATGAGCTTTGGGGTTTGAAGAGATTTCTGAGCACAATAGGTATTTCCTCACTATGCCTTTGGAAGGAAACCAGTCTGTGAGGCACAGGCCTGGCTTGGAGCACACAGGATGCACACACAGTGCCAGGGCAGCTGCAGCACCACCATGGCACTGCCCACAGCCCCCATGGTCTGGGCTCACTGCAGGCTGTGCCCTGTGCCCATCCTGCCCCATGGCTGCTGTGGGACCGCTCAGTAATCGAGGAGCTGCGATTCCTAAAAGATGTGGCACATTTCCCAAGTGCCATTTCTGACTTTCATGAATGAACAGTGACTCACACAGTGCAGGGAGAGCCAAACTGTGAGCACAGGCACAGCAGGGGCAAGTTTGGTCCATGCCAACAGAGAGGGGTTACACAATGGATCATCCCAGTGGTCTAATTCATCATCATCTCTCTGCAGTCAAAACCAGATGAGGCCTCTCTGTTCCTCTCTTTTGTTTGCACTGAGCTGCCTCTTGCTTTTCAAGCCCCTGTGGAAGTAGAGCGAGGGAGGGCAGTGGGAAGAGGGGGTCACTGACACTTTGGGGTGGAGAACTCTCCTTTAGCAGGAGGTTCATCTTTTGGAGACAAAGGAATTGCAAGGTGGATTCTGTGGCTCACTTTGTGTGTGTGTTTTGTAAAACTCTGAACCTCCAGAAGCCAAGCCAGAGCAGGACAGCACAGAAACAGTGCCCTGCCTGGTGCACAGCCTTGCTTAGCCCAGCAGGGACTCTTGGATGAGGCATTCCCAGTGAGTGGGGGTCCTCTGCTGGCTCGGGTGACCATTCAGCACCCAAACTCCTCTGGGGTCAGGCTTCCCCTGCCTTCCCTGTCTCCAGACACACACCTAATAAGCTTAATGTCCCAGGTAATTACTTCGGGAGAGCTGATCTGCTACTCCACACTGGCAGCAATAGGCCTGGTTTCAACAAGGACTTGGTAGAAATCTCTCTCACATAAAATATGCAAAGCAGCAAGGACAAAGCACACCAGGGGCCCTCCCTCATCTTCACTGTTACAGGGACTTTTTCTCCAGAGCATTTTTTGAAAATGTTCTGCAAATATTCAGTACCACTAAGATTAATGGCTTTGGTTTTATCCCAAAGACCTATTGCTCAATCTTAGGCTTGTGCTTCTGGAAAATGATGTCTGTATTAAGAGGATCACTGTGACATGCCTCCCCCTGCTCTGGCTCTCCCTTCCCGTGACTGTTTCCATGACCATCATGTCCAGCACTGAGGAACTGGCCAGTGCCTGCTTCCAAGTTTATTTTTAAGCACAGTTTTGCACAGCACAATCACTGGTGCCGATGCAAATCTCTGCTGGTCCCAGATGGAGCAGAGGCCAACGGGTCACTCCTGCTGCAGATGTGCCCCAGTCCCTCCCTGTGCTCCCTGCTGGGGCCCAAAATAGCCCTTGCCAGAGGGCACCTCACCAGTGAGCTGAGCCCTGAAAGTGACCCCTCTTATGTGAACTAATGACTCTAAATTTTCCATGCAGAGTACTGTGAGAGAAAATTTCCCTCACTGACTGCTTCTGCTTTCCAAGGAACCACTCCAGAAGTGTTCCACAGACCCTCTAGATCCCACTTTGGGAATTACTTGTGTAACTAGGATGTATTTTCCCCAGAGAAAAAGCAAAGGCTTTTTTTCTGAAACATTTTTTCTCCTTACAGGACAATGCTTCACTACTGGAGTTTCAAATACGAGGTGGACATTTTTCTTTTAGACCATTAACTCTTTCTTGGCTCTTCTTATCTTTCCAACTGTCTCTTAAAGACAAATGGGAGCTGGAGTAGGCTGGGAGATGTGCAAGAGAAACCCTCTGTAAGGAGCTTGTAGAGGGAGCAGGAACATACTGAGGCTCCTAATGGCCTTTTGGGCCACGTTTTGAAAGGAAGGGGGGTTTGGATGTAATGTCAGTCTGTGATTCCAATGTTGTAACTCCATGTTAAAGGTTTACTGAAAATCAGCATTAGCACATACTCCACACACACCTCTCTGTCAGACAGCAGGGTCTGGTAATGCTGCAGCAGCTGGTGGGGGTTGCAGGACTGCTCAGAGCAGACAGTGTGAACAGAACCCCCCTGGCTGGACCAGGCACTCAGGCTTACCCAGCCCATGGGGATGTTCTGCTCATTCCTTTCCCTCTCTGGAGGGAGGACACACACTCAGGAACCCCTCAGGAACCCCATGGTCACCTATTCCAGACAGAAATAATTACACTGATTTAAACAGGAAATCTCCACGATGCTTTTCCCAACATTAATATCTCCTTGTACAGTAACCTTATTACAGCCAGACAAGTGACCCCACCACAGTGCTGGCCTTGTTTAGAATTCCCAGTAAGCATAAGAAGATTACAATATACATCTTATTTCTGTGGCGATAAGCAGCTTAGACAATATCACTACGGGTCACTCCATACAGCAGCTCTATGGAATTATATGTAATTTCCTGGTGGGCAATGAAGTGAGCTGAAATTTCCAGCCTCGGGGCTTTGCCATTAACCCAGCAGCTCCATACTAAGACTGGAGCTTGTCAAGAGGCTGATTCTTTTGTTTCCCATAAGAAATAAGGACATTTTGACATTTACTGCATGACAACATTTCTGCAAATATAGTATGTTTCAGATAAATAAGAACATTTGGAGAATACTGAACAAGTTTGTTCCAATCATGACCTTAACAAACACTGTTACCTACATGACAGAAAACAGGATAAACTTTGGGAAGAAAAATCATTCCAAAACCAAATCAAAGTTGAACCATCTCAAGTCCATCAAACACAGGTCTCCCTTGCTGTTTTCTTCCACGACACACATCTCTGCTGATACCCCTCTGCAGAAGAGGCAGGTGAAACACCTCACCCTCTGGGTAACGCAGTGCCCATGCAGGGGGCAGTTCCTGGTGGGCAGCAGTACTGGCTGAACCCACCTTGCCCCCATAAGCCCACCTCAGGGCACCCCAGGGAGCTGCTGCCCCAGCACAGAAGTGGGTGCAAACCATGTCTCCTTGGCCTCAGTCTCAGCACAGACCTGATACCTGACTCTTTGGGAGCTACACCAGCCCAACCTAATCCCCAAACCAGGCACCACAGGAGCTCACAGAAACAGTGCAAACCTGCTTTCAGCATGAATTCCAGAGGGTTAGAGCTGTTCACAGGAGCCACACAGATCTGGACAGGAAGCATTCTGCTCCTCCCTGGTTTCCAGAGTTATATAATTCCTTCACTCATAACAGCTGGAGCCACTAATGACCACACTTCACCTCTGCTCCTCAGATGTGTTGCTGTCCTGCAGGTTCAGGAGCACTCCAGAGCTAGGCTGAACCATCCAATAACATTGTGAAGCTGCAGTAAGATGCATTAGCAAACAGGTCAGAATGCCATTGACTGAATTTGCCCAGAGAAAAGGCAGTGCATCATTAAGGAATTCAATAGATAACACAGTGTAGGGTCCAAGCAAAGCCACCTGACCTGTGGTCTGACTCAGCACTTGCAAATGTCAAGTTATGGGTTGCAAAAGGAGAACCTGGGGTGTTACAGCTGTATCAGCAATTGCCTTAATTGAGGGATTCCCTCAGGTCCCTTAACTGAGGTAAAACCACCACAGAACTGGTTTTGGTTATATGAAGGTAAGTGCTGTGCTCCTCACTACACACCCCTTCTGACCCCCGAAATCCACGTCTCACACCCACCCAGCCCAGTGCAGGTGTAAAGCTCAATACAGGTACTCAATGAACAGCCTAATTTATAAGCCAGGTGATGTGTAACCAGTTAAAAATGCCCCTTAGATCAGGTATAAAGAGCTACCTGTGGGCAAAGCTGCATGTCCAGAAGCAGAGCGTGATGTCTTTGACACAGTGCTGACCTGCCCCTGGGAAGAACCTGTGCAATCCTGTGGAACTGTTGGCTCTGGAAATCCCTGCCCTGAATTAGCTGAGCTTGAAAGGTAGAGGAAGTGCCAGCCAGGGAAGTGCCCTGGGCAGCCTGGTAGGAGATTTGTTCTGGTATTTATTAGGGGAGGCACTCCCAGAAGCACAGCCTGACAGCGCTGCACCTTCAGTGATGCATCCTGTGGTGCTGAGGGTGCTGTGCTGGCTGGAGGGGGTGAGCAGTCTGTGCCACAGCTGGAGGGCAGAGAGGATCAGGCAGGGAGGAAGGGGAGGCAGTGTGGGGTCAGTGTGTGCCTGGATTTGGGGAGACTGAGCCCAGTGCAGGTGGTGGATTTGGATTTACAGACAGCACATTCTCACTGGGAAGGGGCCGGTGTCATTGAGAGGGAGGAAGAAAGGGGAAAGGAGATCATGTTTGCTCAATGCTCTTATCTGAAGCAAAGCCTTAATAAGGATTGGATGAGCCTAGATAGAAGGGAGGGCTCCCTGTGCTGTGGTGAAAGGCTGTTGGCAGGGGGTGCTGAGGAAGGGGTGAGTGTGTGGAGCAGGGGCTCATTGGCCCCAGGAGGTCTGACACAGACAGCACCCTCTGGTCCAGGGCAGCACATGGGCATCCTGTCTTGCCAGGCTGCTGCTGCCAGCCAGCACCTGCCTGCACAGGCAGCACTGATGGCTGCCTCTCAAACTTGTAGCAAAAGTTACTTACTTGGCTAACAATTACAAATATTGCCTTGGGCAAGTGGGGTCAGGGGCTCAAATGAGCCCAAACCCCAAAGCCAAGGAGATGATACAGCAGCACTCATCTGGCACGTTCTGCAGTTCTCACTGGGGCTGGTCCTCATGTGTTTGAGCTGTTGTGGCTCCAAGGCTTGGGGGCAAAAGGGGAAAATTCTTTTTAGATGAAAAGTAGCCCTCTCTCCATACTCTACAGAAGGTAAAGCCAGAGGACGCTACAGGCTTTGTAGTATGTGATGTACTATGATGAAAGCCTGGAAAACACAGGAGGCCTGGAAGACCCATCCATTGACAAAGTGTTTTGCTTACAAGCTCAGTGTGGCTGGGAGTGGGGATATGGGAAAGTCACAGGTTTCCCTCCAGGGAAGTGCCAGTCTCACTGCACCCAGCACAACCCTGAGCAGGTACCAGGGATGTTGGGAGAAGACTCTGGGATGGGCTTTGTGCCCAGCACAACAGAGTTCACCACTGCCATGCTGAGTTATTACTGACCCCAACAAAGGCAGAGCTGTCCAAGCAGACTCTTTCCAAGTGTCCCAGAAAAAGCCATGTCCTCGTGTCTGACTCAAGAGGAGAGGTTTAGCAGCAGGGTTAGTGGGGTGAAAATGGGAAGTGTCATGCTCATCCCTTGCCCATTAGTGGCTGCTCCCAAAGAAGAATGGAAATGGGGATTAAAGGATTGAAAACTCACTGGGTATTAGTGCTACAGAAATACTCGTGGTTCGTGTTGGTCTGTGGTGAGGGTGGGTGTGTGGCAGTGCCAGAGCATCCATCCCTGTGCTCAGGGGCTGCCAGTGACTCCAGTCCCCCCTGGTGCTCCCATCCACCCCAAGGAAGCAGCTATCCTGACTGGAGCCCAAACACAGCAGGAGCCATCAGTAGTGACAGAAATTCCTCTCTGATGGCTTGAAGGACTCAGATGTGCCATTATTTCTGCATTTAAATCGACTGGCAATCAAAAGCCCTGTTTGGAAAGCCCCATTTGTGCCTCACACAACCCTAGGCTCTGATGTATACTAAAATCTAACATTAATTATGCATGAAATGTACATCTTTGGCTTTTAGGGACAGAAGAAATAGTTTTGTCTTGGGAATAACTGAGAATTATTTTGGCCTGGAGTCAAGAACACACAGCCCAGTTTGTGCTCATTTCAGTTGGGTTTGGGTTCCTTTCTAAGTGCAGGCAGCTGTTTGATGAGGGCCTGTTTCCTACAGAAAAGAAAGTTATTGTGTTCTCTGCAGAAGCTTTCAATGCACCATTTCAAAACCAGAGCAGGCAGTGCCCTGCTTGCTTTCCCTGCTCCAGAGCTGGCACCACACAGATCTCAGGTGTCTCCAGAGGACACACAACCCTGCTCGGAGTTGTATTCCATCCTTCCACACCTGAAAATCCAAGAGTGAATACTCCAGCATTCCTAAGCACCTAAGCAGTTTATAAACAGTGGGCTAAGGAGCCTGAAAAAGGGCTGCACATCACGTTGGTGATTCCATTACAGTGGGGCATCTGGAGCTGGGAGGGGCAGTGGAGGCTGGGGGAAGCTCTCCATGGTTTGCACAGCCATGGACTCTTCCTGGCTCTGTTTCTGATGGAAGGGCCCTGGTTTCCTGGCTGGTACTGAGGGGTAAGGGTGGCTGAATGCCACACAGAACCCAGGGGAGAGACAGGCCCCTCTCAGGCACCAGGCTCCAACCCGGCTTTTGCTTTCCCCTGGCTGTACAGAACAGTCTCTCAAGAGGTGAACGTGAAAAATGGGAACAGTTGTTACAGTCCTGGGCCTTTGGAGCCATATGTTGGACTGTGGTGTCCCCCTCCCCACCCATCCCAGCTGGTAACTCGGCAGCTGCCGTGGGTTTGGTGGGATGTGGGGCACAGTGGGGCATTTCTCCCTCAGAACCAGGCCAGTGCCCACAGGACCCACTCCTGCTCCTGCTCCTGCTCCTGCTCCCAGCACAGGCTGAGCACAGTCCCAGTGCCACTGTGCTCTGTGGCAGCAATCCTGCTCCAGTCCTGCTCCCCACCTTGCTCCTGGCCTCGGGAGCATCCCAGTAGCTGCCTATTTTCAGATTATGCTTCCAAGGAAGAACAAACAATGCAGAGCTGCCATGATATATATAACGATGAATCATTCTCTTAAAAATTATCAGCTGTGAAAGGCTTTCACCACCCTGGGAATAATGCAATGATGTATTTCATGGGAATCAGTGCGGAGCGTATCCATGGCAACCCCGGCCTTGCAGTTTGCCAACAGTTGGGGTAACCGGCCTGGAAGAGCTGCAGCAAAGGAACCTGCAGATTATGGGTTTCTAAAGGAAAAATCGGGCTTGTTTGGAACTACAAGGGGCCTGTCTGTGTGCTGGGCTCAGGCTGGCTTGGTTAGGACATTACAAGCCCTTCAGGGGGTGTCACTATCTGGGGAGGCCACCCATCACCCACCACCCATCACCCACCACCCATCACCCATCACCATCACCCACCACCATCACCCACCACCCACTACCCACCACTTCAGGGCTCATGCAGCCTCCTGGCAGGGGCAGGCACCCATGGGCTCCTTCCCCACTGTGCCCCACTCCTCACCCCCATGGCTGCACCCAGGGACCTGCAGCAGGGGCCAGACACGGGCACAGGGTACAGGCACAGGTGCTGAGCCGGGTGTGGTGCTGAGTTCAGCCTCTGCCTCCTGCTCTCAGAGGCAGTGCAGGCACCATGGGCAGGGCACTGCAATGCTATGGGCAAACTGATCCTAAGCCCACTGCAAGGGCACTGGAGAAGGGGCTTCAAATCCAACCACAGGGGCAGTATTTCTGCCTGACAGCAGTTCTAAAGCAGCTGAAATGCTTGTGATGTGCTCAAAGTCCCGTTTCCAGGGGGTGTTCCAGAGCCTGAGGTGTTTGGGAAGACAGCCCCTCTGTGGGGCTCTATCCCCAGGACGTGCTTTTTGGCAGGCTTGGAGAACACCCTGTTGTGTTCCCTGGGCTGCTTTGAGCTCTGGGAAGGTGGTTCATGGAAATCTGCTGTCCCTGCTTCCCAGAAATGCTGGGGCAAGACACAGAAACTCCCTGTATGAATGAGAAGTTTGTTCCAAGCAGCCTCTTGCATTACTCAGGAGCTGAATTTTGAACATCATACATAAAGCACTGGGGAAAGTCTCAAAGGAAAGACACATTCCAATTTGCTCTTTGGCTCTGGCACAGGTGTCAGACTCCCCCAGGTTCAGTAATATGCATCTTACAGAAAGGGAAAAAAATGAAATTTTTCTGTATGCCAGCAGGATTTTAATGAAGTTCCTTAAACACAGAAGTTCCTGCAAGAGTTCCATGGTTTGTTCAACACTTGCCAGGTCAGTCTGGAGTCTGTGTCTGCCCCAAGGAAAGAAGCAGCAGAGAAGGGCAAGTTCCTGTAGGGCATGAAATGGCTGGTTTGCTGCAGCTTGCTGGGCATCAGCAGGGTGTGTTGGATGTGCCTCCCCATGCACTCAGATCAGGAATGTCAGCAAAGGGGAGAGCAGCAGAGCTGGACCCTCCCTCTGGAGAGCTCGGCCCTGCTCCTGAGCCTCAGTCCCATTCTGGTGCTCCGGAGCCTTGGGAATGTGTGAGCTCTGCTGAGCTTTGCTCCATGCAGACACCTCCTGGGTTTGTGCCTGGTGTGTGGAGCTTGAAAGCCCAGCCTGAGGCAGCATAAAACATGATTTCTCCCTCAGCATTATGTGGTGAGTGACTCCAGCCCATCTTTATTTTCCCTGAAGCATTATGAAAGCCTAAACACTCCAAGAAAATGGCATCCATTCACAGCATGCCAAGGCCACCAGTGCACTAATAAAAATTCTAATTGCAAGAGGATAACTATCAATCTCTCTGACTCACGCTACGGAAGATGCTGAAATGGCACCTTGTTTTCATCCCCCAAGCACTCTGTCGCAGCCATTGTCTCTTTATGATAACATCCATAACGCACATGCAGTTCTTGATAGGTTTTCTAATTTCACTGAACATATCCCTTGTATTTTCCCATCAAAAATACAGAAAAAACAAAGGGGGAAAGGATCGAAAATGGCAAACAGAAGAAAAGAGAGAGAGAAAATTGAGTAAAGGGGGGTTAGGAAGAAAAATAATTTGGCTTCTAACAACCTAAGATTTTTTTCAGTCTTCTAAAACATTAGAACCAAATATTTATCCATTTCAACTCTCCAAACCCCACCACCCCACATGGCACCAGGTGAGTGCAGCTGCCGTGCCCAGCCCCTGTCCTGGGGACTGACCACCTGCTCTCCCACCCAGCACAGCCAGCCTGTTGCCTGCCAGCACTGCTCAGGAGAACCAGCCCTTCTGCCACGTGGAGGATTTCCAGGATGGGGGGATATATCCCAAACCCAGCAAAGCCAGCTCAGGGAAGGAATTTATGGATGTATCCATTATCATATTAATCCTCTGACTAACTTCCAGACAGCAGAACTGTGTCCTGGCACAGTCCCAGAGTTCCTGGGCCCATCCTCGCTCTCAGCAGCTCTACCCAGGCTTGGCCAGGCCCAGACAGTGCAGCCTCAGGAAACAAATGTGAGCAAAATCTAATTTTCTGCTGGATCAGCCTTAATGTAAATCAATAGCTGAGTTTCTGATTGCTTTGTAGGGTATGTTGGCACTGACCAGGGCATGGTTCTGTACCAGTCCTGGTGTCGAGCCTGGCATAGGTGACAGAACCTGCTGGGTTAGGGAGATGAAATGGGTACAGGTCCTCAGTGTTACCAAACTTCCCATGGGCAGTTACCAACAGTCCTGCTGCATCACCAGCACAGACAGGCTTAGGGACCTCACAGTACCACAGAGGGGCTGGTTGCAACTGAAGGATGTGAAATAACAGAAACTGGTGTTCTGAGAAGTCCTGGGAGGTGCAGGTCCATGGATCCCCACCTCTGCCTGCCTGCCCACAGAACCTCACCCTGAGTGGCTCCTGCTTAGTTTGCAGCAGTGCCTGGAGCTGTGGGGTCTGTCTGGAGAAGGGAGAAGATGGAAATATTCAGACTACCCTGGGTAATGCTTCTTTGGTGGTTAATTTGTAAAACCTGGGGCTGGACTCTGCCACGTGGCTGCAATATTTATTAATATTATTGCATTATACAAGTGGGTGCAAAAGGTCACGCTTGAGCAAAGCTGAAAGCCATTTATATCCACATGCACTGGTATATAAACATGTTCTGGGTTTGGAGCAATGGAAACTCAACCACCCAGGGAGCTCCAGGTGCTCTGTCCATGCTCCCGGCTTGCACAATGGCAGAACTAGGATGCATCACTCACTCCAGCTGTAATTCAGTTGCTGTGGCACTGCCAGGGCCAGAGCCCAGATAGGCTGGCCCTCAACATCCTGCCTTCAGACGAGACCATTCTGGTTCAAACTGCCCATGCAAGATGTCTGCTCTTCCCAAGACAAGTGGTGGTAGAGCAGAGGGTCGGGACCCACAGTCCACGTGTGTGTCCAGGGAAGAGCTTTATGATTTCAGACTGAATGAAGAGAACTCAGCCCAGAAAACCCTGATGTCTGTCCATCTTAGCCTCTGCCTTGAGACAGACCCCATGCTGGACCCACCCACACCTGACTGTCCATGAACAGCAACAAGGCACGGAGCTGACGTGTCTGCCCCTCTGTTACTGCCCTGTTTTATTGATAAATCTTGTTCACTCCCTTTGACAGGTGACTCAAGAGGTTTGACTTACAAAGAAGTGTCTCACCCTCCTCCATTTCTACTTGGTTTCTGTCCATGTCTGCTCTGTGCAAGCCCATTGCAGCCAGGGCTGGCCTGTGCCTGCCAGCTGGGCTGGGCTGTGCTTGTGCCCACCAGATCCACCAACGTGCTTTGAATTACCAGGCTCAGCAAGCACTGCTGGCAGTCAGCACCCTGCAAACCTGCAAGGCCAGTCATGTCCATGTTTTCCTTACCCACATTTACCAAGAACCATTTCAAAAAACTTCTGTGAAGCAAAAACAAACCCTGGTGGACAAAGCAGGTCTGAACACAAACTCATATGGAGCAAAAAACCCTTCCCTGTCTTCCCCCCAGCCACAGTTCTCTGCAGAGGCAGAATCCACCTGCTGGCAGCACAGATGTGCATGACAGGAATAAGATCAACAAACTTCTATGGCAGAATGAACAGAGGCTTCTTTTAGAGGGAAAGACAGATGCTTACTTTCAGAGGCCTCAGTCTGCCTCAGTGTCAGTCTGAGGTTGACCAGAACAGCCGATATCAGCAATAAACTCAGATCTGACTGGGTTTAGGGAGCCAGCAAAGTACACGTGGTGCAGGACTGGGGCCTGCAATGCTGTTTCAGGGCTGTGTTCTTTCATATTCATGCCATTGGTGGATCTGCAGTGTGCAAACAGGCAAGCCACAGAGGGGAGGTTAAAAATACTTCTGAACACAAAGCCCTAAACAGTGGAGACTGAGTTTCAGCCTATTGAGATGAGCAAACTGAGTATGTCATTCTGATAACACCATTTTCCAAAGGTGACTTTTCCTCTGGAAGTTGCCTCCCTATTAATACCACGTGTCCAGGTGTTACCTTTCACTGTTTTCATTTTGCATCACCGAGTGGCAGCTGTGGCAGAGATAAACTGACCACTGATGACACTCTGTCTTCCACAGGTTAAATGACTTTATCAATGTCCTATTAATAAAGAATCCGTTCCTCTTGATTGCCTGCTTCCTTCCAGGTACCCTGGAATCTGGCTTTCCACCTTGGCTGAGAGCAGAGACCTCATATTTTCAATTCCCAGCTGCCTGGTCAAGCCCTGAGGACTCTCAGCCTCCCACCAAAGCAGGGGTAATGTGATTTTACAGAAAAGCCCAACAATGTGCTTTTATGGTGTTGCCCCAGGGGTTTGCATTGATGGCTGCAAAAGAAAGTCATGACTAAATCCCAGATGCTCATGGGTTTTATCCCTCTGATTTTGTTTCCTGTTTGTGTAGTTTGTAAGGTAGCTTTGGCAATCATCAGTTTTGTCCATGGACCAGCTGGGAATGGCTGACCAGAGACTGAGGATGCTTTGGAGGGATAAAACCTGGTTCTCACTGTCCCCAAAAGTCAAACCCTCACAACTTTTCTAAACCCTCCTGCTGCTGGGGGCCTGGCAGCTAAAACCCCATCCCTTTCCTCAAAAACCAACCTATGAAATGATTAATTTTGATAGGTGCCAGGATAACAGAGTCCTATTTTGTAAGAATTTATGTTCTGAAGCGATAAAAGTTGAGCTACAAACAAAGTAGAAAACCAGAAAGATATGTGAACACAAATTTACATGGTTGGTATGACAACAGGGATGTTTTGTTTAGATAAGACTGAAAGGCCTTGAGGGGAGAATGAAGGAATATGTACACTCAAAAACCCCTCCCCAAAAAACAACCACATCTGGAATGGCTTCCCCAAGATAGACAAGAATTTATTAATAATTTCCTTCAGAGAGAAGATAAGGTTGGCACACAGAAGAATTAACCTGAGAATTTTCAGTTCTCAATGAGCTGAAACAGGTGTGGAACACAGTTCACAGTCACATCAGAGCTGCAGCTGGGAGGGATGCCTAGTTATTAATTGTTAGTCAGATGAACATTTCCTCTGCCTTCACTAACAATGCTCTGTGTCTTTGAGAGATGAAGATCTGCAGCCCCTCAGAACCATTCACACTCAGGCTTGAAACTTTCCCCAAAGTCCAGCTTTGAGTTTGTCTGTGCCAGGACCCTCCAGGAACCCCCATGTTGGTGGGTGAAGCCCCGGAGCTCTCCTGCCCCTCAAGAGAGGCACAGACTGGGGAAACTCTGCAGACAGAGTCCCCCTCTGGGAGTGTAAGGCAAAAACAGGCCCCTGGTTTTGTCACTTGTGGTGATTTTGGTTTCAGAGCTCCTACAGGAACAAAGCACCAGGACTGCCCAGAGTAGCTGCTGCTCACCCACACGGAACTTGCATGATGGAGAAAACCCTATTCCAGCCCCAGGGTATGGGTGACCAGGGCCGTGGGGACAGGGGGTGGTGGAGAAAGCCATGAAAGCCAGTCAGCCTGGCATGGCAGGGGCTCTGCTCTTCCCAGCTACAACACCACATGCAATCCAATACTCCCTTTGCTTCCAAACTGCTTTCCAGCTGGTTCCCTTCCCTAATAGCCAGGATGGCCACAGGGTCACTGGGCACTCAGCCCTCAATGTGTTACATGAACTGCTCTGAGGCAGTGGTGGGACAGTTCTGCACATTTCCCACTCTGGTATTCCCTGATTTTATGCACAACAAAGAGCTTTCAATTCTCCAAACTCAACAGGTATGACGTTGTATTTATCTTTAATGTAGCAAAGTTGATCACAAAAATCTGTTCTGTGGAAACTTGTGATAGTCTGGAGAGCTGTCACTTTTGTGTTTTCCTTGGAGCAACAGAAGAGAGAACAGGAGATAACAGGCTTTGATAATGTTGAATTATGATGGTTTTTGCTAAAACTACTAAGTCATAATCCACTATAAAAAACAAAACAGCAGATGTACCTTATACTCTTATACCTTCCCTTTTTAAAGCTTGTATTTTCATCTGCCTCAGAAGCCAAAATGACACAAATTGAAATTATCAAATCAAAGGGAAACATTTTTACTTCAGCAAAATGAAACACCTTTGATGTTGTTGAAACTAAACAAGAAAGTCAAAATGATTTGACACTTCCCATCAAAACTTAGTCAGTACTGACACGTTTCTGGAAAACATTTCTAATTTGAGGAGGATTCAGGAGACCCTGGACCCTCCCAGCCGGAGCCTCCCTGTCCCTCCTGCCCTGGCTCCCACTCTCTGCTCCCTGCCCATGTGCTGCCTCTGCACCAGCTCATTGTAAAACAACAATGCCCGTGCCAAAGGCTCAGGTTTTCCAGCCAGGACTGATTCTGGAGGCTGGGCAGGGCTTTCTGTCCTCCCTCCGAAGGTGCTTTAGCCCCTGCACCTTCCCTCACGTCCCTGCCAGTGGCCAGAGCTGTGCAGGGAACCCACACATCCCTGGGGGCACCACAGGGGCCTGGGGGGCTGGAGCATGGACAGCTGAGGAGCCCCGTGGGGCAGCAGGAGGTCCCTGTGCACCCCAACACTCCTGGTGGCCACCCAGGGCTGGGGGGCTCCTGCTTCCCCATTCCATGGAGACCAGTTCCACCCATGCCCTGCTCCATCTTCCCACTACAAGAGTCTCTTTAGATACTTGTGAGGGCAAAGTGCTTGGAAATCAGTTCAATTGCTACAAGCATTATCTTAAAACCTGCAGGCATTAATAAAAAGTTTATGGAGAAATTTATGCAGTGACTTACACGATTCAACTGAGAATTATACTTCATCTATATCATCTTCTACTTTAGTTTAAGAAAGAACATTATCCCCTGTAAAATCCTATAGGAGTTTTTAGGAGAGACTTAAGAAAGGAAACAAGAACTGCATATCCCATCTGATTCATTCGGTATCCAAGAGGTATCTTAATAAAGTTAGCAAACAAGATAATGTAGGCCAAAAGTACTAAAAGCTTTTCAGTCCAGGCTTCCCCAGTACAGGTGGAATAAAAAGAGGAATTAGTTGTCAAAGTCAATTAGTATGTGATTTTGTTCCAAAGTGCTCAATATTTCTAGGTCTGCCCTTTAATACTCTAGGCAGGAGAAATCTTAAATCCTGATTTTTGTATTTGACTTCAGGGAACTCACGTTTACCACCCATTTACAGAGCAATGTCTGAGGCAGCCAATTATTTATCACAACAGAGACATCAGCTGTGACTCAATTAAGCTGTTCCTCTACCTTTGCAGCCCAAGACAGTCTCCCTCTTGCTCCAGGGCTCTTTCTCTATTTGGCTGCTAAAGAAGCCTGGCCAAAGTGCTGTGCTGTGCCCCTTCCAGCCCATTCGCCCGCAGAGGGGAGAGGGAAACTCATTTAACACGATGCTTTCACAGCCTGGCTGGAGCCACCACAGGTCCAGCTGAGGCTGTCGGGGCACAGCAGCACTG
>JAWWLZ010000053.1:14274585-14358995 GCA_035041345.1 Poliocrania exsul | reverse complement strand
CTCTTTGGTTTCCCCTCTGGTTTATTCTGCTATGTAGGAGCTCCTGGGGACCCAGAGCATGGACACATTGCGTGATGTGGAGGAATGAGCTGATCCTGGAGAACACAGTGAAGGGCCAGGCTGTCCGAGATAGAATGCTTTTTATTACTTACCAAGGTGCTACCATGATCAATTCACCCTCAAGACAGAAGGTGAGGTGATGATATTGACCTCTTTAGAAGAGGATTTGAGCCTTCTCCAAAGATCTTTGGTGCAATACTTGTTGTACACAGTAGCTAAATACCTTGCGTGCCTTGCAAAAGAGATGTGGAAATAAGAACATGGGCAGAGCAGACAACACACAACTTCTACAATGCAAACTCCTTTCCACAAAGCTTTAGTCATCTGCTAAGCTTCACCTACTCTTCACACATGACAACTGTTCCCAAAACAGGGCCCTGGATAACAGGATTAGAAACTTGACTATCTCAGCTCACCTGTGTTCTGACTAGAAGAGGCACGATTAGATCCTAAACCAGATGTGACACTGTATTGTTTCTAGAAATGAATGAAGTTAACATAGAGATGGGATAGAAACAGAATGTTTCATTCTGCATACAGAACTCCAGCTGGAATGCAGAGCTGCTGCCACAACCAAAGGGGTCTGTGGCAACGGCTGGGAATTGTGCTCATTCCTTCTTGCCCCTGTTAAAAAGTACTTCAGCTTATTTGTTGGCTTTCCAACCATACCAGAGCTCTTCATCTGGGAATACAATTTCAGGCATTCAGTAGAGTCTTAGCAGGGGCTTTAAGTGAGATTTCCTGAATATCTTCCTGCTTTCCTCAATTTTTCCTGTGATCTGGCTAAACATTTCAGCTGATCCATCTGAGGCAGTGCTTGAGATAGACCTGGAGCCGTCAGGTTCAGATCTCCTGTGAAGGCCATCCCAGCAGAGTAGCAGCAGCAGAATAACTTCACACCCTGGAGTCTCCTGCCATTGCTGCCTGTTCATTGCAACCTTCAAAGGGTGTCCCCTCCACCATCTGGTCCTGTGCCAGCCCCTCCTGGGGTTTGGAAATGGCCTTGGAGTCAGGGATGGCCCTCCCTGCCAGGGATCCAGTTCCAGACCTGTCTTGCACATGAGCCCCAGCAGCAGGGAGGGCACCACCCTGGCACTGTGCCCCCACCCCAGGGGCACAGGTGGGGAGTCTGCTCTGCAGCATCCTCAGTGCTTTTATTATCCACACTAACTAGAGTGAAGATAAGCCTAAGCCAGGCTGTGGTCCCCATGGAAACGGGTCCAAAGAGCTCCGGTTGATTATTAATCAAGGTATATGAACACCCTTTCTCCTCCAAAGATCCTGAGGGAATGTCTCCCATGAGGAGCCCCAGGAGCAGATGAACACATACCCAGCAGGCTGCAGCCTGGGGCTGGCATGGGATTTTACTTGCTTTTCCCACGAGGGATGGAAAGGAAAAAAACCCATTTGAATCTTGAGCAGGTTTCCACCCTCTTTACTCCACAAAATGCCACAATGAGACCGTTTAGAGACATGAAGTCACACTTTGTCTCCTTGGTCTTGCTGCTTGAAGGCCAGTGGTGGCATTTCCAGGGCTGGCATTTGGGATGACAAAGTGTTTGCAAGCAGGGGTGAATCATTTCCCTAAGGACACCCTCACACTTGTATTCAGGAGGAGAAAATGTTCTTCCTTTGCCTTGACAGCCTTTTAGCTTCGCCGAAGTCGACCCCTCAGACGTGCAGTCACACACAGTGCTGTCCCTGTGCCCTCAGCTGTGGCTGCTCCTGCTGCTCCCAGCACAGAACAAACACAAATGCCAGGGCCAGACTGCCTCATGTCAGGAGTTCTGGGGCACGTGTGGGAGATTCCGAGTAGCACAGACAGGAAGGGGCTTTAGAAGACTCAGACCCCTCTTTCTTTGGAGCAGTTGACAGCCACCAAGGCACTGCCCTGGCAGGAAACCTGTGCCCCCTGCTCCACCCCTGCCAGTTCCTAGACTAAACTGGCACTGCAGAGTGCAAAAGGAGTTGATTTCCAAGAGTCACATGCTCCCTCACTCCAGTTCAGCAGTGCCTCTCAGAAGACACACACAGATCCTGGATCTATTCTCCAGCCAAACTCAAACAGAAATTTATTTCCCTCTGACAAGTGAGGTTTTTTTGCACAGTTTTCAGGCAAAGTCTGAGTTAGAGCAATTTTTACAAAGAAGAGAAAGGGCCCATCATGTTCTGGAAACCAGAGCAGGTCTGTGAGCACAGGATCAGGGTCAGAACAGGTCTATCTGAGTTTTCTATTTCTAGTCAAAAGCTTTACAAAATAACTCTGTGCCAGCAACTCCCACAACCTTCTTTGCATGAAAAGGGCAGTGACCTCCTGGCCAGCTAAAAAATGAAAACATCTACGGTCCTTCTGACCTCATTCCTTCCTTTCAGAAGAAAGGCTGGGAGGGGAGATGGAACCCACACGCCTGGGGGTGTTCAGGATGCCCAGTTCCAGCAGCCCCATCCTCCTTCCAAACAACTCCTGACTTCAGGCTCCAGCTTTTCACAGCAGCTTCAGCCCAAAGAAAATACAGGATTTAATGCTCAGAGGCAGCAGCTGAAATAACTGGAGGTCAGACAGCCAGATCCTGCCGGGTATGTTTGAGTCTTTCAGAGGATTAGGAAGTTTGCCATAGAAAGCAAAGGTTGTGCTTGAGCTCCTGTCTTTGCCCAGCACTGAGGTGTCCTGGTGCCTCCTCACCACCCTCTGCTCTGCTCTGCAGGAAACCACAGTCAAATCCATATGCCAAGAAACAACAGAACATTTAAATACTCATTTCCTGGTTGGACTAATAGATATGGGCTGTTTAGGCATTTGCAAAGGAATTAGGGATTTTAGAGCTTTTCAAAACTGTATTTAAAATATGTTCTATGCTCATGGAACCAGGAAGCCTGGGGCACCATCATGAGAACAGATCACATGGGGCTGGCTGTTTCCACATTGGTGCCTTATCCCTTGGGCAGCAACAATTTTGTAAACTCATGGGGAAACACACCCAGGAGACAGCTTTGGGCAAGAATCTCTGGCCTTAAGGAAAGAAAACACAGTGGTGAATAATGATCTCAGCAGGAAATTAATGACCTGAGAATATTTTTGACTTTTCTTGACATAATGATGAATTTGCAGAAGAACTAATAAAGACAGTGGATAAATGGTTAATGTTCCCCTGCAGATGGTCACAGTTTATTACTATTATTACTATATTATTATTATAATGATACAGAGACTGGCAGGGAGAGCTGATTAGCAGAGCAAAATCTCTTGGAGCTGAAAGTCACTTTTAGTTCCTTTAGAACTGTCCCTTCTTTATAGTTCTCTAACACTACCAGCTGCCCAAGAGCCTCTCCAAAAATTTACCCCATTTTTATCATTTGCCTGTGTTTTCTTGAGGAAAACCCCCAGGAATGTCTGTAAACAGCTTCCCTTCCGAGCAGGCAGAGGCCCACAGGCTCTTGCCAGGGCACAGTGGAACAGTGTGGTGGTGCTTTTCAATCCTGTACAACTGGGAGGAAAAGCATTTTCCAACCTATCAGGATTTTAAATGAGAAGCAGAACTGGAATGTTTCACATCAGCAAAGTTTGCTGAACTTGACTTCTAGCTCAGCAGCCTTCCTGAGCACAGCTCAGTGTCCTTCCCAAAATACAACGTGTACTGAGCACACTTTGCTGTGTCTGAGCTGCTTTACTGCTCTACTTTTTCCTTTAAAAACATGCATATTCTGAGGTTGTTTTTCTTTAAATAGCTTGGTCCAGCCTGGGAAGAATGAAAGGCAGACAGGGAGGAAGAGGGCAGTTCTCTGCTCAGTTTTTGCCATGCACCATCTCTGGATGTGGCCCAACCTTCCTTGGAGCAAGTAGGAATTTTTCAGGTTAGGCAAAACCAGTGCCAGTATCTGAGTTTCACACCTGAGAGAAGTGATGCACAGGGCAATTTTGGTTTTAACCAAGCCTTGCACTTGAGATCAATGATCTCTGAGATCAATGTCCTGGCTGACGGCACCTCCCTCCCTGGCTTGTCCTCCTCCTCCACCAGCTTTGCTCACTCAACTCTGAGCAAAGCAAGAGACTGATTCAACCAGGAGAGATGCACTGAGAAGCCTCTGTATGTTCATACAACAACACCCAGGGCAGACAGGAGTGATTTCCATTGCTGCCAACAGCCAGAAGGGCACAAGGGAATGGAGAGCTGCCAAGAGCAGGAGGGCCTGAGGGAGCCACAAGTACCCACTGCCTTCACAGCTGCCAGTCGGATGGGGTGGACCTGAGCATCACACACAACCCAACAGGCAGGAACCTCCAAGGAAAGGCTCTTTGGCACTACAGCCTCAATTTCTGCTGCTCCATTACACTCCCAGTAAGCCCAAATGGTGTCTGATCCTGTCTCTGCTGGAGATGCTTCCCTGTGTCCCCAGCCAGCTGCCCAGAGCAAGCAGATGGACTGTGGGTTTGCATCCACAACCTCTCCAATGACAGTGGATGTGTTGGCTCTAATGCCCCCAGGACACTGTTTTGAAATAACATTCAAAACAAAATAAAACAAAGCAGTTTTTTATTACTCCAGAGATTTTAATTTGGTGGGACTGCCCACTACCACTGACCATAAAGTGTTACATTAAAATCAAATGATATTACAAGAGTATGTTACAGAGTAAGAGCATGATATTAAAAGCCAGCTGTAATTTTAGCAATCTTGTCCATAATAGTGGTGCTCCTCAGACTCTGGAAGAGCCTGATGCATGTTTTACAGACACATTTTTATTGACTATAATTTATAGCCTGAAGCACTATTGCCCCTATATGAAAAGAACTGTTTTGTTTTCCAGTGAGCAAACAGCTCCCCAGAAGGCACCCAGGTCCTCCAGAGAGAGGCAAAGGCAATAAAATGTTTAAGGCAGAATAAAGAATTTACTGCTGGACCAACACAGACTATATATAACACCTTTTGCCAGTGACCTTTCCTGGACAACATAAACAGAGATTGCAGCCTGACCCTCTGGCAATGTGCTGCTTGAACGTGTGCTGTCTGAGGGGACAGCAAACTCACCTGCCCTGTATAAAGGGACATGTTCTCCACAGAACAGCAGCTCAGCAATCTGCAGGCTGCCATGCAAGCAGCAGACCTGTGGGCAGTGCCTTCACTGCCCTTACCCAGCTGAGAAAGCCCCTGGCACACCCCAGTGCTGCTCCCTTCTCCTCCTCCACAGGACATCCTTGCAGAGCTCAGTCTCTCCAGATTCCCACAAGAGCTTTGTGGGGCAGGGTGGAAGCCAATCTGTCACTCGTGGAATGACCACGGGGTGACAGGAGAACAGCCCTAAGGGGATCCTCACCATGGTTCCAAGTGATCACCTTGCTCAGCAGCACCGAAAGAAAGCAGAATTTCCAGAGCCAAGCCCAACCCTTTTTCCTCCCCAGTGAAAACAGATTTGCCACACATCGGTTATCCAGCCCTAATCAGCCAGCTGAGCTTCTACTAATAAAGAAGTGAAAAACTTCCATTTCCAACATGCCTGTTTCCCCAAAATGTACCTAATTTATGCACATTTAATTACAGCAGTTGCAGATCAAAATAGCCTTTGCCTGTGTGTTCCCAGTAATTGCACATGAGCGTTAGCACAGTCTATGCATTAAAGAACATCTTAATATCTAGGGGTAAAAATAGTATCAGCTCTGCAGACAGTATAAATGAATGGCTATAAAGCTCTCAACAGTTTACTTCCAGCAAGGTTTGCTCTGTAATTTTTAACCAATCAACATCTTTTCAGTTGACAAATGTGAGCCAATATGGCTCATGCTGCCTTGTGAGGCTGAAAATAGATTCTGCAAATATGTTTCTGAGTGCGGAGGAGGTTCATGCAAGTGAAGCAAAAGATGAGGAGAGGAAAGATGGACACGTTTTGGTTCCTGGGGCTGGATTTGAGTCTCTCTCATCTGCCTGTGCTCATTAATCAGTCCAGAAAGGAAACACTGATCCTATTCCCAGAGTACCTGACTTGTGCTCAGAGCAGAGAGTGCCATGGGAGTGACAGTGCGTCACATTCCCACAGAAGGACAGTGCAGAAACACCACCTCCTGTGTCCTACCACATCCCACCAGCAGGTAAAAGACAGGCACTGGTGCTCAGCTTCCTATTTCTAATGCTTCTGCTGCTAAAATTAAGATCCAAGGTAGCCCTAACATTCACCTTTACCCAAACAGAAACTGGAAATTTAATTGGGTTTTAGTTGGAAAACAGTTTTATGATGCAAATCTCTATACTGCTCACTAGTTCCGTCATCCTCAGACTTTTTGGTTCTTCTAAAGAAAAAGAAACACTTCATTGACTTGCTCATTCATTTCAGGAAGAACAATATATGAGAAATGTTCAAGCGCAACTTATATAAAGAGCTGTAACAGCTGGAGTGGAAGCATTACTTGTCCAAAACTAGAATTTGCTACAGCTCTATGATTTTTATGTCTGGCAAAATATAGTAAAATTATCATATAATAAATTACTTACAACTGACCTATTTTTATTTAGAGCAAGCAGAGAAAAAATATCTGCAAATGAGCTGGAGGAGGAGGGGCTTGGAGGATGTCTCGTGGAGCTCCAGGGAGCCAAGCCCTTTGAAGAAGAGATAAAAGGAAAAGCCAGGCCGTGTTTCAGGGATGAAGGCAGCCTTCACTCTCAGAAGAATGAGGATGGCGACCCAAGGATCGAATTTCACAGGCATGTGCATGAGAAGTACCTAACAGTAGAGTTTGCATGGTTGTGTTCCTCCCCACAGCTCTGATTTGGTAAAATCCCAGGGCTTCCAAGTCTCTGGCCCATGGAGCAAGGAGGGAAAGGGCAATTTCATGAGGCTGCAGGACCACACAGAGAAATCTGCCAAAAGGGCCTGGCCCCTTGGTGGGAGCACGACAAAGGAGTCAGGAAGGTGTTGCTGAGGCAAACACAGCCCAGTGCCTGTGCCCTGTGCCAGTGTCCAGCCTGCCCACTCACACACAGTGTCCTGGAGGGTGCCCAGGGCTGCCCCCTGACCTCGGGCTGCTCTCCTGGGGCAGGGGGCAGGTCCCTCTCCAGTGCCTCAGCTTCCCTGGGCCAAGGGTGAGCAGTGCCAGTGCCCTCCAGCTGCCTGGTGAGGTCAGTGGGTGAGAGGACAGTGAGTGCTGGTGTTCCAGAGGGCTGCACACACCAGCTCAAGGTGTGTCACAGCTGGAGGACACACTGCTGACTTCAGACAGTCCCATCATGAGACTGGTACAGGTCTTTTCAGGCTTTTGATCTGCTTCTGCTTTTTAACCTTCAGGGTTTGGGTTGGGTTTTTTTGTGCATTCATGAGGACCTGAGACTGTAGTTTCTTCTTTCAAATGAAGCTGAGACCTCTATGTACTCCCAGTTTTGGCACGGGAGCCTTCAAAGAAAGCACCACCAAGAGTCCAGACAACTTGCACTGAAGTCCTTAGTCCATCAGTACAGAGCCACTGCAGTGTAATGTGTTTGTCTGCCTATAGTTTGATAGATTATTCCTTAGCTGTAAATACCCACCCACTGCCTATTTGCCACTGAAATCATGCAGAGACAAGTGAGCTGGAACAGGGGCTGGAGTTGTGTGCCTGGGCCATCCATGCATGTTTCTGCCCAACACTGTTCTGTGCCTAAAGGACATCACACAGTGAATCACACTGTATGTTCTCAAAGAAAGCAGCGATTTTCTGCCTTTCTTCTGTTACTCCACCTAATGTAGAATCTAAAGGAACCTCTGTCATGCATCTTAAAATTGTCCTGTTACACACCAGAACCCACTGCTGCTGTGACAGGAACAGATACGGGAGGACAAGAGCAGAAAAAACACATCCCAATGGGAAATGCTCCTTTTCAAATACTGAAATTAGCCAAGAAGTTAAAATTTTATCAAAATACCTCCCATTGAAAAAAAAAAGTCTGTTTTATGGTTGCAACTGGTTCCTGCCATGTCAGCAATCCTATTTGCTTTTTTTCCACAGTGACTTCTTTTTAGACCCTCTTCCCACTAAAGTCCTGTAGTGTTGAATATTTTTCTGAGTGGTGATGGAAATGCATCAAGAGGGAAGGAGGGAGAGTAGGGAAATGCATTTCCATTTCCACATTGCCCTGTGCTCCCTGGCACCAGGGGTGCTGTGGGGAGTCATGCCATGTCAGAGCAAGTGAGAAACTCACTCAACAAGAAGCAGAACACGACACAATTCGCTGTATCTGACACAAGATGACACAGGTTGTCACAAGAGTGCTGTGTCAAACAGCCAGGGAAGGGAAATAACAAGAGACACTTCCCAGCTGTCTGGACAGAGGTTGGGAGGCACAGCTCTTTGAGCACTGCAGGGGCAGAAACTCTTCCCCTGGTCTTCTATTGATGGCAAAACCACATCAGAATTAGATGTGTTCTTCTCTGAAGCTTCTTTCTGCTCCTGTGTATTTATAGCCTCCTTCAATCCAGATAACGTGGCTGACAAAGCAGGATTGATTTGATTAGCATGTAAATAAAGCCTCATTGCTGCTCCTAGCTTGTCTGTCACCGTTATGTTTTGATGGGATTTCTGTCTGCCTTTTCTATTTACATCTGCTTCTTAGTGTCTTAGAACCATTTAGGGTGGAAAAGACCTCTCAGATCATTGAGTTGAATTATTAACCCAGCGCTGCCAAGGCCACCACTAACTCCTGTCCCCAGGTGCCACATCTGCATGGCTTTCAACCCCTTCAGGGATGGTGACCCCCCCTCCCCCCCTCCCCCGTCCCTGGGTAGCCCTGCTGAGCTCCTGAGGCCTCATTTTGGAAAGGGCTCTGGTCTCTGGGAACTGCTGGATGGAGACTCCTCATGCAGCAGCACCACAAGGCACATGTGGACCCTCCTAAGCAGAGATCCAGGACTGATTTCCCACTGGGTCATGAGCAGCACCAAGAGCATGGTGGTGCTCAGCACCTCCCCATGTTGGTCTTCACTGGTCAAGTGAGGAATGAGCAGGGACCAGGCAAGCCAAAATAGCTGCATGAAAAGTAAGCACTCCAGGACATGGCCAAGTTTGGAAACCTCCTAGAAGGATGCTAAACCCTTGGCTTGATTCACCCAGGTACCAGTGGACACCTGGGCACCACAGGGGCAGGAGACACGGACAGACTTCTCTAACCATGCTGGTCTGGGAGAGCAAGGTGTGACTGAGGCAATGCCTTGGCTCTCAGACCACAAAAGACTGGCTCATTTCTTGCCTGGCAGTCGAGAGGCTGATTGGATCCTGTCTGTGCTGCAGCTGATGTGGAAAGTGCCTGAAATCCAGCTGTGCCCCAGCTCAGCCAGTGCTGGCTCCCAGCCCCAGCTGCTCATGCTCAGCCCACGCTGGGGACCAGCAGTGACTTCTGGCCACACTTCCCTTGCACTGCCAGGCAGGATCTCAGGTCCTCTGTGGGGCTGCTCAGCCTCAGTCCTGAGCAGAAGTCCCCAGCAGAGACAGAGGTCCCATCCTGAGAATGTGGCAGTTGCTCCTGACCCGGCTGCAGGAGCAGAATTCCATCAAAGCCATCCTGCACCTCCCTCCTCATGAGGGACCAGAGAATACTGGTATATTCATATCTGTTTCCAGTGGAACAGTTCGAGTAGCTTACAGAGGAAAGAAAGAATCCAAGCCTGCTCCACTGAATGCTGGGAATAAAGCAAAAGGAGCCAGAGATGGAGAGGTTCCAGATTGATTGGTTCAAGTAATGGTTAAATACATATTTCCCAGAATTAAACAAACAAATCCCTTCTCCAAAGAACTTTCACCACTCCCCTGTCAGCTTCAGAGCTGGTGCTGTTTTGAGTCACGATAGCAAGGAAAGATAAATCTGCAGAATCTTCTAACAGTAACAGCTCCAGGAGTGAATCTTGACAGTGAAAGATGGTTTGCAATAACCTGTTAACAGGAGACAGAATCCCAATAAACGGAAGTGGCAGAAATCCACAATATAAAGCAACAGACTGCGAGCTAAAACCGATCATCAGATAAATCGCTACCACCAACCCAAGACTTAAAAATAAACACAGAAATTGCCTTGCAAAACTATGAAAAGAGGTGCTGAGTGGAGGATCAGGTCTGTGTATGTGGGCAGGGATGTGCACACTCACACGTGTGTGAAAGCCTGTGTGCACAGGCTCACATGTGCCAGAGCATGGGTGAGCATCCCTGAGCTAATGGATCCCAGATCTCTGGCTTTCCTCAGACTAACCATGGCCCCAGGGAGTGTCCCACACACCTCTGAGGGCCATACCCTGGGCCACAGGGAAGGTGTCAAGCCCTGAGCCCAGAGGAGGGGCAGCTCTGCTCTCCTCTAGGAGCCCTGCTGGGAAAAGCAGACAGAGCAAACTCAGGGGCACTTGCTTTCCTTTCCTCTGCTTGGGGCAGACCAGATTCCTGCCATGCCACAGGACTGCTCTTGGGATGTTCCCTTTGCTTCTCAAGATGAAAATCTCTCTGCTCCACGTCTCAGAAGCCCAGGGCACACCCCCAGCTGGTCTGAGGCTGGTCCCACTGCCCAGGTGTAGCACAGCTCAGCCCCAGTGGAGCAGGGGCCCCCCGGGCTGCCCTCAGATTTGGGAGGGTTTGGTTTATTGATATGCAGATTTTGATCTTGCAATAGTCCTGAAGCACTGCAGGTACATTGGGCTGCTCGTGCCAGCCAAGAATAATTACAGCTGTGCACTGTTATCTAAGACAGGTCTCGGTCTCTCAGGCCCAGATGCCACATTGACGGGCTCCCTGGAATTAGATGTGCACTCAGCCATTAGAGCAACAGGCTGGGTTAGGAAAAAATGGAACTTCTGACGTAAATTGAAAGGAAGAAACTACCTTTTTGAAGTTTACCCAGAAAGGCAATGCAGAAGGGTTTTGTTAAAGCAATGCCACATCAGTTTGTTTCCCAGTGCTGGAGCAGCCAAGGGAATAAATATGCTGAGCCTCCACACTGCTCACTCTGGGAACAGTGGAAAGGGTTCATCTGATGTGAAGGAGAAAGAGAAGCACAAAAAATAAATTTACCTTCTGTGTCTCTAAAACAAATCCAACAAAGCTGTGCTTTCAGATGGAAGATTTTTCTTCATTTAAAAATTACTCCTTTACCATCCCCAAGAAAGCCCAGGGGAGGACCAGCATTCAGGGCACCCCTGGCCCTTCCATGCATTGCCAGGCTCCTCAGGTGGCCTTGGCAGAGCCATCGCTGGGATCCCGTCCCCCTCCCTGAGGTGGGATAATGGCATTTCTGGATGTCATTGTTGTTGATGTTGCTGTTCTTGTTGTCATTATTATTATTATTTTTATCATCATCCCAGCAAAGAAAGCCCCTCAGAAGCACTCACTCACTTTTGTGCCCACTTTGGGGCTGTGGAAGTTATAGGACCATTTCTGTGTGAGCAGAGGCAGAGAGTTCCCCGTGGGAACACCTGTCCAGGTGCAGGGTCAGAGCCATGGCCTGGCTCCTGCTGTGGGGTTAGAGCTCCAACCCTGGCAGGGCTCAGCACAGAGGCCCTGCAGCACAAGCCCTCAGAAACTCTGCATGCTGACAAATTCTGTTGTGAGATAAATGCCAATACATGCAATGAATCCCCCTGGTTGTGGCAGTGGAGTGAAGCTGCAGGCTGAGGGCCTGCACACTTGGATTATATTATCCAAAGGAAGCACCAGCCAAAGGCTGGCTAATGTCATTTTCCCTCATTAGGAGGTTATTAGTGATTGCACTCACAGCACTGCACTGCACCCTGACGCTCGGCAGGACTTCAGGGCTCTCATTTAGAGGAAAAGGGAAAGGACAAAGTTCACCGTCATGAGTGTTAGGGCAGGGAAGGGCCCATCTAAGCCTTGTTCATGGGGTCCTTGAATCCCTGGGCATCTGATGGCATGACTGTAGCAACAGGAATGTCCCTAGTTTGGTGTGGATGTGCAGAAGTGAGGGAGGGAACCCCACACGTCCCTACAGCAACATCAGCCCTGACAGCACATGCTGGGCACGTTTGGTGTGAGCCACAAGGGATGACACCTCCAACTGCACGTGCAGGTGTGTGTCTGTGTGTGTCCCAGCACGGCAGGACTCACCCCTGCCCTCCCTGCTCTGCCCTGGCACAGCCCTGGCACAGCAGCTGCTGCAGCCGGGGCCGACAGTGCCATGGGGGCAGGAACCACAATTGTCAGCTACAGGAAATCCAGGTTATTACAGGTTTAGATAATAAAACCCTTCTGCCTTGGAGAGAAAGAGGCTCCAAATCTTGAAATTTCCAATTAAATGAAGTTCAAGGAAAAGCTGACTCACTGAAACATTGTGCTTTAACAAGCTTGATAAGCATGATGTGAATATTAACTATAATAAGGAAATTATAGTTAAATACAATATCTGTATTTAACATAAAATTAAACAAAACAAGACCATCAGTTCATTTGGGCTGTTCCAGTGGGGAATTCAGATAAAATTAACTCAGCCCACAAAGCATCTTAATTTGAACATGACTGAAATATTGTGGTTCTGCTGGCAGATTCCTGAACAAACCCAATTTTTTTAGCCAAGTTACGTGGCTTCAACAGTAAAATTATCTTTTCTGGTGCACAGTCCCACCCTAACAAAACCCCAGACAAGGTCTGAACATCTCCAAGCCCAGGACTGGTCCCGGTTGGTGGGAGCACAGTCCCTGCTCCCATTTGGCTGTCCCACAGCACTCTCCTTCCTTGAAAACAGGGAGCAAAGCACCGTTTGAAAGCAAACACTCCACCTTCTCCCCAGAATCTTTTCTGCTTGCCTTTCAAGGGACCAGCCCCACTAATCACTTTGGTATTTTGAATCCCTCCTTGTCCCAGCCAGCTCCTCCCCGCGCAGTCATCTGACGGCGCTGCTGCAATGGCAGAGCAGGGATCCAGGACAGGCATCCCCGGGGCAGGAACGCCTCTGCCTCGCTTATAACACAGCTGCTATTTTTATGCATTACAGAGACCTAAAAAAAGCTGATTTTTTTTTATAAGAAGTACTTCAGGGAAAATGAGACTCTGCACTGAATCTCTCAGTAATTTCTGAGCAGCTCGTCCCCCCCAAACCCTCAGCATGCCCAGCCCCTTCCCCTGCCTGCCCTCTCCCACTGTCAGCAGATGGAGGAATGGCCGGGGGGCTCTGCCTGCCTGTGCCCCCCCAGGGCTGCTCCAGCCACTGCACTCCCAGTGAGCCCCAGTGTGCTTGCCATTTTTGGCAGTCAAGCCCAGAAATATGCAGGAGACATAAATAATTCCTTTTTCGAATTTGGTCAAGAGGATGGAGCGCTGGATTCTGCCAGCGGGGCTGGGCAGGCAGGGGCACACGGAGCATTGCCCCCTGCCAAACACGGGGGGCTCTGCCAAGCTGCCCACTATCCACCCTTTCAAGGATGAAGCAAAGGAGAGGAACCCAGAGATCTGACGGCAGCCCTGAGGCAGGACATGTTTTTAACAGTAACTTTTGCAAGTTACTGGGCAGGCCAGCAGAGGCTGATCCAACAGGCACCAAACTGCAGAGGGCCCTGCCCTGAAGTGCTCCCAGCCCAGGGTTTGGGGCAGTGGTGCCCTCCTCCTGTGGGTGCCCTTTGAGGCACATGTGAGGCAGGGCCTCTCTGTGCTTGGGCAGGGGAAGGTTCTGGTGGAAACAGGAGCTGCTGCCCAGCTTGCCTGTCTCCTGTACTCTGATCAGGCTGCCACATCTCACCAGAGCTGCTCAGAGGGGTTCTACGCTGGAAAAACGCCCTTGGAGAGCGTGTTTCTCTTACCCAATCCAACATGTGTTATGTACCTGCATGCTGCCATCCACTTGGTCCTTGGCTGCTGCACTGCTGCGGCCTGCCAAGAGGCTGAAGATCACAGCCAAAGACCCACTTGTTAGGGAAACAACCATTCCTCTTACACATTATGACATGGATGAGTCTCAGAGTGACATTCAAACGTACATCAGGCCCTGAGCCCCTACAGGTGCGTTCTCCCTGTCCAAGGCTGCTGACACCCTCCCCAGAACAGCTCCAAACCCCACCAGCTTCGTCCTCCCTGGCCCCCTTACACCTCCCCATGCTCATCAGAAAATGCCAACACATGATGAAGACCTCACCTCCCAGAGCTCTCATCCAGAGCATCCTGACTGACCAGCACAGCACCAGGACAAGACAGGAACGAGGTGCTGGCACTGCATTTCATAACCCACAACAGTGTTTGGGCGACAGCTTATTACCCAACATCTGACTCTGCCTTCCTTCAGCGTGTCTCAATTGGGCTGATGTGGCTCTGACCAGGACCTAAATGTCCTTGCCCAGCAGTGGGAACTCCAAACCAATTCATGCTCTGAAAACTTCCCATCGCCTGCCTGGGATCAAAATCCATGGTGACATCTCTGCCTCTGCCAGCTAGAGCAGCTTGGTGGGAGAGCAGCTGCTCACAGAGATGGAAGCAAACATTGACTGACACAGCTCTGATTCTTAACCCAGGATCTGTCACATCCAGGCTGCATGGAGGAGTCATAAAAATAGGCAAAAAGGCAGGAGATGTGCCTTCAGAATGGGATGCCTGCTCTCATCATCAGTGGACACAACCCCAATTTGCACACCAGGGCATCAGCAGGAGGAAGGAGGAGATGGTGTGAATAAAAGAATGGACCAGTGGTGGTCCTCATCAGTGAAGGATATGCTTGAATTTGGTCAGGTCCTCCCTCTCTGCTCACTCACTCTAGACTCTTGCAGACAGAGCCACCTCACCAGCTCTGCAGTCCCTCCCCATCCCATTTCAGATCCACCAGCACTGCTCCCCATCCACACTGTGACCAGCTGTCCATTCCAAACAAGCACCTCCTCAAACAAGGCAGAGGAAAAGAGTGAAAGCACCCAAAGCTCTTTGGAACTTCCTTCTCAATTAAATAGAACCTCGTGGTGAGCAAGGTATCTTCATGCCCCACACCTGCTTCCCTTTGTGTGTAAAGCAAAACCAAGCACAGAGTGAGACCTTAATAGTGAGGAAACTGCAGGCTGGGCAGAACTTCTCATGTACAGACAGGGATCAGGAAACTGTTTAAGACACACACACAAGGCTGGGAGGACAAGGGACCTGGCAGGGGGCAGCTTTGGCAGGAGGTCCCCTCTGCACTGCTGGGGTCCCACAGCCCAGATAGTCTGTGCTCACCATTGCAGAAGCCTGCAGTGGCATCAGACCTGGTCTCCTGTCAGGGAAGTCTCAACTTGAATATCTGAGCAGTCTCTAAAACTGGCCTGTGACCATGGCTCATGCACAGAAAGAACCTGCCCCCTTGATTTCATTAGTTGCCTAAAAGCCTCTGCAGCAGAGCCCTTAGCACTGAGAGCTACTTCATGCCAGTGTTTACTTCGGCTCTCCAACTGCACAGGAAAAAAAACCACAAAAAACCAACCCTGAAATACTCTCCTGGTGCCCTGAAAACAAAACACTCCAGAGTTTTGGCACCACGGGCTGATCCTTGGTAGGTGGAGATTTGCATTGACTCCAGCTGAGCTCTGCTCTTTGACATCAGCGCAGGAACTCGCCTGCGTCTGCAAATCCCCTGCTTATGCAATGCCACTGAGAACATTCCCTTGCTGCTGCTCCACCAGGCTGTAAATACAGCCCTGGCCAGCTGTGGAACCCACACACCACAGGCTGCAGGAGCACCAGGAGAGCTGCAGGGGAGCAGGGATGGCTGGGAAAGCAGGGCTTCATTTGTTTGGTCCCTCAGCACAGGTGGGAGCTCCTGAAGGGCTGTGTCCCATCCTCTGTGAAAGGACTCAAGAGGGTTTCCCCCTCCTGCCCACAGTGTGTGGTGAGCTGCTCCTCTGCCTGCCAAGGCACTGAGCTCCCTGAAACAGCCGTCAAGGGCCCTTTGAGCTGCAAAGAGGGAAAAATCTCATGTTTACTCACTGTGGGTGAAAAAATATTTGCTGGAGGGCCCAGTTTAGTGAATAATGAGGGGATAAAAGGGCTGCAGCAGCCCCAGTAAATCTGTCTCAGGCTCAGTGCTCCCTTTTTCCATTGTAATCTCCTGGCACTGGATGCCGTGGCAGTGACAAACTGCTGTGCCTCCTGTAAGGCACACGTGACGTGGGAGCTGCTGTGCAACTCTGGGGGAGCTCAGAGCACCAGAGGGGAGGGATGCCCACAGCCCCCTTCCTCCTGCACACACACTGGGATCCCCCAGCTGTGGGGTCCAGTCCAGCCTCTCGCCAAAGGGAGGGATGGCCCCACATCGCCTGGCATGACTCCTGCATTCCCAGCCCCTCCCAGATGCTCCAAAACCTGGATCTGGCAGATCACCACGAACAAAACACGGGCCACTAATGGCCCTGCAGGATTTGCAGGCTCCAAATGAGGGGGGTGTCTGAATTTTCCTTCTTGTGCTTTTAAAGTGTCCCCAGTCACAGCTCGCAGCTCCAGGAGTGGGAATGAGCTGCCATGGAAACCTCCAAATGCCCTTTCCTAACTGGCTGCCTAACACACAGCTGAAGAGCATTCCCTCCACAAGACACACAGCTAGGAAATTACCCCTGGGATCCCCTGTGGGATCTTCTGTGCGTCTGCAATGTTCAGATAAATGGTTTGGACACCTGTTGTGGAGCAAATTCACTGCAAATGAGGTTGGGCACAAAAGGATCATAAGGCAGAAATTCAAAGAAATCCAGATATACGCCACTACACTTCACTCTTGTCCTGGGCTAATGAGTTTCCTTCAATGACATTTGCTGCCACAAAGGTATTTCCTGGTGCTATGAGACTTGCAAGGAAAAAAAGAAATATTTCCATTTTTTGCAGGTAGACCACGATCCAAATAATCTCTCACCCACATCTCTCTCTGATCAGGGCATCACAAAACACTGTCAATAAGCCCCAAGTCGCTCAGCTGAATGAGGCCGATGGGCAGAGGCACGAGAGTGTGCTGGGAAAGTGCTGAGCTGCATCAACGCAGTGGGAGGCAGGAGCCCTCAGAGCCTAAAGCTTCTTTAGTGCTGGTGACAGCGTGGGCTTGAAAGAGTTTGGTGAGCATCCTGAAGCACGAGTACACCAGAAACCCCACCCGCTGCTCAGGCTTGCTGGAAATGTAGATGTTACTGATGGAGCTTGAAATCTACTGGCCCCTAAATGTTATTTAAGAAAGAGCAGCAGATACGTAACCTACCTGAGGTCCTAAGTAGAACCATCATCAGTGCACATCTTTTGGTACCCAGGAACCTTTCAGAACCCAGCCCAGGGTAAGGGACTTGGGCTGACAGAAGGCTGCCAACAGCAGAGGTGCCCTCCTGGTTCCTCAGCTCCTGCTCTGAGCACACAAAACTCCCTTGGTGTGTGGGAAAGGGATTCTGAAAGGCAAAGACCCCCACTTTGTCCTGGAAGAGCCTCCCAACAGAGTCCCTGCCGTAAGAGCCATGCTCTCACACCAGCCATCCTGACTTTTACACTGAATTGCTCAGATTATTTGTTGTTTCAGTAAGTTTTGGGGGGGGCCTGGAGGAAGAACAGCAGATAAGATCTGTGTGAGTTAACTGAAGCAGCCATCAAGGGAAATTCTGACAGACTGATAAGCAACCAAATGCAGTTCTTGCGACAAGAGTTATCAGACAGTTTAAAGATTAATGAGCAGTACCAGCCCCTGGGAACAAGGCCTCCAGAGCTGCTGGACTCACAGAAGACAGTGTGCCACATCCAAGACATGCCCAGACAGCAAAAACAGAGTCAGGGGTGGGGGAGAAGTACCAGCTACAAGAGCACTGTACAAGCTATTCATTGCATGACTTGGCTTTGCATTTCTTCTGCTTGGTATTTGAGTCACTTGACTTGCCTTGCTGAGAGAAGGGAGGATTTCACAAGCCAGCTAGAAATTATTTTGAGCCAAACAATGCATGAGTGCTGACAGAGTACATTGCAGGCAAAACTGAGAAGGCTGGAAGGGAGAGGAGAGAGCTTTCATTTGCTGGAGGACAGATTATCAATCTGGATTTTTAGGATTAAACTATGTGGCCATTGACCCCCTCAGCCTTCTCTATTTACCCTCATCCCATCATGCCAAGAGGGCTCCAGTCTGGTGTTCAAACATCAGTTCACTCATGGCCATCCAAGGGAAGGGTCCTGCAGCAGCAGTGCAGCAGCTTGGGGTACACCCCTGCCACCCATTCCTTTGTTCACTGGTTGTGCCTGGCTAATCTGTCTTTAATCACTTTAAATTATCCAGCATTTAAGGGAGATGCTGTTTACAGGCTTTAATTGCCAAGTTCCTACCAGTTCTTGTTGCTGCAAAGCTCTTGTGCTGTCACTCAGATATGGTCTCTTGTTGCAAGACAACACCACAAAATTTCACTACGCAGAAACAGAGACCTTACACAAGCTTGGCATCTAATTACCAGCAAAGATCAAGAAGTTGCTAATATCTTTATCAAAATACAGCATATGTTGGATATACAGAAAAACCAAGGCTCAGTGCCCAGGTTTACCCCAGTGCTCCCTGGAACTTCATTTAATTACAAGAAGCGTGCAAGTCCTGGAAACCTGCTCAGCTCCCAGGAAACATTCCCCACCCTGTACCTGAGGAAAGCAATGAGCAGCATTTTCCCTCCCACCACCTGCAGCCAGCACTCAACCCAAAAGCTCCTGCTGGTCTCTCAGAGCTGAACAGGGTCACACATGTCCCAGCTTTCTGTCCTTTCCATGCAGGTTCTTCCATGCAGAACTGAGGTAAAGCAGCAAGCAGGCAGCAGGGCCCTCCCTCCCACCTGCCACAGCACTGCAGGCTGGTTTGGGGCTCCTCACTGCCAGGAGAGGGATGTCCCTGTTTCACTGCACATCACACATGCTCCCAGGTCCCTTTGGCCTCTTGAATTACAGCCTGAACCCACCAAATCTGCCATGAGCTGATCAAATGCCAAGTCATTTGAGAAGACCTTGAGGGCACCTGGAAATGTCAGGCATTGGTGGGTTTACTTTCTCCCTCTTTTTAATCTCCAACCCTTGGTGTTCCATTGGATGTCTCTGCAGCACCAGCAGAGCTGGGCACGTGCAGCTGGGAATGGTCTTAGTGCTCTGTGCTCCAGAGCTGAGCAAGTAAGTCCCCTCAGGAATGTTTTCCCTCAAGGACTGCTTGAATGGAGATAGTCTGACCTCTCCTCAAGGCCTCTGTGTGCTGGCAGTAAAGAAAATTGCAATGAATTCCTGGCCTGGAGTTAGAGCTTTTCTGAGCTCGGTTTCAGCCTGAGTGCTCTTTGCCTATTTTCCTTCTCTTTTGTAGGCGCTTTTCCAGCCCCTTCATGCTCGAGCTCCCCTTGGTTGGCAGCCCAGAGGTCTCGTGGCTCTCCAGTCCTCAGGGAGGGCTGCACAACTGCACCCATGCTCAGCTGCCTGCTGGGATGCTTTGTGCTCCCCAGCCCAGCGCAAACTTCATCTCTGCCTGCAAGACTCTTACAGCCTCTCTGGGAATCTTCCAGATGCTCCTTTAACTCCCCTTTTCTTTTTTAGCCTATAGCTCTTTATTAGAATTTGCTCTAATCTTATTTTAATTCCTTTTGCAAAGTCTCTAGCTGCCTTAGATCTATTTTAATTCCTTTTGCAAGATCTCCACCTCTTGTTTTATGTCTTCATTTAAAGTCTTTTGGCCTAAGGTCCTGGGCTCTGTGCACAGCTCGGGTATTTGCTCCATCAGATTCAGCAGCAATTCCAGCTCACAGCTCGTTCCTTTGAAACAGCTCCTGCTTCTGATAGCCAGACTTATCCCTGTTTGATCTGGATCAAAGTTTGGGGCCCCACTAGATGACCCAATTAATAGGAAAAACTGACAAAAGACTTAGGCATTTCTCTGATGGAATCCTACTTATTTATGCATAATGAACAGCTCCGATGGCCTGAAAAGGAACAGGAGTAAAGTTTCCTTTCTTACAGCTCCGGGCGTGCGTCAGGCAAGACTTAATCCCCCAACTGCTCCTTTGAAACTTTCTGGGATCACACCCCAGGATGCCTCTCCTGATTTATTCCCCTCCCTGTCTCTGTTTCTCCATTCTTTATTCTCCTCTTGTCTAGATTGATGAAAATTCATCAAAGAGCTGCGTGGAGGGCCTTTCCTCAAGCTGTACCAGGGAGCAGACAGGAGGAAAGGGATGTATTTTAGAGGCAGAAAACCACGGGGTCAGCTCCTGTTGACCCCACAGCTCCCACCAGTGCAGGCTGGGGTGAGTCACTTCTTCCCTTTGAATTACATTCTCCCATTTCAAAAATGAGGGCATGACAAAGCCTTCAAGAAAATTTTCCTCTGGTTTGGACAGACCACAGACTCCATAAAGAAACAACCTCCTCAGTGTGTGCAGCCTCTGTGCCAGAGCAGACACTGTCCTGGCACACACATGGCCATTCCCCTCGTGCTCTTGGTGCCTATCTAAAACCAGGATCTCCAAATAACATTCCAGGTTGCCTTTGCCTCCTTGGAAAAGGCTGCAGGGGGAATTCAGCCATCCTGCAACTGCCTGGACTTACTGAGGGGAAAGAGGGAAGGGAGGAGGGAACTTGTTTTTCTGCTTGTCGACTTTTGGAAGTGAAAGCAGGAGCAGTAAGAATTGCCCTGGCAGACAGAAAGGCAAGTTTTCACTGGTGGTAAGACCTTAAAAGACAATTGTTTATTTAAATTAACTCAAGGTCACAGAGATGTCCAGACTGAGAGAACTCATTTCTTTTCCCTTCAAAATTCTGCATCTGAAGTTCCTCAAAAGATGAAGCAGGACAGTATGTGCATGTGGCTCCTGCTGATAGTGGGAGGGCAAAGGAGGGCTGGGGAAGATGCAGGAGCCTGAAGAAAAGCAGAAGCTTTCAGTGAAAGAGCACAGATTTGGGCAGCATGGAAAGGTCAGCCCTCCCTCCAGCAAGAGCAAAGCTGAGAGGCAGCCAGAGGATTTCACGATCTCTTCTTCTAGTTTTGGAAAAAAAAAAAATCAATCTCTACCTTTTGAGTAGTGGGGATTTAAATGCTGGGTTTTCCTAAACCCGCAGCATATTTCCCAGGTTCCTTCCATGGCAGGTGGCTGGACATGGCCGGGGGAGCTGTGAATGCAGTACAGGCCTTGAAGAATTTCTGAGCAGCCACAGACACATCATTCCTGTGAACCAACTTTCACCCAGCCTGGGAAGGTCCCTGCGTGGTGCATTGGTCTCCAGTCCCTGCTCTTGAATGAGAGGTCTCTGAGGAGCTGCTTGGGCCATGGGCATGTTACTTTTGAGTGCTGGATAAGAGGAAAAATACAACCAGTCCAACCTCATCCTATTTCACTGAGACCGGGACTGAAACAAAGGGGTGGTGACCGTTTGAATGTGGGACACGACTCCTCCCAAGGATTCCCTGTGCAAGCTCCTCCACTGATCTTGCACAATTTGATGCTCTTTTGGAAGATGCAAACCATTCCCACATCTACAAATCTGGCATCTGCATGGCTGGAGGGAGAAAATTTAGAGAAGTCATGTGGCAGAAAGGAAGTTTGAGCCCTTTTGTTTGAAGAGATGGCCCAAGTGTTGGAATGAAAAGGGGCCTGGAGAGAGCTTGGACATTCACATTTTGATTGTAAGCACAACCAAAGCAAAGCCACATCTTGTAATTGAAAAGACTAAACTGTCAAAGCTCTTTGGATTTATGGCTACTGGAAACCACCCCCCAACTACTTTCTAAATTGGTTCTCTCCAAAGTCAAAAGAAAGCTCTAAAGCTCTGTCTCTGCAGAGATTTTGTTGAGGAAGAAAAGCAAAGTACTTGGAATTTAACTTTGGTTTGTTTTCTCAGGGATTGAGTGACTTTTTTCTACATGGTCCAGTACAACAGAAACTGATTGATGTTAGTACCTTGGGAAATGGAAAAGTGAGGTTTGTAAGAGTTAACTCACATTTTTCCTAAGCTTTCCTTCATGGATTTATGTGCTTGTGATCATGTGCTCAAGAAACCCATGACTTAGTCACCTCTTAAGAGTCTTCTTTGCAGATAAAATGTGTTTTCAATTTGGCCTTTCCATGATGCAGAGAGAAAAAGCCTTGAAAAGTGGCACAAACGAAGCAGCCTGATGTGGTGAGCAGAGGGGAGTCCCAACTCCCCTGGGACCCCTCTGTGCAGGGCCAGCAGGTGCTGCCCATGGAGCTCCCAGTCCCACATGCCCTGCCAAGCCTGGTGTGTGCCCTGGGAACACAGAACTGCCTCTGAGACTTCCTGGCTCTGCTTTTTCGAGTCTGCAGTTCCCACCTCACAAGCTCTGTTGGTTTGCACTGGGGAGGACATGATCGATCCCCCAGCACGGGGCTGTCTCTTCAAGCACACCAGTCAGAGGCAGAAAGACCCTGTGACAGATCCCCGGCCACTGAACGGGGACTGGAAGGGATAATTAAAAATTATGGAGCAATGCAGCCTGTCAGAGATGCTGCATATGCTTTCAGGAGAAAGTTGATTTGCTCCAAACTGGAAATAGTGCTGTTTTCTCTTGACAAAAAGCATTTGCAATTTTGAGCCCACCTTACCCTGACTGGTCAAATATCCATATCCATATCTGCACTTGCAGCTCCAAAGAGCTCCATGTCTGCACTGCAGGAGCAGCCTGTGACTATCAGGCACATCCAGTGGCTGGAGACAGCCCATATGTAGGAGTGCTCAGCAGGCGTTTGATGCCTATAAATACAGGTATTGTGTATATACCTGCTCAATAAATATATATATATGCACTCCTGTGTTCCTGCATAATCAATCACCTCAAAACATCCCCTATCCACAGCTGTCTGGGCACACTAAAACCTTCTCCATGTCACATCCCAGCCTGGAAACCACAACTGCTTCATTTTGCAGCCCCAACAGTTCTGACCTCTCCCAGCCTTTCACAGACTCCTGAGACTCATACTTTTCTCGGGATCACAGTGAGCTTGTGTTTTTCATTCTCATGTGATTAATAAATTATGCTCTACAGATATTTAAGCCGCTGATGTTTATTTTTCTGTCAATAGAAAGAGAATGTTTATTTGATCTTGGAGCCCTATTTTCCATTGTCTCAATTTAAACTGCAAAACAAAAACTTGAGATATTGGGTGACTTATGAGCCTCTGCTAAAAATAGCTCAGCCCACTTTCATCCGTGAATTTCCCATTTTGCTCCCAGCAATATCCCAGCACAGCAATGGGGAAAGAGGAATCAAATTCCATGGCTACTCATAAACACAGACATGTGGATACAGACACCTTGAGGCTACACTCAGCTCTGCTCTGACAAGACACTGCGACCTCCCATGCACCAAGCAAGGCTCGACTGCTGACTGCCCCCAGAAACATGAACAATATTTGGGCTAAGTTACAGCTTACAGCCTTAGCTCTGGGAGTGTTGGTGCTCTCAGCTGTGGCATCTAAACCAGGCTGTTGCAGGGTCTGGTGTGAACAGGTCTTCATTTCATCTTCATTTCTGGACCACAGGTCCTGAACAAAGTTCACTCACTCACTACAAGGCTTCCTGCCTTCATAAACATCAAGGGAAGTATCTTCTATCCTGGGGTCCCAGGGCAGAGGGAGGAACTGGCATGGACGGTACTGGACTACAATTCCCATGAATCTCTGCGAAAGAATGGCCAAATAATTTCAGGAGTTTGGGGAAAAAGAAAATCTAAATGATGTATAGCAAACCACTTCGTTTTGCTGCAGTACAACTTCCAGCTTTCATCGGCTTTGCTGGCCGCTTGTGCAGCAGCTCCGGCTGTGACAGCCGCGCTTCCAGGGGCGCTGGGAAAGGGCTGGAATGGTGGGGAGCTGCTCTGGCTGCAGCGGGAGGGGCCGCGGCCACACGGCTGGGCGTGCGGGACGGGCCCTGCACTGGGGCAGCTGCGGGGCCGCGGCTCCTGCCGGGCAGGTGCGGGGAGCCGTGTGCGGGAGCCCGTGTGCGGGGAGAACCGTGTGAGGGAACCCATGTGCGGGGAGAACCGTGTGCGGGGCAACCCCGGCGCCGGGGCGGCTGTGGAGCGAGCTTCCCACCTCTCTAGAAAGCCCGATTTCCTGTGATGCCGAGCGTGTGGGTGTCAGCGAAATGGATGTTTTCTGTCAGGGATGACAGTGCCGGGGTGCGCGTCTGCTTTTCCCGCAGAGGCAGCGCTGGGACGGCGGCACGGGCGGGGATGCTGCGGCTGCCGCGGGACTGCAACACCGCTTGGGACAGAGACCATTGGCTTTCCTCTGCCCTCTCTCTGCTCTGATCGCCTCCTTGTCCCCCAGCTCCGAGGCTGTTCACAGCTCGAGGAAAGGGCCAGACTGTGGCCGAGCCCGCAGCCCCTCGGCGGGGCCGGGCCGAGCTGTGGCCGAGCCCGCAGCCCCCGGGCCGGAGCGCAGTGTAAATAGCAGCATCTTCCCGGCACCCACCGGAGCCCAGCCCGTAACCCCGCACCAGTTCTCTGGATAAAGAGCAAAATACAACTGGTATTTACAGGGCGAGGAAGGTCTCTAAGGTTGCGGCTTAGGGGATAAACCACGAAAAGCAAACAAGCCAGTCTGTTGGCAGAGCCAAAAGTCAGGAGAACAAACTTCAACCACACACACGGCAGGCTCAGATCCAACAGCAGGGTCTTTAAAAAAAAACAAAAAAAAAATCAGTTTGCTTGGGTGCCTAGTGGGGGAAAATGGGCCACTGTTTCTTCCTGCAGGAATGCTCACCCATGGTTAACCTGTCTTGGGCTCCCACGCTGCTTCCTCCAAAAATACACCAACACCAGCTCCATTTGCCTACTCGATGCCGACTGTGGCAGTGGCAGGGTTTCCTTCCCACAGAGGATGGGACAGGACAGGACCTGTTCCCACCCCACTGTGCTGGGACATGGCAAGTCAGATCCTACATGAAGAGGGGGCTACGGGTCAGAGCTGCCTGGATCATCCCCCCACCAGCAACTCACTGGGGTGGGCTACCCAAGCTCATGGTCTCTCTCAATCCCTAATTTCCGGAATACGTCAGAAAACTATAATTAAGGAGCCCTCCCCTTCTGGTGGAAGTCTGCTTGTGTCAACAGAGAGACGGGAGTATTTAGCAGACTTCTTTTTCCATCCTGCTAATTTTAGCCCCTTATATAACATTTCTTTCAATACAACCCAGTTTCTGTAGCCCACTGAAGGAACGGCGCTTCTCATTTGTCTTACACCAGTGCCTAAAATACTCCCCAGAGCCCGAGGGCTGGCTCTGTGCCCCCCACATACGTGGGGCAGCTCTACCCACTGCGCCCCGAGGTTTAAATAGAGCAGTACATGGAAGGGGGACACACAGAGGCGAAAGGGGGGATGCCCCAGTGCAGAAGCAGCAGAGCGTAGAATAAAAGCCAGTTACCCCTGTGCAACCACAGCACCCCAACTCCTGGTATCCCCAGGCAAACACCAGCAGAGAAAAGGGTTGAGGAGGTGACACCTCCCCAGCCTCCACACACTGATGCCTGAACCTCACAGTGAGCTCTGAAGCTCCACGTGATGACACTTCGGCTTTCAGCCCTCACTGCACATCCCCTCAGCCTCTTCCTGTGCTGCCTCCAGCTGTCATCTTTGACAGGGAGCAGTTCTTACCTTCCTAAGTAAACCTCAAAGTTTGATTGTGACACTCTAGAGCGCATCCAAAATACATCAAAATAATTCAAACTCTCTTTGACAGACCACATAAAATTTGCAATTAGCATTTCAAAGCCATGATCAGGCATGGAAGGTAAAAGCAAACAAGGCAGCAGCAGACACCCAGACCTGCCAATTATCCTGCTGATTTTCTTGCACAAGGCTGGGATAGCTGCAGAAATAACTGCCTGAGGCCAAGCTCATCCCTGCCCTGGCACTGCTCAACTCAGGGGCTTTATACATATGACCAGATTTGACTTTTCTACATACTTTGCCATGTGAAAATGCTGGTTATCAGCATCACACCACGGGGCAGCCTTGGAGCATGTTGGTGTAGCACAGCTGCCAGATCAGGGGGGATCTGGCCAGTTCACTGGTTAAAAAGGAAGGAGTTTTCACTACTACTAAGGGGGAAAAAAGGAGTTGGAGCTGCCTGCAGGCACAAAGAACACTATGGAGATGCCACTGAAATGATATGTGTGAAAAAGTGTCAGCAGTGGGAGCAAAGTGTGGTGATTCCCTGCGAGAACAGGCTCTTCCCACGCTGGGTGTGGATCTGTCCCAGGGCTGACCTGCTCTCCCTGTGGGGAAGCTGCTCTGCTCCTTCTCCCTTCAGCTCCTCACTAATGCAGAGACCACTGTGGTTGTTCACACCCCACCTCGAGGGCTCTGTCCTTCCTTTCCTCTGCACCAAGTCAAGCCTCCAAGCTCCGTATCCAACAGGGATTTCTAGTGAAGCCTTGAATAAATAATGAGCATGTAATTAATCTAGGGGATCATGCACTAATTTTCCAATGCTGGGAGCATTTGGCTTTTCCTCAGAAAGGAGTTTTTGCTATCAAAGTTTCCCTCTAAGCCATTAAACCCCTATATCCATCCTACACTAATAACTGGTTTTAGCCCCAGCATGGAGAGGGAGTATTTCCTCTGCAGGCCAGTGCTGTGATCCCTCCTCTGCCCAGAAAAGTAAAAGCTTTTCCTCATTCCTACCATCCCCTATGAAGACTTTGCAAGAAGACAGATGGTGTTCCCCAGTCTCCATGGGGTGACTCCTGCCTTTACCTGCCTTCCCTCTCTTTTCTCTTGGGAGCCATCAATAGTCAAGCCTTTGGCCTGGGGTGCCCACACAGCTCCCAGCACATCGGGCTCCCAACCTAGGACTAGACCTCCCAAGCATTACCTTAATATAAATAAATATGATTCATACAGTCTAACTTTGAATTTGGCAACTGATCCTCTGAACAAAGCTGGTGAGGAAAGTCCTGAAGTGGTGGAACCAGCCATGGTCATGTTAGTCAGCATGAAGGAAATCATCCTGACTGCTCCGACGTGTGAACTCAGCACAGCTGATGTAAGTGTTGGCAGAAAATTATTTTCATCATAATCTTGAACTGTTGGACCATCTCATTGAAAATGAGACCAAGGAACACACTTTTCCAGCTACCTAAGCGTTGCCATGCTGTGCCAGACCCTGAGCTGGCACCAGTCAGCATAACCCTGCACATACACCAGGGCTGGGCAGATTGAAATAAAGAGGATGCAGATGTGGGAGGATAGAGGGGGGAATCAAGGGAAAACAAACGTGAGAGCACAGACAGAGGAGTTGTCAGTGCAGCTACAAAGGAGACACCACAACTGTCATCACACACTATCACATAATGTAACGCCTTAAACCCCTGGGGTTTGAGTAACTGGCACTTAAATCCACTTGTGTCAGGCCAATGAAGCTGCTGCTGCACAGAGAGTGTTTCTCTTCTAAGGGCAGCCACTCCCTCGCTGCCATTGGCACAGTCAGGCAGGTGTTGGTCTCCCCTGGTCGGTGCACACAGGGAATCAAATCTGCCCTCCACTGAGGAACCAGGTTTAAACTCAACCTGAGCTTGGAGGAAACCCCCTGCCCTTGTTTTGGAGTGAACATTGCTGTGTTCTCCCTCTCCCACTCACAAGGAGCTATGAAATCCAAGGCTTTGTATGCCAGGATCACACTGGTTCCTGATGGGAGAGCAGCACATCGATGGAGAAAGGCTGAAAACAGGACTGCAGGGGAGCACAAAGGGTTGTAGCCACTGCGTTCAGGGGGTGTGGTGGGTGTGGGGGTGTGTCAGAGCCCTGGCACTCCATGGGCTCAGGGACATAAACACAACCCCGGACACAGCCAGTCAGTGTTACCAGAGCTTTATGGGAGCTGCCTTCCAGCCTCACACCTCCTTTACCCTCTCAGTTAATTTATATAAAGCTCAATATTTGTGCAGCATTGTGCAAGGGGAGGAATATCAGCCAGAGTGCCCCTGGGGCACCCAGGAGAGCAGCTCTGACTGTGTGCCAGGCACTGGCCACCCCTCTGCCATGGGGCACCGTGTAACACAGAGCATGAGAATCATCAAAGGCAGAGATTTAGCCCCGGGCATTGAATTCAGGCTCCATGTGCAAGTGTGGCTGCAGAGATAAAGGGCAGCCAGGATAAATCCCGGGGCACAGCAGCTGAACTGCCCAAACAGAGTTAAAACACTGCCACGTTCTTAGTACTGAAATACTTGGAAATCAGGCCGAGAAACTGGACTTTGGGGAAGGATCAAAGGATAAGCACATCTCAACACCGTGTTTCCTTTTACTTTTTTTCGACTGTGATCAAATTTGCAGGAGTAGAAATAGGTTTTAAAGAGGCGAGGACAGGCTGCCCCTCCTGAGGACTCTCCCCTGCACTGCGGGAGCCGCATTAGCTCTGTCTAAAAGGAGTAGCCATGCCATGACTCATACTTTCCACTCCCCATAATCCCTCTCAGTAGGGTGCAGTCTTAAGAGTTTTCCTCTGACTTCTGACTTCTTTTTTGTTATAATTTATGCACCTGCTTTGGAAGAGCCTTTGAAAAATCTGACAGTGGAGAAAAAAAGGAGCCGTTTTTATCTGTCTGATGGACAGGCTGAAAAAATACCCCAGCACGGTGAAATTCTGCATCACCAGAAAAAACCATCTGCATCTACAGCTTTCTACCAGGCTGTTAGTAACAAAAACTAAACTACTAGAAACCCTTTGTCAGAACAAGAGCAGAGCTTAAGTGAAAGAATAAGCAGTTCAACTGAGTCAGAAGCCTGTGGCTGACACAAGACAGAGCAAATGTCTTTTGGAAAAAACACAGCAGTGAATTATGTCTGAGCCCACAGGCCTGGAGCCCATGTCAGGCTCCCAGTGCCACCAGCAGGGGCCATGCTGGTCCCACGTGCTTCCCAAGCCTCCAGAGCCAAGCACGAGGCAGTGGGGACTTCTGTAAAAGGATTTTTTGGTATGGGGTTTTGGAAAGGTCAATAAACAAAATCTAAGTTTTGACATGCCAGCTATTTTAGGAAAAGTGACTTTTTTCCATTGTCCCTGGGTCTGAAACAGGGAACACCACGGCTTCAAAGCCACTCTGGAGCTGCAGTTCTGTACACAACACCAGACTGTCACCACTGCAGCTCACAGTCTGCAGTGACAGCCCATGGACCTTCCCAGCCAGCCCAGATGGTCCCAGGCCCACAATGCCCACGGTTTGTGCCTTGCAGCCTCTCTGCAGCCTGCCCTCAACACAACCAGGGCACCTGCACCCTCTGCCAGCCCCACATCCACGTGGCTTCCCCGCCTGCCTTTTGGTGGCACTGCCCCCAGGGCTTTCCCAAGGCAAAGGGCCCCTCCTGGGCTCCAGTGCTCCATTTCCAGCTCTCTGCTCTGCACCACCCATTACTGCAGAAGGGAAAACTCAAACTCTCTGGTTCCTGTGAAAGCTGAGTTCATCTCAAAGGGCAGATTTCATTGCTCATGTCCCAGGGGCAGCTGTCCTGGTGTGTCCCACCTGGCTGTGAGCTGAGTCCTCCCTGTGAAGAGAGGCACTGCCCAGTGCCCCCCTTGAATCACATCCTGCCCTATAAAACCTTTTCTGCCTCACCCAGAAGATAAAACTGTAAATGAGGAGGATTTCCTTGAGTTACTGTTTATTTAGCATCATTTTACAGCTCTGTTGGTCTAAGTTGTGTATTTTTACTGTCTCAGATTGCTTATTCCATCTAGAGAAATAGCAGCAAGTGCACAACATGTGCTGGAAAAACAAACAGTGTTACTGCTGGCTTTCTGGAAGCTTTTGGTAAATAGCTGCACCTGGTTCCAAGTGTACTTTGTTCTAAAGTGCTGGTAGTACCTGCCTGATGTTGTGCTCTCTGAGGCTGTTAATTAAGAAAATGTTGAGTTTTATTGATGTTTGCATTTGGTGCTGTGTTTTGAACATATGAATAAATGGTGCCCCTGTGGAATATTATTATTTTTGCTGGAATGCAAATTGAAGAAATATGTGAATAATAGAGACAGACCCTCCTAGAACAGCTCAGTTTATCAAATCCATTTCTAGAAAGTCATATTACCCAGCTGAGAGTATATCAATGATGCGAAACTGCCAAGGTGGTGAGCTATTTCAGGGTATTCCAAACTCAAGTGATAACATCTTGGTACTCTCCTGTGATGGATTTATTGAGTGCTAATCCTTCTGCATACCCTCATCCTGCAGTCAGGGAGCAGCTCTGCTCTGAAAAGCACAGGAGCCTTTAACATCCCTCATCTTGATGACTGCAAACATCTCTTTTATGGTGGGTCCCAGGAATGATTTGCACCTGTATGAGAGTATGAAATTTCCTTTCCCTGGAACATCCCTAAATGTTACCAATGGGAAGGGGACAAGAGGGCAGTGGGAAGAGATTTAGAAGTTTCCTGGTCTACATAAAGGTGGATCTCCTTGTTACCTGTGACCTTCGCCATTCTGAACGCCACTAATGTAAACACCTTACTCCAGTCAAACCTCCTCATTCAACAAATCTAAAAGTAGCAAATTTGGCAGTTTATGCACATTTATAGTCTTCCCACAGCAATGGGGGAAGCATTTGCTCAGAAATCTCAATTACAGCCTTGCTGTTATCTCTATAATTAGACCCATTTGGTCATTTTGAATGTGGTGTGTGTTGTTCCCCTCAAACAGCAAATATCCTGCTGTTCCACCCACACCTCTGCAAAGGCTTAGACCTGGCTGCCTGTGTGGTACCAGACAATGACCCTGGACTGCTCTGGGGAGCCTGGTGAGGAGCCCTGGCCGTGGGCTCAGCTTGGGCAGCAGCTGCTCCCACCTGTGGCCCCAGGGAAAGGAGAGAACCCGCTCCTGGTGCTTCTCCTGCAGCACAGAGCTCAAATGGAAGGCTTGGATCAAAGGCTGCAGAAATGCTGGCACTGCTGGAGGGGACAAGGACATGAAGGAGCCCAGCAGTGCAGAGCTTCCTCAGGCCTTTGCCAGCACATGGAATGCTGTGCATCAGCTGGCACTCTGGAGCATCCCAGTTCACCATCTCACATGAAACCTCATAAACCACCACAAATGTTTGTAAATAGCAGAGGAAGTCCAAGCAAGACCAAACCATGAGCCTTAGCATTGATGTTGCTGTACCATTGACTACTGCACCTAAAGAAACCATTTTTCTTTCCTTATTTTTTTCCCCTGGAGGTATCAGACAATCCTATGGCAACCACCCTTTCATAGTTGTCACTTGGTCAGTACAACTTGAATCATCAATCAGAAAACCAGGTCCTTTCACCTAATCTGCCTCTTTACAAAGAAGTAATTTGGCCTGTAGAGATGCTGTAAAACTGCCCCTACAATGGAATCACTTGCTGCCTTCATTCAGCCCTCAGTGACTACCTCAGTCAAAAACACAAGAGATCCTGTGCCATCCACAATTTCTGTGGCTTCAAATACACAATCAAGGATTAAACTTTCCTACACAACACACACAGAAACACTGCCTGGGGAGTCAGTGCAAGTGGGTGTAAGGTAAAGCCAACCCTGGCTCCCACCAGCTCCACTTCCACATGGAAAGCCTCAGTAAGTGCCCAGCTAAGCCCTTCTTGCTGCTCAAGCCAATACAACCACTTGCTATTGAGAAAATAACATAATTGCACACCAAGTGCTAAAGCCTAATGAAACCATATCGATTTTGTTGTCAAGGACTGTGTTTCTAGGAGCGCTGCCTTACCAGTATGTGTTTTCCAAACAGAGACAGAAAAGGGCAGAGAAACCTCAGTAATGATAGAACAAATAACCCAGCAATGCAACAGGGCTTGTTTCAAACTCAGATCCCAAAGGGGGCAGTTTTTAATGTGCTGGCATCTTGGTCACTAGTCATTAATTAGAGACAGATTTAATACTGTGCCCCTACCAACAGAGGGGGGGTGTCACAATGCCCAAACTCTCCCATACACAAGCACTGTGAGGGGATGCCCACAGAAAATGGAGGGATAGTCAAGAGGGATCAGCTGTCATCTGAGAAGGAGGAAAACTGAGTTACTGCAAGTAGTGTCTGGCTGGATGATGATGCTGAGCAGGGATTTCATATGTGAGGGACTGTCCCGACTGAAAATTTATGCCCAAATCCAGTGCTGGGATTACAGCCCCTGGAATAATATGGATAATTTTATTTCTCCTCTGTCTTTATTTTTTTCCTTAGATTTCAATGTTTTTGAAGTGCAGAGTTGCAAAGGAGTGCCCAAGAGATGACCTGGGGGTGAAGGATGAAAAATGGCAAATCTACAAAACTGTTGCTTCCAATAAATATGGCATAGACTGGGCAGAGCTGGAGACCTCTGTCCAGTGTCAACAGACATGTGGTTTCTCCAGCAACCTCTTCATCTCAGTGTAGGCAGAAACTATGGCAAACATAGAGTGTCCTTATGATAATCACTGCACAAAGACTCAGCACCAGCTACCTGGAGGCTTTACACGTGCTGCAGAAATGCTGCTCTCCCAGATCTGGCCATTCACTATCTTTCACCTGCACACAATCTGCAGGGCAACAGCTCTGCACAGCCTCCCCAGGAAAGTCTCTTTCTCAGCAGACTCTCCTGCTTCCAGCCCAACACACCAGCATGCAGAAGGACACTGTCCAGAAGGAAAACAGAGCCCAGGATGCATATTAATTATCGGTGGCACGAAGCCCAGGCAAGGTTGTTGCTCCATAGTCAGGCTATAAATCTGTCCAAATAGGATTCTGACCACGTCTGCCTTGTTTATATTACAAAATTTTATGGCCATGTGATTCTTCACCTGGAGAGGAAGAATATCCCTGTGCAGCCAGTTCAGGGCTGAGATTTATTATCTGGTGAAGCAGCCGTGGATGTTGCCACGACCCGGGGAGTGTCTGTGTGTGCTGGGGCTGGAGAAGTCTTAGCCCTTTGTTTTCCCCAGCAGAAAAGCTTTAGAATAACAGAAATCTTCAAGCCATGCTACCCCTCCCAGCCTACTGAGCTAACCAAGCTCCTGCAGGGGCATCCCATGCCCTGGCCCATCAGAGACTTGCTGTTACATGGATTTCTGCTTTGAGAGGGGGGTGCTTTGCAGTTTGGGAGGGCATTTCCCAGTGAGGTAAAAAAGAGGCTCTCCCCACTTTGTCCCACTCTCTTGCAATGAGACTGTCTCTGGGATGCCAGCAAGACAGAGAATCTGAGTGTTGCTTCACACCCAGGGAGAGGAAGAGACTTGAGCTGAATGTGCAGTGACAGACTGATGGTTGAATTAGAATAAAAACAGGTTTCCTTCCCCGTGTGAGCCACATCTCACAGCTCCTGGGCCCAGCACTAGCACAATTATAGCACAAAAAGCAGATGAGACCTTAATGGTCACACAGGGCTTGGGCTCACAAGGTCCTTTGCTCCAGCCCACCAGCCCAGCTGAGGGAGGTGACTGCTGGTGTGACCACTGGTGTGACCACTCTGAGCCTCGGCCAAGGGCACAGCTCATGGCTGACAGGCCCCAGCTCAGCAGCTGGTTTGGCACTGACTGCGTGGCTGACTCGGTGTGGGAACCACTTGCCTGTGGCTCAGGCCTGAGCTGGGAAACCTGCTTGTGTCTCAGTGGGCCTCAGTTTGCCCTGTCTGCAAAGTGGGCTTAGGCAGGTGCCTGCAAAGCTTTGTGATCCCCTTGTGAGGGACACTGGGGAGACCAGGGCAGAGAACAGCCTTTCCTGCAGGTATGAGCCCATGTCTGCAAGCAGAAGCAAGAAAATGTCCAAACAGACAAAAACATAACATAAAATTCAGATTGTTGAACATCTGTTCCACAGAAATAATCTCTGTAGGCTTCTTGGATGTTGCAGATGTCACATTAACCTTAAGCACTTAAGAATTTTAACTGGAGGAGGAAAATGTCCTTATTTTTATAGAAACTTTGCCAGCACACACTCCTGGCCTCCTCAGTGAAATGGGTCCTTTAATTGCACCATAACTTGCTCCCTCCTTGCTGTATGTTTATTGTTAAGCAGATGCTTGAGACTTGTTGACTTCCAGGAGATTCCCAGTCTTAGCAAGGGTTTTGTTTCACCTCTGGCCAGATGCAACGAGGGACTCGGCTGGATCTGAGCACCCTGGGCAGAGCAGGAGGATCAGCTCTGTCTGATACTTGCTCTTAAGAGACAACTTTGAAAAAGGGTGGGGGAAAGCATCTCCCATTCCTTGTTATTATATGAACATATAGCTCCAAAAGTCTCCATTCTGTACTGGGTCCCAAAGGAAAAAACTTGAAATAATCCATATTCATTAGAGTTTTTAAGCCCTCACACACCAGCATTCAGCAGGCGGCTAATGAAGAAGACAATTATGCAGCACTTCACACAAAGAGCAAAGCAGAGCAGGTGCAAAGGCTGGAGCGTTGCCACACTTGCTCTGTTCCTTGGCACGGGGAGCAGTGCTTTACCTAAACGTATCCACACATCCCCACAGCTTAGGGAGTCAGCGTGAAAGGAAAAGAGGTGACATTTAAGATTAATCATTAGCTGTCGACCACCTCAGATACTAAATCCAAAAAACAGACAGCTAGCCAAACTCAGCTTTATCTGCATTCCATCTGAAGAACACAAACAGAAATGGGCAGTGAAAACACAGCCTGTGGTTTGCCCTTTGAATTATGGCTCTGATGTGCAAGTACAGAGCAAATGAGAGGTGCCCAAAGGATTTATGTCCTACCACGACAAGCTTGGGAAAAGCAAAGGGAGATTTTCCATCTTTTGCAGATGTTGGTCAGAGGCACAAGAGAACAGAAATCCCCTTTTGGAATTTGTGCGGGACACTCAGAGCAAAGCCATGCTCCCGACGTGCCCATACCAGCCATGGCACTGCCCAGCAGGCTGTCACCTCCCCTCGGGGTGTGACCCCACCCGTGCGGAGGAAACACAAACCAGAGCAGTGCAAGGCCACGGGGCTGAGCTCAAGGATGTGGAGCTCCTGCACCCACCAGAAACACTGGGAGAGATGGCACCAAGAAGGTCAATGGTGAAAGACTTTTACTGAAAGAAACAGGCTTTTAAAGAGTGGGTTCCAATGAACCTTTGATGCAAAAGATCATTCTGTGAGCAGGAAAAGGGAGCCTATTACCAGTGTTATGGTTTATTCCCCAAAAAAGGCTAAGGAAAAGAACTGTTCCAGCAGGGAGGTGATAATGTAGGGAGCAAGGGCTGATAAGATAGCAGAGATATGAACTGTTTAAGGACCTGGTGCAAAAGGAAAAAAGTTTAAAGTTAGGAAGAGACTTAATACTTGTTTTCTCTCAGGATATAAAGCCATTAATTACTGATAGAAAGGTTCTGATTTGCTGACCATTTAAACCCACAACTGCACCTCATGCAATGATATCTGTAATTTGCACACAATTATCCTGTTTTTACACACACAGATTAAGTAATTGCCTGTATAAACTGCAAAAGACATTTGCGTATTCCAGCTGCCTGATTTGCATGCGAAATCACAGCAACTGCGGGTTCACCGCGGCTGCTCCTCCTTGCCTTGCACACCCCCCCCTGCCCTCGGTCCGCTCCCACCGAGCCCAGGGAAGCACCAGCAAAGCCCCCATGGGCTGCCCTGGCACGGAGCGCTGGAAACACTTGCCAGTTGCTCCAGGATTAGTTAGAGCAGCAAAGCCTGTGATGCAACGGGCTTAGGTGAGGGAAGCAGGGACAGCCAAAGCAGTAACTTTCTCTCCATATCTGCCCACTCCCTGTTTTGGAGATCATTGCTCTGAGCAGGTGGATCCCTCAATCCCTCCCAGCTCAGAGCCCTGCTGGAAATCGGGCTCCCGGTGTACGTGGGGAGCTGGTGGGGAGGTGAGCGGCACAGGGGCAGAGCAGGCAGAAGCACCCTGTCCTGCTGCCACTCCTCCTGAGGAAACAGGCCAGCGTGCTAATGGGATCAGCAGGGGTGGGAAATAATCCCGTACCTTTCCACAGCAGTTTTCGCTTTCTCTGTCAAACATTTTTCTTACCCATTGTGGGGTAGCATACAAGAGCTGTGAGTCAGGACCCTGTTGCACTTAGTGCTATATAAACACCAAACAAAAAGATAGAACTTCCTACAAAGGGTTTATGAATTAAATAAATTACCTCTATAACTCCTGGAAGTGGCTTGCCCAAGTTATCTGGACCATGAAGCAAGTTTTCCAGAAGACAGCACAAACTAAGAAGTATTTCACAGCCACTTTACAAGAAGCTCTTCAGAGCATCTTTAAAAATAACAGTTAAGTCAAGTGGGTTTCTTTTGTGGCCATTCACTCATAGCCAGAAACTTCAGCAAATGAGTTCTTTAGTTCAAGGAACATGCAAAAATAATGGAATTGCCCCAGTGCTCCGCAGAGAGGAAGGCGAGGCCAGACATCCCTCTGGTGGGACCCGGTGCACTTGCCCAGCATGATGAAAACCTGGTAATTCAGCAGGCATGTGCTGGAGCTTTGGCCAGGACTACAGGTGTTAAATGAGACCATTCCCTGGGGTTGCTGAGGTCTAAAGTTACACCTATAGAATAACACCGTGTGTAATCACAGACAGAGCGAGCACAAACATGTCAATCAGCAAAGTACACTCGGATACCTGACACGTTCTAGAACACAGCACATCTTATGGGTGGTGCAAATGTCTTACCAGGACAGCCCAAAAGTGTCCTGTCCTGCTGAGCCACATGCAGAGACTTGGAGTCAGGAAAGGGTCAAAACACACAGTGGGAGGTGGGTCTGTCAGTACCTTGGGTGGCACAAAGGCTGGGTGAGATCCTTGCTCCTGAAAAGCTCCCTTTGATAAGACGGGGCTAGCAGGGAAGCAGCCCCAGCTGAAACACTGAAGTGTGAATGTTCTCTGGGTGGTCAGCTGAGGGTTAGAGCCCCTTTGTGAGATGCTACATGCACTTGGCTGGGCTGCCCCCCGGGGCCCCTCCTGCCCAGGACAGCACCCAGAGCTCTCTTGGAGCGAGGAGCAGTAAATCCCATTGCTGAGGCTGTGCTGGAGGTGAGCGCGGCTGCACCGGCTCTGCTGCCTTCAGCCAGGACACGGGTCTGCTGCCAGGCACAACTTCCCTCTTGCCAGCAAGGAAAGCACTGTGTTGTGGAGAAAGTCTCCCAGCTGCTGTGTCCAGCACCACTCAGCTCCAGAGGCAGACTGCTGGATGCACACCAAGTACAGCCACGCACTGATGGCCTCTGCTCCAGCTGCTTTACCTTTCTAGACTAGCTCTGCTCTTCCCTGTGTCTGGGAGACTTTCTTATTTACTATTTCTTCTGCATTGTCATATTTCAGTGCAGATTGATAGCAATAGTTACTGCACCAGGCAGGTGTGAGGATTGGCTAATTAATGGTTGTGAAGCACTTTTAGATCTTCAGATGAAAGCGGATAAGAAATGCAATGTATAATTATTATGTATTATTAATAAACTCCTGGCACATTGACAGGAGGGAAGACAACACGTCTTTCTGTTATCCTTTTGTTTTCTAAAAAGATTTAACTTTTATGCTATGAAAGACAGATTTACCAAAAATTCAGAAGTAAACAAGGAGTGAAAGCTCCTTGTTCCACCAGGGAGGGTGGGTGGTTCCAGCCAAGACAGCAAACACTGCCTCAGAAAGCGAGTTCCACTCCCTGTCTCTCCAGACACCTGAGGAATCCATCGTTTGTGAGAGTGGCCAGATGTGGAGAAGTTCAGGGTTGTTCCAGACGTTGCTAACAGTGGAAATGGTCAAATGCACCAACCACAAGAAGCAGAGTCTGTTTGGTGTGTGATCACTATGGTTGACAAAACCACGTGCTGCAGAAGTGATGAAGTGTGCAAAGCAAGAGAAGGACATTTTGAAACAAACAGGAAAATCACAGCTGCGGGAACTGAGGTTCTCAGTGCTGAGAACGTGCCAGGCACAAACGAGATTCCCAGAAATGTGAAGAAACCCAATCTCAGAGGGATTCCTCGGGGTCCAACTCACAATAACAGGAACTGATTACATATAGCAGGACAAAAAAAAGAACTTTCAGATAAATTGTTCCTTCCACATGCTTTGACTGTTCACCAGCTTTTATTAGTGACTTAAGTTTTTTATTCCTTGCTGCCCTTGGGCAATGGTCACCTCTTCACTTTAAGATGGGGATAATACACATATCACAGGTTTGTCCTGGCCTTAACTAATCCATCTTTTCAAAGCACTTGGAGAGCTTTGCTTGATGAGCATAGGCATTATAATACTCATCTGTTCCAATTACATTCAGTGGGAGTTTTACCCTACACAGCAGCAGGAGTGGGCCTGCTGGTGTTATTGGGGGACTAGAAAACAAATGTGCTTGGGATGTTTGAATGGAGTGTTTGGGAAGGGGCCAGAGCAGGCACAAAGGCCCAGTGCTTGCCCAGGGATGCTCAGCACCCTTCCAGGTTCACTCTACAATAAAGGGTAGACATTTTCATTAAAAACCAGAGCAAGACCTCACCGAATCCTACTGGTAAACATGTTCAGCTAGTGCCAGGCTGCAGAGGAGACAGGAGAGGGCAAAAGAAAAGCTAGGGCAGTAGGGAGAAAGCAGAGACCAGGCAAACCTGGGGGAAGCTCACTATAAGGTTTACTTTTGCTGTACTGAGTAACTGAGAATGCCAGGAGGTGAACACGTGGCTGCTGCCTCAGGGCCTAAACTTAGGGCAAGGTCATCTTCAGGATAAAGAGTGCTAAAGCAGCTCAGGCATGCCAGTCAGGCAGTGGGGAGAGATCCCTGAGCTGCTGCCCACTCATCCATCCTTGGCGAAGGGCAACAAGGAGCCAATTCAGCCCCCCAGGCCCTACAGGCAGCTCTGCCCCATTAGGACAGAGACCCCCTAAGCTGAGCTGTGCCACAGTGCCAGTGCTCCCAGTCCTGGTGCAACACAAGAAACCAACTCGGCTCGTGATGGAGCTGAGCCCCTCACTCTGGGAATCAAACTGGGCAACTCTCACCACAGTCGGGGTCTGATCTTTGTCTGCCTGAACACAGCAGGAGCAGTGACAATGCAGAGCTTCTCTGTGCAACTTCTGGAGAGAAGGCTCATATCAATGCCTTGCTCACATTCACTGGCCACACTGTGCCTCTGTTGCTGCCAGGTCTCTCCATGGAGTAAATCATATGGACTGTGTTTATTATAAGAACTAAGTGATCAGCTGTGAACTTTCTTTGACATAAATATTTTGCCATTAGCAATGACAAATAGCAAGGCTCATGCTGTAAAAGTAACACTGGATTATTCCTCTCCATGGGGGCATTCACGTCAAGAGAAATCAGAAGGAAATTGTGATTGGAGGAATGGGTACAAGGAGGAATGTGATGGCAAGAATATTTATCCCACTGTGTAAGAAGAGTTAAGAGAAGAAAGTGTTTTTAAAAAGCGAAAAGAGTGGATTTTCCCAGCGAGCTCTGGAGTGCCTGTGCAGAGCCAGCTGTGCCCCTGCCATGGTCAGGGTGTCCCCACGGGGCAGGGCCTGGCCCACCACACATCAGGTGCTGTGCCCAGGTACCCTGCACAGGTACCAGCCAGAGCTGCCCCTGCACCTTGTGCACATCAGGAGGATGCCCACACATGTGTTCATGCACGCTGTCCTTGATGGACTGGATGACTACAAAATACAATACAGGTCTAACAATTAACTTTCCTTTTATAAAATTCTTCAGGGACAGCAGAGCTGCAGGCTTGAATTGGAAACTGCTGAATCCTTACCAGGCAGGAAGGGCCAGGCAACTGCCTGCCTGATCCAAGGGCTGCAGTAACAGGTCTGGAGAAAGGATCACCTTAAAAGGGTGAGGATCCCTGGAGAACTTAGAACAAGCTTCTTGTTGGCAGATGCACCCCATGCAGGGTGGGTGCAGGATGCAGTGCCATCGGCCAGGGTGCATTACACGACTCCTGAGAGCCAGGGAAGATCACAGGACACAGTCACCAGGCAGGCAATGTTACTGGGGCTTGGGAGGGGTTTTTCTCACCCAGCTTGAAATTTGTGGAGGCTGTAATGGAGAGGAGTTCTGGGAACTCTCATCAATACATTGCGGGAAGGTCATCACTGAGGCAGGGAACTAAATGCAGGAATTAAGGCTTTCCAGACTAAAGATTTAAATCTTTAGTCCACTGGAAGGACAAGCACCCAGAAAAGAGCTGCAGGAGGAAAAGAGATTGATACATAACAGTCATCAGTTGTGTGTCCACAGAACAGTGCCGTGCTAGAAACCCAGTGATAAGCTACAGGGCAAAGTGGCAAATCCCTCAGCCAGGGGAGAGGCTTTGGAATGAGGCTCTGCTTTTGAAGATTTCTGAAGATAGAGTTCAATTTAGATGAAGGGAAAAAGTCTCCTATATATAACAAAAAAGCCAAGGCAGTAGCTGCATCACACACACACACAAAAGTCACAGATGCAAGCAAAAAATGGGCAATCTGACTTTAACAGTCCAAGTCAACATCTGCCCTGTGATGGAACCCTCAGAGGCAGACAAGACATGGCTAAGATGCGACCCCTGCAATTCAGGAGAGGGGTTTCCTCTGCTGAATGCTAAATTCGGGCAGGTTTAGAGATGAATGAAAACTGCACACCATAAGGGAAGGCCAGGAATAGAAAGCCCATGTGGGGGAAGAACGCTCTAGATGTAGCAAATGTATCTCCAAGAGGCTTTTATCATTCTTATTTTGTCACTACTATCAACAATAATAAGAAAAGAGCTTACAGAGCAGCCTCCCCAATCCCTAGGCAATGCATCCAGAGATTAGCAGCAGAGAGCAGTGGGCAGCAGGGCAAAGCTGTTCAAGGAACGTAGGGGCGTGCATAATGAGATTATGGAACTGGAGTTGCATGTTTTCAAGGATAAAAGTGATATTATTGCACTGGCAAAGACATAGCAGGAGCAGGGGAAGGGATGAGAAATAGCCTGTTAGGAGGGAGGGATTGCTGCAGCTGAGCTCCAACAGGACAGGGACAAGTGGGAAGTGGAGGCAGCGAGGAGGAGAGGAAGTGCACATCCTACTTGACATGCAGATATGCAGAGAAGCTTTTTGCAAAGTGGGTGATGTCATCATGTTTTTCTCAGCCTTCAGGACAGCAAGAGAAAAATAGATGAAACCAGCACATGCAGAGGAGTCTGTAAGACGAGCAGACTTTCCCCCCCTCCCTCTGTGCAACACTAATTGCTCAAATATTGATTGGGGAAATAATTTCTAAGGACTAAAGCAGGAAAAGAAATCTTTTCTTCTAAAGAGGCAAAGAGGGCAATGCTCTTGCAGAGTTGCTGGAAAGGTCCAGGTGATCAGAGAAATTAACTTACATGGTTTTGGAAATTAAGATGTTGAGTTGGTCTAATTTGTTATTTGCTTTTACTGGAAAACATGAAACAACTGCAGTCTAATTTTTCAGGATACCACATGAAGTGTGGTTGAAATTCCAGCTGGGCTGGTTCTCCCAAAGGGCATGAGTGTCCCACCAGGCAGGGGAGAGGCCCAGGGACCCTCACCAGCCTTGGTTAGTAGAAAGCAACAGCTTCAGGAGGGACTTTGGCAAGCCAGGGCTGCCAGCTGGGCTGTGGGTGACAGGAACCAGCTGCCCAGGCTTAGCCCTGGCGAGAGCAAGAGCAATTATGAGTGAAAGCCCAAACCAGAGGGCTGGAGCAGTGCTAGGCACTACTGCCCTGGCAGGGACACTGAGCCCCAGGGAAAGGCAGCAGGTCTGCTTGGCTTCTGGAGAGCTGCTGTTCCTTCCTGAGGAAAGGAAAACTACCATGCAACAAAATGTAAGAGCTACTCCAGAAAATATCTGCACCTCTTCTAGGGTAAATCCTGCCAGAAGTGAGCACCAGAGAGTCCTCTGTGGCTAAAAATGAACGTTGTGAGTACACCAAAGTACTGGAAGAATACTATTTAAGAGGAAAGCACCCACCCACCCCACCTCTCTCAAAACAAAAAATCAACCACCAAACTATCCAGATAGACTGAGAGAACAATAAAAATAAGCATGAACATGCAAAAACTGACTGCAGGAAGAGAAGGAAGGATCCACACAGCCTGCAGGGGGTATTTCTCAGAGATATACAGGCAAATGGCCACAGAAAGGAGAATCAGACTCTTTAAAATATATTCTAAGGTTAGAGAAAAAGATGAATGGAGAGTTTTGTTAAATAACTGCCTGGTAAATACTTTTTCATTTGGAGGAGGGCAAAATCCCTCAATGCTGAATTTGTGTACAAGGGTTTTCCCATAGGGAAAGGTGAGTGCAGGGGAGTACAGAATAGTGAGGGCCTCCAAATTGGACTGGTGGGTGAAATGGTTTGCACACTGGTTGCACAGTCTGGCCCTGAGAAGTGCTGGGGTGCTGCCCGTGGATCTGACACCCCACACAGGGCTGGGGCAGCTGCAGGTACAGGGAGGGAGAGCAAACACCCCTCTGGCAGAGCTGGGGGTGACAGCAAGGCTGAGGCTTCCACAGCCATCCAGGGCCTCACCCAGAAAGGCTCTCCAAGAGCGGGTATTTCAACCTACAAGAGTGTTCTCTCAAGTCACGTACAGGGTGAAGCCTCACACGTAAATAATACCCTGCCTGCAGTGAGGGGGCTGGTTTAAAAGCCAGACACAGTAGCCAAAAGATACGGGTAAATCCCCAGTGGATAAGAGAGCAACAAAAATTAAGGTCTGGGGCATTCTTTGCTCATTTGAATGCTGTTTTCCACCCTGGGGTACATCACATACAATCCCATTTAAATAAATAATAAATATAAATCCACAAAAAAAAAAACCCACCAAGAAGAAGAACAAAGCTCCTCCCTAAGAACAACAACAAAAAAGCACCAAACCCAAACCCCTAAAGCCCAAACACAAATAAAAGACAACACTGTCTCTCAGCATTTAACTGGTCCCAGTGTAACCTCAGGTTCTGCAGTCAGGTGGTGTGGAGGGCTCAGGTGCTGGGCTGGAACACAACCAGTGCTGACAGCCAGAGCCCCCCATGCTGAGCAGGAGCTGGACAACAGGCACAGCCACAGAGGATTGTGTTGGCTTTGGGGGAACACCTGCATTTGGAGCTATTTTGGTGTCTTCTTAAAGAGAACAAGTACCTTGTATTTGATACATGAAAAACCTTTGAGTGGCACAAGTCTGAAGAAAAAGAATAAGCGATGGTAGTTCAGGTTTCCCCAGCAGTGGTTTTAGGCCCTTGTGTGACATTAAACCTCACAACAGTTTACTTTGTTCCCTTTCCCCGGGAACAGTTTGAGCTCCCAGACCTGGCAAAGCAGATGGGTTTGGCTTTAGGAGAGGTGACAAAAGTTCCCAGAGGCCCGTGGCCTCAGTGACTGTGCTCCATGGAGCAGCCAGCTGAGGAGAGCTGGCCAGGAGCTGCCAGGCAGAGGCTCAGATTCAGCACACACAGCCCAAAAGGGAGCCTGGGCACAGCTGGGTAGGTCAGATAACAGGTCAGGCTGCCAAGGCCCTCTCCCCACGTCCTTCCATCAGAAGCTGAAGAGTGAGTCCAACCTATTCAATACGTGGATTGAATTCTCATGGAGGGGATCAAAGCAAAGGGCACACTCTGGCTCGAGGGAAAAGTTATCCAGCAGCAGGGAGCAAATAGGATAAAGAACAGGCTTAGCCACACTTCTGTCCCTGCTTGCTAAGCTAATTGTTCATCAGGCCCCTTTTCCCTGCCACACTTCAGAGGAGTGGGAATCTGTGTTTGGGAACTGCTGGAATATTTGAGGTCTGGGAACACACAGCATCACTTTCATTACAGTAATGAAGGCACAGAATGGCAGCTTTAAATGCTGGGGGTAATGATGCATTACCATTCACTCAATTAATCCAGAGCCTGCAAAGCCGAGTGCACTTACTCCCAGAATTTTCTCAGAAAATGAAGCTAGAGTGTATTTCATTTATAAATCACAAAAGACACTTATTTGGCAAGAATGACCCCTGCTCATATACAATAAATCATGAACATCAACAGCCTCTAATGGATTTTGAGTCAGTGCCACAGAGAGTGAAGCCCAGGGCCCGTGTTTCAGGATTCCAGGACTGTGCCAAAGGAGCCTTATAAATTATTAATGCATTCAGCACAGTGTCATCTGTGCCACTGGAGAGAAAGACATTCTGGGGCTTTGTTTGTCATTAAAAAAGTGATCATGGGTTCAGCAGCCAGACCACTCCTCTCCCTTCCCCTGCCAGGATGAGCCAGTTAGCTCCGCACTTCCTAAAATCCCTTCCCCAAACTTCTGTACGTAATCTTGGTTCATCCTGTGCAGCATTTTGAGAAGAGAAAAGAGAGGGAAAGAAGTCTTGTTTTCACAAGTAGCCCCACCACAGCCAGACTTCCTGAGGGACAGAGCTCAGGTTTGCGTTTGCCAACGTACGTACAACAGGGAGGTGCATCACAGAGGTGGCTGGGGCCTCTCTCTGCTTTGCCATACAGTGAGCACATTTCTCTGGGTACACAGAAAATTCAAGTTTTGGTCCCTACTGCTCAGTCTCTCATGCTTTGCAGTTATTCAGCCCACTCTTTTCAACCTCTCCCCCTTCACTTTTGTCCCCATGGTTACTGAATCAGTGTTCACAGAGATTTTCCTCACTCAAGAAAATGTGACTAACATGAGGCAGCTAAATTATCAGAGCCAACTCTGACATTGGTTTCTCCCAACATGGATATTATCTTCAAAATGCCTTCAAATAGATCTGTTGCACTGGCACCAACTACAGAGTAACCAGCACTTCAGCCAGTGACAGAGGCAGAGCTGCATCTCTGGCCCAGGGAGACTTCAAACAGGAACCAGGTAAAGGAGGAAATTCCAACACCAGCTTTAGCAAACCCACAGCCTAGAACTGCATCATACAAACAACTGGGAGATGCATTTCACCACAAAAAAAATTAAATTAAGCCCTAGAATGGAAAGCATGGCATTATTTCCTGATTGGACCCAGGTCTAAGGATTCAAGCAGATTTCTTTCCTGAAGGCCACTTTGGCTGAGCAGGAGACCTGCTTGTTTTAGGCCCAGAGAAATCTACCCCAAACTGCACCAAGACAGGCCAGTGGATAACAAGTGTAAAACCTGCAGCCACAGCAATCATTGTCTGCTGACCCACTGCTCAGTGGAGCTTCTCCTACACTGAACAGCCTAGGCAGCCTCAGGGAAGCCCAAAGCAAATCACTTCCAAAGCACACATAAAAAGATACCTTAAAACTGGTTTGCGCCCTAAAGGCCTTTCCCCCCTTCACTCACAGTGTCTGGCCAGCCACCAGTGCCCAGACACTAAAGCAAGGGCAGCAGGACAATGCACCCCAGCCATGACCAGCAGAGAAAAACTTGAGAACATGGAACTCTTACCTTGGCCGCTACGGAGGAGTTGGGCTTCTCCAGGAGGTCCCAGAGCTTTTTCCTTTTCTCAGCACAGCAGGTGTTATCAAATTCCTCCCCTTCCCTTTCCCTCAGGGTCTCAGCTTCTCTCTTCAGCTCCTCGTTCATCTGCTCCTTCTTCTGGTGGTAGCGGGCCTGGCAGCAGGACTCCAGGTAGATCTCGTCCACCCCCCAGTAGTCCAGCTCCTGGCTGAAGGACAAGGCGCACATCTCCTCCATCATGTGCAGCTTGCCAGTGCGGTAGAAGTTCAAGATTGAGGTGAATGCCCCGGGATGCCTGTCGAAGAAGTACTCGTTCTCCTCCAGGTTGTAGTCATCGCAGATCTCCATGAGGGAGTCGTGCGTGTTGCAGTCTCTGAGCTTACCCAGCCTGGTCCGTGGCAACCTGTCCAAGGTCCGCCAGAGAACCTCGTGGGCCAGGCCCCCCACGTTGAGCTTGACCCTTCGGGAGCAGGCCTTGCTCCTGACGATCTCGGTGGGGTCCGGAGGCAAAGAGGTAGTAGAGCGAGATCCATGTTTATTCATCCCCAGAGGCATCGCTGGTCCCCCTCGGGCTGGACGCTGCCGGGCGCGGCGCGGGGCAGGGCGCGGGGGCTCCGCTCACCTCTCCTTCCCCTCCATGCCCCAGAGCTGCAAGAGAGGCCGCGGTGGGTCCGCCCGCCCCGCTAATCTGCGGGGCGCGGCGCTGTCCGCCCGCCGGTGCTGAACCGCGCCCGGCCCGAGCCACGTGCGGCCCCGCCGCTGCCGCCGAGCTCCCCCGGGCGGCGGCCGGGGCCCCCCCCGCCCCGCGCGAGCACCGGGCACGGCTGCCGGGGTGGGCACGGGCCCCCCGGCCCCGCTCGGCGATGCGCCCCGAGAGGCGCCAGCCGGGGCTGCGCTGGCACCGCGTCCCCCATCCCGACCCCCCGTGCCCCGCGACCCCGCCGGGGAGCCCCCTCCTCAGAGCCGGCCGTGCCCTCCGCTCTGCCCGGCCGTGTGGGCTGCGGGAGCAGGCGGGGGCTGTCAGCAACTCCAGCCTTGCGGCTTTCCCGAGGAAAGAGCTGGGGCAGGAAAAAGGGGGGTTTCCAGCCACTCTCCCGTCGCGCTCTGCCTCTCTGGGTGCCCAGGGACGCCCCCCGCGCCCCCACGCCGGGCTCTGCAGCACCGGGAAAGCAACGCAAACGGGAATAAGGAAAAGCCTCGAGCCTGCCTTAGGGAGCAGGGTGGCTCATGACAGCCCCGAGCACTGTTGCTTACACAAGATGGCACGAAGAGAAAGCCCAGCGCAGCCAGCGGCGGCTCCTCCGTGCCCAGCCGGGGCTCGGCACCTCCCCGCCGACCCAGGTCCCCCCAGCCCCCCGAACGAAGCCCCGGCCGCCGCCGAACACGGGGAGAGGCTGCCCCGGCTCGGCCCGAGCCCAACCCTCACCTACCTCCTCCTGCGGGCTCCCGGCGAGGCGGTGCGGGGTGTGCGGGGCCGAGGGCGGCTACATCCTGCGGCGGGGCGGGCGGCAGGGGCGGCCCCGCTCGCATCCCCCCCGGGCAGCTCAGGGCGGAGGGATGGCGGCGGCGCTCCCGGCTGTCCACGGAGCCCAGGGGGAGGGGAAGGGAAACGAGGTAAATCGGATCCTTCAGCAGGAAGCTTTCCAAGGCCTTCCCTCGGCTGCAGCTCCTCGCTCCTGCCTCCGGCCCGCGCCGGAGCCGCGCCCGCCGCCGCCCCCGGCCCTCTCTCGGTGCAGACACAAAGGAAGGCTCCGGCGCTTCCTCCGCCGCCTCGGAACGGAGCTCAACAAGTGCGGCGCGGAGCTCCGGCGCGGCCGAGCGCGGCTGTCCCGGCGCGGGGCGGGCGGGCGCGGGGCGGACCGGAGGAAGGGCAGCTCCACCGTGAGCTGGAGCCCAGCATTGCAGCGCCGGGGCCGCTCGCACCGGGGCCCGGCACACGCACCGGGGAGCCGCAGCCCCGCTCCCCGAGGCGCTGGGGCTGTTCCGCCAGCTCCCGGGGCCGGCACGCGTGAAAACAGGGTGGCGGTGCCAAAGCAGAGCGGGAAGCACCAGCCAGCCCGGCAGGGCACCAGCCGGCCCGGCAGGGCACCAGCCAGTCCCGCAGCGGTGCCTCGAGGGGCCGCGGAGCTCAGGGAGAAGCAGAGCTCAGGGAGGCCGCTCATCGCCCCCACCGCAGCTGCCCCTCGGCGAAGGAACGAGCCTGCCCTCAGAACCGCCGCGGGTATTTGCACAGACAGAGAGGAATAATAGTGCATCTCTGCTGCCGATTAGGACCATAAATATAACGTGAGGGAGCATTTACTAACCTGAAAACCCAGCAGAAATGGAGAAAATGGGGGCTTTCCTGGCAATCACACAGCGTTCGAAGTACTCTTTCGCCCCTCTGTCCTTCTTGCCTCCCTCCTTCCCTCCCAACAGGGGAAACGGCCCTCAGGAGGGGCCCGGAGCTCGGTTAGGAGCAATTAGCACCTGTTCGGGCTGGTTACCAGGGGCGCACGGCTGGGTTCATCAGCCCCTCTCCTCCTGCGCTGATTGACCATGACCCTTGGACTCAGCGACAATTCCTGCTACAATAGTCCCAGAAGAGGAGGCTGGTGTCTGATTTTACGTGATTAACCAGGCAAAAGGAGACTCTCAGTGCTGCTTTTCCCCACTCTGAGTGCTTCTCTCCTTAGTCCCTGCCTGCCTCCTGTTGCCCAGTGTACACAATGTCAGCGTTACACTGTTATGTTTGGTGTTTGAATGTCCATATCTTCTTTAGAGGTCCCCTTCTGAAATCCCAGACACTTTGTTTTCCTCCAGTACCTCTCACAACTGTGTATCATCTGTACATTTAGGAATTTCTTACAAGAAGTGGGTCATCCATTTGGAGATGAGGAAATTAAGACAGAGAAAAGCAAGATCACTCAGGGGGTAGGTGGAAGGAAGAATTAGGAATAAAACCTGTGGATCAGCTCAATTCCAGCCCAGTGCCCCTCCAATGAAGTAGCTCCTCCCACACCCCCAAAACCTCCGGTACAGGACAGACATTAGGGCAGTATCCAGAGTCGTTCTGTTGCTTTCCCATCATTTCACCTCCAGATCCTATTTTACCCCTCTTGCAAAAGAGATTAACCCCCCGATCAAGGCTAGGAGGCTGGATCTGTTAATGATTACAAAGTGCTTGGAAACTTCCAGCTGGCGGGTGCTGTAGGAGAGCAGAGTTTGTTTGTTAGCTCTGGCCCCGGGGTGCAGGATCTGCCCCGCTGACAACGCGGAGGAGGATGCTGGGAGGGAACATGACAGGCAGCCCAATGCAGGGAGATGCATCAGATTCCCGGTGCTTAAATCACTGGGAGAGAGGCAGCTCGGGTTTCTTAGCAGGGCAGAGGTGTCTTCCTGCACCACTGGTGCTCCCCCTGCCGCTGCCATCCCGTGTTCTGCCAAGAGGCTGCAGAACCAGCCGTGGAGGGGCACGAGGAGGGGCAGCAAGGGAGCACAGGCTCCCCCGCTGCTGGCACCGCTCCCTCCCACACGGGCCAGCGCTGAAAATGGTACTGGGAGAGCTGGGAGAGGAAGCCCTGCTCAGGGCAGCCCCTCCGGCTGGCTGTGCCTGGGGTGATCCAGGAGTGTGGGGAGAGGAGAAGATGTTTCCACCCCCAGGACAGCTTTTCCTTGCAGTGTTTCTTGTCCCACACAGAGAGTTTGTCAGCAAGGGGCAGTACAGGCCTGAGGATGCAGAAATGTGCAGCCTGCTCACTCTTCTCCAAGGTTATCTCGCCCACTCTTGGTTTGGACATACCTTTCAATTGATACTTTTGTACTCTGAGCTGTGCAAACTTAATTTATGGTTTGTTATTTCCCCAGCCTATGGAGCCAGCCAAACCTCTGGATGCAGTTTGTGGCAGACCCTGCTTCTCTCCAGGTATTACAGCAGATATTGACAAGGAAACACCTTAAACCCCAAGTACTTTGGAGGAAATACACAGAGTACAGCAAATAAATGTTCTCCCGGGCTTGCAGTCAGAGGAACAGACAAATCTGGATTTCACTGCCAGACAGAAAAGGTCTGTAAGTGTTTGTTGAGCTACAACATTAAAGGGAAATAGGCTGAGCCTGAATGTGGAAATATCCCTCTGCTGATCTGCAGTGACTCCTCTGCCTGCATGAGGAGAAGTATCACATCTCCCCAGCCACCCACGCCTGAGCAACAGTCTGGCATCTTCCTGTCCACCCTGCGAAGCACCAGGGGAGGCTGCTCTGCATCATCTGCCTCGTGCTGGGCAAACAAAGGGCTGGGAGAAAGGGAAGTCTCCTGGCCCACCTGTGAACCACGCTCGGGCTGCCACAGCAGTGCCACGTGGGGCACAGGGTGTGCCACAGACAGGGGTACAGCAGTGCCATGTGGGACACAGGGTGTGCCACAGACAGGGGCACAGCAGCCCTGGTGGCCCCTGAGCTTTGGCTGCTGCCCCTTTGCTGAGTTTCACATTCTAAACTGAGCTCTAAGATGTAACAATAACTGGTATTGTTCTTGCAGCCCAAGGGCCTTGTACTTATCCTTGGGAGTGGGAAAGGCAGCCATGCACAATAAGCTGTCTCTGGTACATATTTTTCCCATTATGTCCCTTTAAGGATTCCCTCAGTTTCCAGGGATTTTCTTTCCAGGCTGGAAACACTTTGGATACAATGGAGATTTTCTTTTAAAGCCCCAAATCCTTTCCCTTAAATGGGAAAAAAAATTATCAGGTTTCTTGGCAGAGACCCATAGTGTTGAGAAGTGCAAAAAGAACTGAGAGAGACAGTGCATGTGCTACCGAGAGCCCAGGAGCATGGAAATACTGGAACACCAGGAGAAAATACTGGAAACAGACAGCAAAATCCAGTCCAAAAATGAATCCTAAAGAAAAAAGGAGCCCTTCGAAAATCCCAGGCAGAGCTTGGGTGATGCCAACAGCAGCTGGGCTCCACCCTCACATCCTCCCCTGAACCTTGGCCACCTTTCCTGGCCCCTGGCCTGCCCCCAGCCTGCTCCACTATACACTCTTGCCCTCCACCTGCTCCTCCTCTCACCAGGGTAAAAGGAAGACTTTTCCAAAGTGTTTACATATATTTATAAGTCTGCAGGAGCTTGTTAGTGCAGAAAGCAGAGCCTGACCTCTGCCAGGCTCTCTGGGTCCTCAGGGAAGCCCCAAAGGATCTGTGAGGGCTGGGCTGCTGAGCTGGATATCTGTAAAAGTGAGAGATGGAGGGAGGAAGAGAGTGAGGGCTCAGCAGGAACTAGGGAGCAAATGCCTCTTGATGGAGGGCAGAGTCTCTGGAGGCTGTCTCAGCTGTGGGAAAGAGGCACCACTCTGCCAGCAGCTCCTGTTCTTAGTCAACCTTGGGCTCCTTTGGCCCTTGGGAGAGGGCAGGAAACACGCCAATGCCCATTGGTTATCAGAGAAGCTCCTGTTCAGGTTCCCACAAAGCACACTCAAAGCCACCCCCCTTGGCTCCAGCTTTCTGCCTTTCCCAGGATGTGCATTTCCTCCTGTGCTTCTATTCAGTCTCTGTCTGTGCTCACTGACCACAGCACAGACCCCGTGGCTCCTCTTCCCAAGGATGGCTCCCTCAGACCCACCTTTCCCCTTCTCTTGGTGGGGATGGTTCTGGGGGACTGGCTGAAAGCTGTGGAAGCACCAGCCAGTTCCCTGAGGGGTGTAAAACATCACCTCCTGGCTGCATCTGTCTTGTTCCTGGCAGCTTTGAGAACAAACACAATTGCTTCAGGAAGGCAAAATACACAAACCTTTCTCTGGCTGAGGAATAGAAAGCCCCCAGTGGGCTGATTTGTCCCTGTCACCAGCTGCCAGGGAATTTGCAGAGGGACCTGAGAAATTTTCTCCTGCCTATCAACCCTGTAGCCCAAACACTTGTGACCCCCAGTTCCTGTCCTGCCCAGGAGGGCACAGTGGCAGTGAGACTCTCCCAGCCCCTGCACCCCATGGAGGGGCTGAGGGATGTTTCTACCTCTCAGCTTTCACTGTTCAGGCTGGGCTGGCTCTGAGGGAAAAGCAGCCGCCTGTAATATGTTATTTAACATTTGGCTTTAAGCACTGAGCCCAGGGAAGCAATTGGACTCACTGTGTAATTCAGCAGCTGCAGATTCATTAGCCCCTAAAGGGCTGGAGGCTCCCAGTAATCATCACCCAGGAGGGAGGGCAGCAGAGCTACAGGGGGCAGGCAGCCTTTGCAGAGTGGAGATGCAGCCTCTCTCCCCAGGGGCACCGAGGGCTCATCCCTCCAGCCACTCTCCTGGCCGTGCACTCCAAATGGCCCTGCAGCCCTCACACCCTTTGGGGCTGTGCCACAACACCCCCCGTGCCTGAGGGCAGACTGGGCAGTGTTTGGGGAGAGCCAAGGTCCAGGACCTGGCAGCAGTCTCATTCCCAGGAATTCAGAGGCAGAAGGCCCTGCCTGTCCTCCTTAAGCTCCCCCCGTGGTCACCATGAATCCAGTCCCCTGATTTCCATCCCTGGCACAGCTCTTGCCCAGCTCCTCTTCAACAAACACAGGCTGAGGGCTCAGCCTCAGAGGCAAAGCAAACACCAAACTCAGACACAGACAAAATCTGCTTTGTGGTCTAATGCTGGAAAAACGCCCTCACTTGAATGTCCTGAAGCACAGTGAGTTTCCTCAGGATACTGAGAGCAAGAATTGTTCTGCTCTTGCACATGTGGGCTCCAAAAGGACTCTGCAGTCAGAGAGCAGTCTCACATGGTTCCTGGGAGGGAAGTACCATGATAGCCCCTCTCAGACTGAGGGAAATTGGGACTGAGAAGGTTTAAAGCTGGCAAAGGTGGCATGGGGTGGGGGAGGAACCAGCAGCTAAAGGTACTCTAAACCTGAAGAGATATCTTTTAGTGATTCCCACCAAGGGTGTTTGTCCTGTCACTGTTCCTGCTGCTGGTGGGGAGCTCGTGCTCAGAGGCTGCTGCTGTCAGAGGCAGGAGAGAGTCACATGTTGCTGTGACAATCAGGCTGATGGCAGTACCCAACAGGTGAAGCTTTTTGTGGCTGATCTTGTATGAGAAACAGGCAGGATTTGAAAACATTGCACAAAAGCAGCCCTTCTTCACCACTCCCTGACCTCTGTTGCCTTCAGTCTTCAGTAAATGCACTCTTCCTTCTGCCCTCCTGTGTGCCATTCCACAACAGTATAATCTGGAGCTGTTTTGGGGTCAGGAAGCCTCATGCCAATGGCTGTGAAGGACACAGAGTAGGTTCAAAATGAATTTCAAGTGATTGCTTGATGTTATTTCCAGTGCCAAGGAAACCTTGCTCCCCTGGGGACAAGGCATGGGGGAAAGGCTGGGCATCTCTCCTTGCAGGGGGAGAGCTTTGATCTCACTGACATCCACTCACAGCCCAGAAATAGCATAAACTGTCTCTGGGAAGGGTCACTTCCAGCCTTCCTTGGGTTGTTTTTCATCTGTAACTTGTCTTTAATAAAATACGTTTTAATTTGGAGGATTATGGAGATCATTTTAAAGCAGCTTATCTAACACTCCTCTCCTTCCCTGTTTTCCCCAGTGTTTGTGGGTGATGCAGGAGGCTGCAATAAGCCTGTCTTAAAGGCTCTCTCAGATTAAACTTCTTCACATGGGACAGCACTACTCCCCCTGAATTTTGATGATCTCTTCCAAACATGCCCTTTTCAGTGCACGCCTGAGTTCTGTAGGGGAACAAAATCCAGCACCAGCTCACCAAAAAGGACAAGTTGGATGGAATCACAGACTGAGAGCGCTGCAATAACCTCCTGAAAACGCAGCTCCACCTCTTGGTGCGGGCAGGAGTGGAGGGTGCTGAGGGCAGAGTGGGCAGTGCCCAGTGCCAGCTTGGAGAGGGTGCAGGGCTGGATTTTGACCTGGGCTGTGGCCCAGTGCCCATGGGGAGTGTGGAGCAGCAGAGCAGGACTGGGAGGAGCCAGCAATGGAGCAGGGAGTTGTCTGCAGATGAGCAGGAGGAAAATTGGAGGATGGAACCATCTGAAGATCACATTTTTTGTTGCTTAGATGGCCCCTCTTTGGGGTGCCAGTGGCACTGGGATTTGCAGCCTGAGACCCCCCCCTCAAGGGGTTCTGTGTGCTGCATTTTCAGTGCTTTTCTTACTGGCCACTTTGGTTTTCAAAGGTGCAGCTGGAAAAGGAGGGAATGCAGCAGATTATCATTTTTTAGAAACACCCAGAAATGCCCAGAGAGCAGAGCCCCCTGCTCAAGTCCTTCAGCACAAAGAGGCTCAATGGCCTCCCCGTCCCCAGCTGCTTTAGATTTAGGCACCAGAATTCCAAACAGCCTTGCAGCAAAACATTTACCCCACTGAGACTCATCTCCTGGTGTTCCCCCACCCCTTGCACACCCCATGTATCATCCTGTTAGCTGGAGGCACAGCATGGAGATGTTCTCTCAGTTTTCTTCAGCTCCCTCACCCTGTCTCTATTTTCTGGCATGTTCCCAAAGGTCAACCACAGCCTTGCACAGGAAAACCAGAGGTGAAGAACTGAGCCCATCCCAGCATTCACTTGGCCACCCTCCACGTTGCTGCTCTTCAAACAGTCTCTTTTTCTCTTGCACATAAAAAGTGAAGTTGGTTCTTCATCAAAATCAATAGAGGAGGTTAATTAAATACCTCTGCTCAGCAACACATCAAAGCCTCCTCTTCAGGCCCAGTGTGTGTGGGTGATCTTTGCCCGCCTTGCCCAGGCCAATCCCTTTGGTTCAGGGGGGCTTAGGGAGCCAAGCACCACTCCAGCTCTTCTGACTCACAAGGACAGCACAAGTATCATTACAATGCATGTTAAGCTCCATAAAGCAGCTACAATTTATTCCTGGCCCAAAGCTATTGGTCCTGCATGGGTGTTTTTCTCCTTTCTGCAGTAAAGGTCCTGTTCAAGTGTGCACTGACTTTTGAGGTGCTCCATGTGGCTGCACAAACCCTTCCTGCCTTCAAAGGAAAGGAGGAAGGGAGATTGATGGAGCAGTTTGGAGGCTGGTGTGGGCTGAGTAGATCCCAGGGGCTGGCACTGCAGGGAATGTGCTCCCTCTGGGAGCAAGTGCCTGTGGGCCCAGCAGCTGCTTTTCCAGTTAAGGCAGCTAACAGCCCCCAGGAGCCCTGCAGGCAGGGGAATTCAATAAAACTGGATTTACATGGAGCTTTTGTAACAAATCCTTGAGGAAATGAGCTGTTCTGCTGCCCCAGCTCTGGGCACTTCCAGCTCCTCTGCCCCTCTCCTCTCTGGGTTCTCAGATGAGCTCGGCCACTGATGGGGCCCTGCAGAAGGTCCCTGCCAATGGGTCATCTCATCTCAGGAACAGGTTCTGCTGCAGCCACGCAAAGACCTGAGGTAGCACGGCACAGGCACAGCCCACCCTGGCAGTGCCAGAGCACCGGGCAGGTGGCAGGAGAAGCTCTGTCCCTCTGTCCCTCTGTCCCCGCCTTGCCTTCTGAAGCACCTTGTACCAATGTGTGTGCAGAGGACTTGTCCTCCTGCTGCAAAAACAGAATCAATGATGTGAACAACAGGTCTCAGAGTATCTGTTCTTAAAGTGTCTGTCTTCAGATTTTAATTTAGTAAACCAAGAAAGGCCAGTTCAATTTTGAAAAAAAAAAATTCCTAAAACAAGAATTTCCTGTGGAAAAAGTTTAATTAGGACAGGAGCAAGAACAAACAAGCAGCATTGTCTGGGGAGCCATCCCAGGAACTTCAGTGGTTTCCTTTACAAGTCTTTGCAGTGCAATCTGAGACCAAACCTCCCAACCATTTGCTTGATCAGAAGAAATGTGATGCTCCAGCCCTAACAGGGACTAAAGCACATTTTGGAGGGGGGTCAAGGAGTGACTTTGTAGATACAAACAAATCCTTTAGCCTGCTCACAGTTTTCAGGTTTAAATTCAGCCTTCTCAGATCCTGAAGGAACATCTCCAAAAGAAACTGGAGCTGTCTCAGCACTGAGAGGCTGGAAAGGTGCAGTCTGAGGGGTGCTGTACCTTCCAGCCAGGGCCTTGCAGGAGGACACCTGTTAACATCCCGAATTACAGGCAAAGCAGGCTCTAGTCCCTCAGGGCCTCTGGGCTGGGTACCACCAGGCTCACCAGGGGCACTGCAGAGCCCTTGGCTCTCAGAGAAAAATAGGTCTTTCCAGGTATGGAATGAAGAGTCATAAAATCACCCATGTCCTCCTCTTCCCTGCTTCAAATGGAAGTGGTTTGTGTGGGGAAAGCTCAGGGAAACAGCAGAGATTTCCTTTGGAAATGGACAGCAAAGCCCTGCCCAGGGGGATGTGATGCTGTGCCGTGGTTTGTGCCAGGCCCTGCCCAGCCCCAAAGCAGCCCCTGCCCAGCCCAGCCCCTGCCCAGCCCCTGCTCCCTCCCACAGCCACACTGCAGCAGTGAAGCAGCTGCTCCAGCAGTCAAATGTTTTCCACTCTTCTAAGGGAGCTCTTCCTTCAGTCCAACCTGTCTGAGGATTTTCAGCGGGGCACACCAGAATGTGGGGCCCACACACCAAACTGTGAATGGAGCAGGACCCCCAACCCACGGTCAGGGGTCCCCTGAGCTCACACACTGCAGGTCCCAGCGTTGCCATCCCCCTGGAGGTGTCCCCACCGCTGACCTTTGGGACTCGGACAGGTGGCAGCAAAGCCCGTTTGCTCCGTGTTACAGAGGAGAGGACAGAGGGGCGATGGGGTAAAAGTGGTTCTATATTTAAGGGCTGCACTGGGTTGTTATGGCAACAGGAATTCCAGCCACCACCGCGGGCTCCTGCGCCGCCTCCTCTGCAGCCTCTGCAGAGCACAGCTCTGCATCACGCCCAGCTCCTGCCCAAACCGGGGCTGGAGGGAAGGGGAGGGATGTGCAACTCATCCTTTCACAGAGAGCTTTTTCCTCCAGGAGTGGAAAGCAAATGAGAACAGCTCGAATATCTACAGTATGGACAGAGGCACTGAAAGCAAAGTTCAGCAGCAGAAGGGTTCAGACTCTCTCAGATTATGAGTCCCAGGGACTGGGATCATTTAGCACAAACCCCACCTGGTGTGTCCCCAGAGGGGATGTGGGCATGGATGTGCCCTGCTGGGGTGGGAGCAGCTTGGCAGGGCAGCCCCGAGGCTCCCACACCCCCCAGCAGCACACACGGTGCCACTTCCCAAGCTCAGCTGCTTCTGTCTGACTGGAGAAAGTCTGCATTTCATCTGTGCATCCATCTGTGTACTTATATGGCCCTCATCTCCACTCTGCCCAAACCTCAAGGCCTACCAGGACATTGTTTGCTTTTTTTTCCAGCTATCAGGCTGGAATTCATAAACAGAAAAGCTGTATGTGAGACACATGAAGTAAACCTTCCCTGCCCTGCAATAAAGCCTCAGCATCCAACTTTGGGCACTGTTCATCAAGGAAGTCAGGCCCAACTGGCAGGAGCCAGAGGACAGGAGTGGCCCCAGACATAGAAAACGCTCCTGAGGAGGGGTGGAGGGAAATGGGTCAATCAACTCCTGGAAGGGGGAAGGCAGAGCAGAGATGGGGTAACAGTTTGCCATTCATAAAAGGTTCCTGTAGAAGAAAGCAATGGCTTCCTTTCCTTATCTGCTGGGAATGGGACAAACAATGGCAGGATGGGACAATTAGGATGAATTTTGGGATAAAAAGAGCAAAGCCCTGGGGCAGTTGCCCAAGGAGACTGGGGGTGGAGACATCATCAAGACTTTCAAGAAGAAGATTCTTAAGCATCTGTCAGGATAGTCTAGATCATGGCCTGGGACAGGAGGATGGGTTAGGGGGCACCTCCATGTCCCTTCCTGCCACACAGAGCTGGGCTTGTTCCGTGAGAACCTCACATGTGCATCACAATGACACCCCCCCAGCAGCCCCTGGAACAGTCAGAGTCATCTTGGTGACCGGATCAGGTCTGGTATTCCAAAAGGCAGCAGAGGTTTTCAGTGTCACCCTGAACCCCCCTCACATCACACACTCAGCAGTTCTCAGCCTGCCTTTCTGTGGCCACACCAGCCTGGGAACTCAGGGTCCCAGCAGCAGCACTCACAGCGCTCTGCTCGACTTCCTTTGCTCACCTTAAACGAGCAAAACTTGTCCCTGATCTGTGAGCACGACCTCGCCCTGAGAAATGGCTGCAGTGCAGCAACACCTTTCACAGCCCGTCACCTTCTGCCTCTCTGAGCTGCTCCTGCCAGTCTGGCCTGTCCTGGAATCAGCAGCACATTAACACCAGCTCATCATCCCAGTGGGGAGACTGCTGAGCCACAGGGCACCTTGAATCCCAACTGAGTTGAAGGGCAAATATTAAAAGAAAAAATTAAAAACTGGAAGTTGAAAAAGAGGGAAAATGAAGAGTTATTGGTAAAGAAAACATGCAAAAGAAACACACCAGCCAGAACCACTGCGCTGTCCAGCATCCCCTGGCTACACCCACAGATCAGCTTTGCAGCTTGTCCTCTTCTTCTCCTCACTCTTTCTAATTCCCCTTGAACTGCTGCCACTGCTGCAGGAAATTTAGGAGAAATAGGAGAAGCCAAAAGAAATGCAGGACCTCAATTACTGTAAAAACAAACACCTGAAAGGACTCAGAGTTATTCAAACAGGGAGTAGCTGAGCTGGAACCAGCAGCACATGGGGCAGTGGCAGCACCACCACAGTGACAGATGCACCTGGGGGACAAATGGCACCATCCTGGGTGACCCAGTCCTACAGTGGGCTGGGGAGCAGCCTCTTTACAGCAAAACTAGAACTGCTGCAACATAAGACTGGGAGGAAAAGCAGCCTGTCAGTGGTGCAAGAGAGTATCAGATGGACCAGCTTGGGTATTTTTGTTCTTGGTAATAAATAAATAAATAAAATTGTGATGATTAAGTGGAAGAAAAATAGCACTGTTATCGATACAGAGTGCCTTTGCAGTACATTGAACCAAAGTAATTTAAAGAGCAGAGCATTTCCTATAAATAATTAATTATTTCTTGGTAAGCACAATGCCACTTTAGCTACCTAAATTTTCAAGGAGGGGGTTGCTTTTTAATTAGAATATGGTCATTACAAATGCACATGGGTCTTTAATCATTCATGTTGGAAGCCAGCTGACTTGGTCATGCATGAGACAGAACAAAGCAGCTCTTATCTCTCTGCAGGCCACAAAGTCAGCCAGCCCGGGGGCTGGGAATGAGTGAGGAAGTTTGCCTTGTGATGAGAGCGTGTTTTCACCTCCTGTGCAGCACAAAGTCATCTGGGAAGATGCATTTGCTGAGGTCAAACTGAAAAAAGAACAAAGTGCTGGAGAGCCAATGCTATGCAGAATCAACCTGCCCCAGTGCTGGCCTTAAATCAGGTTCTCACCTGCAATTAGGGATATTATGAAGGCAGAAAACCAGAGTACAGGTGATTTCAAAGGGTTTAATTGCTTTCTTGCTAATGACACTGCAGGCAACAACCCTGTCCCTCCTTCCCCAGATCTCTGGCTCAGTGGGAGCTTCTCAGCTGGTTTGTGGGGTCTGGACCTGGCCCAGGTCAGGGCAGCACAGTGGGCACCTCAGCCCTGGGCAGTGACTTCCACAAAGCAGATTCCAGCCCAAACAAAGCTCTGCTGGTCAGGAAGCAAATCAAAAGCTCCTGACACCCATTATTTGGGAATCCTTGGATTCCTGCCCTAAGCTGCCGAGTCCTGAGGGCCAGAGACTGTGAAACCTTTGCCTGCAAGGCCCTGGGGCTGCTCTGCCCCAGCTGCCCCCACAGCTCACAGTGACCATGGGTCTCTTCCGTGGATTCTGCATACACTGAGCAGCCTAAGCCTCAAAGCACGTAAATCACAGGATCTCAATGAAAACTAAGAAGGAAATATCGAGGTTAAACCAGCCCAGTGACCAAAACCTGCTGGGAACCTGCAGCCCACAGGGAGGTGAGTGAAGGAGGGTTTGCAGCCATGCCTTGGGAACAGGCTGCAGGTGAGCCCGAGGGCAGAGCACCAAGAGAGGCTCCTGTTCCCTTCTGCCCACCTGAGCAGATCTGCCTGCAGGGACCCCTCCTGCTCCCAGATGCTTTGCTGCTCTGACCCTTCAGACAGAACTTTCCAGAGATGCTCTGATGCTGGCAGCTCCCTTCTCCCCTGCATGGAAACAGAAGCAGAAATTCAGGGGCTGACATAAAGTCTTGCTGCTGCAGAAATTTGGCCAGTAGTGCCAAGTCTTGCTGCAGCCACTTTGCATCAGGTTTGTCCAAGTTATGGCCAGTTTATGGATCCACAGCTTGGACATGGAGCCCAGACTGATGCGGGCAGGGCGATGCCCCTCGGGCCATGGCACCGAGGCAATGGCTCCAGCCCGTCCCAGCAGTGCCATCTATTGCCACACTTGGCTCTGTGAGAGAGCCAGCCAGGGGCAGGGAGGGAGAGGAAAGAAAAGGCTAATTCCCACTGGGAATAGGGGAAACTTCCCAGTTCACCCACACGCTGCTCTGCCTTAGAAAAGCTGGGAATGTTTAAAATCCCTGTGTCAGACCACACTAATCCCCAAACCAGAGATATCTGAGAGCCAATTCTCCACCAGGGTCCGTAAGGATCATCAAGTCCAACTCCATCATGTCCCAGCAGGAGAAATCATTGTCCTTGAGCCACTGGAAAGCAAGCAGGAAAACTGTGGTTAGTCAGTGCTCACAGCCCATCTGAGCTGCAGCCATTGGTGTTTGCATCAGGAACGTGTGGGAAGGGGCTGGTACAGCACCACACTTAGGCCTTTGCTCTCAAGCAAAACACCCATTCTCAAGAATCTCTTAAATAAAAAAACACCCCAAACAACAAAAAACCCCCAGCAACAAAACAGCAGCTGAGTTTCAGAAGGGCCCTACCCATCAGTCACTGCCAAAGGCTGTTTGGAAGTGTCTGTCTCCATCCTCCTCCCAAAGCACCACCATGAGCTGGCCCAGGCAGCCCCTGCCTGAGTGGGGCTTTGGGACACCATCACCAAAGAACAACATTCCAGTTCTTGACTTTTGCCAGACATTTCAGCAGCTTGTGCCTTCCCTGACACATCTAGCAAAACTTTGTCCCTGTAAATTGACTCTGGTTTACATTAACTGAAAACCTCTTTCATTCAATATCTGGTTTGAAAAATGTTGGTACTGAGCATTAGCTCAGAGTAGATTTATACCCACAGACCTTGCGGGAGCACTGGGATGAGTTTCCCAAAACATGACCATAAATTTACCAAATAAGAACATGAAAAACCCAAAGAACTGATTCCCATCATCCCCCTCACACACAGTGGATACATGAGGGCAATGGGAACCCACCAACATGAACCACAGGCAGACTTGGCAACGCTCATGATATGAAAGGAAAACATGGACTGCAGTGACTCAAGGGAAGAGCAAACTGGAAAGGACTCCAGTATCAGGTTTTAAAAATCACCACATCCTAAACTGCAGCTGGTGGGACACAGGGGCAGAAGATTCTTCCAGGGGATCAGCTACTGCCACCAGCTTGTGCAGGGTTTGGGAGCAGGGAGGGGTGAGTTAAGCCTTCAAGACACCTTCGTTTTACAAAAGACTCGTTCCCTGCAGACTTCCCACAGGAGAAGGAAGCTCTAAAGACAGACTGGTGGGATGTGCAGGAACACCTGTCTCCTTTTCCAAATGCCTTCCCAGATTGTCCCAGCTCACATCCCAACCTCTCCTGCACAGGCCAACACCTGGCAGTCTGGGCCAACACAGACAGGGAAGGAAAAAAGGGGGAGCTGAAAATCCTTCCAAGCTTTAAAATCATTTATCCTACTTTCTTGTTTTTCTCTTTAAAACAAAGCTTTGACTTTGTTTAAGAGCAGAAGAAAATGTGTTGATAAATACTAATAAAGGATTAAACAGAAGGGTAAAATAGCATAAACATGAAATATCATTTCTAGGATTGAGGACAAATGTTTCTCCTCAGCTCAGAACTTTCCCTGGTTTTGGTCACAAGACAAGAAAATCTCCCTGCTCTGGGGAGGGGCTCTGGGAAGAGGGATCCTTTCCAGGCACCAGGCAGGAGAAAGCAACGAAACAGCTGAAAACCACTTACAATGGTTTCTTCTTGTAGAAAGTGACAGCTGCAAAAGCAGAGAGAACTGACCCAGAGGAACCGGGAGAATGTCCCAGGGATTTCTGGGAGCTCCTTCCCGGCCAGGCTTCATCGAGAAGCCAAAGCCACCAGCTGTTCCTCACCCCTGCACAGGGCACCGCTCTGCCATCCGCACTGACACCCCTGCAAACCTGGGCTGTCCCCCCTTTTGCAGGCACCGGCCCCAGGTTTTCCCCGAGCAAGGAGCAATCTCCGCTGCCCGGGGAGCGGCACCGTGCGCGGGGCTGGCCCTGCCCGCGGGGGACACGCGGGGGGCTCCGCAGCCGAGCCGGGGAGGGGGACACGGGGCAGGAGAGGGGGACAGGGGGCCGGGACAGGGGGGATGAGGGGCCGGGGCGTGCCCGGGGCCAGGAGCGCTCCCTCCGCCGCCAGGTGGGGCTTTGGCACCGCGCACGGCCCCGCACGGGCAGCCCCGGCCCGGCCGGCACCGTGAGCGGCCTGGAGGCTCAGCTGTGGCACAGCATCCTCCGAGTACCCCCGGGGGGCCCAGCGCCAGCCGCCCCCACTCCTGTCCGCGCCGATGCCCCCAGGTCCCCCAAACCCCCGCCCCGGGGCCAGGGCACAACGTCGGCTCCTGCGGGGCCCTGCGCCATCGCCCGGCCCCTCCGGGCGGGACAGGACGGGACGGGGCCCGAGGGCAGCGCTGCCCATCCCGGGGTTGCTCTCCCGGCTCAGAGCCTGGTTTGGGACGCACCTGTGAGACAAGCGCTGCAGCCGAGAGGGGCTGCCCTCCTGGGCTGGGCTGGGCTGGGCTGGGCTCTGCCTCTGCAGCGCCTCCCTTACAGCCCGTCCCAGGGCACCCGATCGCCTGACTCACAGAGGTTTGGGTGCAAGTGCAGCCCCTCCTGAGGAGCTGCTTTCATCGGCACTGAAGCAGAGAAAGCAGCTTGGCAGGGACTCGCTCAGTGAAAGGGCTGCCCTGTGTTCAAATAACACCCACGTGCCCCTCAGGCGAGAGCCCCGAGTTCCCTTTCTGCCTGGTGCCAGCCAGCCATTGTGCTGCCCTGCCCGCCCCTGGCTCACCTGACACCCCCTACACACGCGCTAAACCACATCAGGAGTGAGCTCTGTGAAGGACAGTGTGTTTGTCCCCACATCAGGAGTGAGCTCTGCTAAGGACAGTGTGTTTGTCCCCCCTATGCTCTGGCACTGCAAGTCAGGCCAGACGTCTCCAGGCCTTTCAGCTCAGTCACCTGTGAAAGGTTTCCAGCTGCAGAAGAGGCTCTGAATTATGAATGACTCCGCTTTGTCAAAGGCAGGGCTGTGCTCAGGCTCGGGGATCAGCTCTCAGCCATGTGCTGGAGGCAGCCATTGGTGGCACAGCCCCTGGCACACACATACCCGGGATGGATCCAGAGCTATCGCCCCAATGATGCCATGAGCTGCTCTAATACCATCCCAGGGGAGCAGTGCTGGGATGAGGGTGGGGAGGAGGGAGCCTGGATTCCCAGGAGGGATTCCTGAGCAGCGCAAGGTTGGCTGCATTGCTCCCATCCTGGGTCCCCAGCCTGTCCCAAGGAAAATGCAAACTGCAGCAGGGCTGAGGTGTGCATGGACCTCACTGAGGCCACTGGTTTTACTGGCACTGCCGGGGAGGCACTGCCCACCCTGACAGCTCCCAGGGCAGGGCAGGAGCAAGAGCAGGAAGGTCTGCCTGGTGCTGGGCGGGTCATGGGGCGCTGCCGCGGCTCACGCTGGCCCCGCACCGAGGCACCTGTGGCAAGGTGACCCACAGGTTTATGGCCACTGGGAACCTGCCACACAGATGAGCAGGTGGCCCCAGCAATGTGGGCAGTTGTGCAAGAAAGTCCCGAACGTGCCCCAGCATCCGTGGCCTTCAGACCCCACCCTGCTCCCTGCTGTCCCTGTGGCTCGAGGCTGCGCTCAGGCAGGTGATTTCCCAACCATGTGTCCAGGCATCCTGTGGTTTTCCCCGGCTGACCAGCTTGGCCTGTTTGGCCCAGTTACCACAGCCCACCCTCCCACTTGTCCTGCATCCCACAAGCACCAGGGGGGTGGCATCCAATGTCTCAGTGGGGTTAAGGGACCAGCCAAGTTCCTGCTGCCCACAGGGGACTGTTTGCTCTTGCTTCATCCAGGTGACACTGGATAAGTTACTGATTTCCCCTTTTGCTGCTATTGGTACTGATCTTGGCAGAACAGCCCTTGGTTGCACACCTGGGAGAGTCCTTCAGAGTAAAAGGTGGTTTTGGGAAGTCCCTCCCAGCAGGATTTGCTAAAGGCAGCTGCCTGAGAGCACAGTTAATCCTCCGTGTCCCCCGTGCTCCTGCTCACTTCTCCCCTCACCTCTTGACTACCAAGAGCCCTTCTTAAACAAGTCAATATTGTCACACTGCTCACCAAAGGGAAGAATAAATACCCAGGGACACCTTGTCCTTCCCGTGTGGAGCACTCTTGGAGCAGCAAAACCCCAGGATGAGGGGGCCAGCAGGACCCCCCTGGCTGGGGGCAGCACCTTTCTCTCTGTGCAGGGGACAGAGGCCAAGCCAAGGGCTGGCCTGAAGCTCTGTGTGGCTGATGACTCAGCACTGCCTCCCAACCCACCTGCTCCCAGGAGGAAATCAGTAACCCTCAAGAGGAAGAAAATTGCTTCAACGAGATGCTTTTAGCCTAAACCCAGCCACCTGGTGCTGGAGGAGCCCCTGAAGCTGTACTGGGGTACCTCCAGGGGTATCACCTCCTGCAGCAACCCAGGTAGTATCAGGGGACATGCTGATGTCACATGCCAGCAGCAGTGCCATAAAAATACATGGGAACTGGACAGAAACTCCTGCCCCAAGCTCCTGCCCTGCCTTTTCATCACCTCCTGAGCAGGGCACCCCCTGGGCAGCATCTCAGGGCTGCTCCAGACAGCAGGGCTGCCCCACAGCTGTGTGGGGAGCTGTGTGGCTCGGGCTGCCAGCCCAGGCCATCCTGGGCACTTTGATTGTGCCACATGGATATGAAGGGGGAAGAGGGAGAAACTCCCTGCTTTGGTGATTGTTTGGGGGGTTTTTACCACACTGCCGAGGAGCTCAGGCATTTGCAGCACAGCAGGCTGAGCAGTTCTCAGCCTGCACAGGGAGTGCTGTCCCCGCAGCAGCAGCAGGGGCTGCTCTCCAGGAATTCCTGCACTCTGCAGGGCTGGGAGCAGCGCTGGCTGTGCCCGTCCCTCACATGGCATCCCTCCCTGGCACCCTCCCAGCACAGCCCACACACGCAAAAAGGGGCTTTGCTCCCATCTCTCGTTTGCTGTGGTCGAAGTAAGGGGGTCCCACCTCAGACACAGGTGGGGCCTTCCCTGCCCTTCTTGTTCTTCCTGTATAGGGGCAACCCCAGGTTTCTGTGTGGCATCCACCTCCTGCAGCCCCTGCCCAGCCGCTGTGGGGGTGGCACAGGCAGTGAGACCCTCCAGCTGGGGCACCCATGGAACACCACGGCCATGGGGATGCCCAGCCGGGTCAGGCACTCACTCCCCCGGTGCCTGCCGGAGCCGACACCCCGCAGGCTCCAGCCAGCGCCGCGGGTGGGAGGAAACTTCCCAGAAGATGGAGAGCTAAAAAAAGGCAAGGCTCGGAACAACCCAGGGCTGCCAGCTATTTATTCTAGCATGCCTGTATGCTGCAGAGCAGGAGAAAGATATTTTAAAGCTGCTGCAAGGAAGCTCGTCTGTCTGCCTGGGTTTGTTGATCGAAAACCCAGTTACCAGCAGTCCCCACTACCATCCCTGAGCCCTGAACCACCTTCAGCCAAGTGTCTTCCTCAGCACGCCCCCCAAGGCAGGCAGCCCCTCCATCAGAACTACACTGAAGCAGACACTTGGCACCTACAGAACAGGAAGAGTCTGGGAGCATCTCCATCTCATTCAATTTACTTCTGGCCATCCCTAATGGGAAACTTCTAACCAGCTTTTAGCATTCAGGACTCGCCCTTCTCCACTCAAACTCTCATAAGCACTCACCCCTCTGGGCTTACAGACCTCACATCCTACTAAAAAAGCACACCCCAACCTCCTGTAAAAAAAAAAAAAAAAGCAACCACTGCAATCTGTGTTCTTGGATATGTATTTTTTTACTGAAAAAATCATTCATAAATTAACAAATACAAAAATGTACAAACACATGGGTAAATAAATGTAATGACACAAAGGATTGCTTTGCTGAGAAGTGTGTGTGTGTGTGTTGTAAAACACTAATCTTCAGTGCAAAAACGTCCCCCCGGCACCTCTTAAAAACATAACAGTAAGCTCAAAAGCCATGATGATGGAAAGCTACTTGAGAGTTCAAAGCCACTTCTGATGGTGAGCAGCCCAAAGTGCAGCCATTGCTCAAACGGTACCTCCTTAGAGAAGCAGAGCTTTACAGAGAATTCACTGTCAATAAATAGTTTTGCAAATAAAACCCACATGGCTCATTTTAAAAAAAAACAAATCAGCATCGCACAGGACCTGCCCTGCAGCAGGGCTGGCTGACGTGGAAGGGGCAAACGAGTGGCCTTTTTGAACTGCAGCTGCCAGAATATGTACAAGTTCTCCTTACTACGAGAAATTTTACACCATAACAGCACATGCGCTTGACAGTATGTTTTTAACAGTTACATTTACTATACAGTATTTGACACAGCTGAGAAGATTAACAGTGCACATTTTCAGATAACCCACATTTTAGAAAGGGGGAAAAACCCTCAACATGATTAGAACAAAGAAACAATGAAGAGGATGCTGCTGGGGATGGACCCTTCTGTGCCAACCGCAGAGTGCAGTTCTGAGCAGAGGTAACGGCTTTTGTTCCACACGGGGTGCGATGGGAGTCAGGGACAGGGAAGGCTGAGGATCCCCACCAAGGGAGTTCAACACCTACTCACACACACATGCATGATTCCGGGGTAGTGAACTTGGACTAGTTGAAATACATTCCTTGTTTGAAGCACCATTAAACAAAGACAGATTCCTAGCAAGGTCTCAAGATGAAAGAAGAGAGGGGCAGGACAAGGCAGGTTCAGCATCCGGAAAGGGTCCACGTGAATTAAGAGATCGAGATTCCGAAGCAGAAGTCTTTATTGCTGTATGCACCAGAAAAAGCAAATCCTCACCTCTGCCTATAAATAACCAGGCTGAATTCCCTCAGGAAGCGAGTTTAAAGCACATGTAAGTTCAAAGACTTTAAAACCTAAGTTACAAACTCATCAGCTCTTTTCAAGGGCAGGCTCGCTGTCCTCTCATGCCAGCCGATAAGATCTACACAAGAACTTGTGTTTTCTAAACTAACGTTTTCTGGATACAGGTTAGGAATGCCCTGGGCAGTCACACCCACCACAGATGCGTATGGGGATCATACGTCCACAGAACTGAGAAAACAATGTAAACCATGGGAAGTTAAGGAAACTGAAGGCAAACAACGCAATGAAAAGAGTTAAAGTACTCAGAGGTCAGGTACCCACCCTTGTTGTGTGGAAATACAAACTAAAAACAACGCCCAATGTATTTACTTTTAAGTCAGAGAGGTGCAGTGAAAGTGGTGGTGTCAGTGCTGTGTAGGCCTGGACTGTGTCCCTGGGGACAGGCCCACGGTGGCTGTGGGGAAAGGGGGATGGCTGGATGGGTTGTCAGACCTAGCTCTGGTTCTCAGTCCTCATGTTTTCATGTGTCCTTCATGTCTGTCCCTCCCACTGACCTGTGCCCCCCTGCCCCACTGGCTGTGCCCATGCCAGTGCTGCTCTGACAGCACCTCATGTGCTGCTGGATTTACACAATAAATACAGCCTAAACCAACCCCCACACTGCTCCAGCATGTTCCAGGGTGATGACAGGACACTGCTGTCTGGAGAGGCCTCGTGCAGCAGCTCCATGCCCAGGATGGCACATGGGTAGAGGTGGCTGCCCCAGGGGCTGTGCTCCCCCAGCACTGTGGGTGGGAGACCTGAGCAACCTGCCAGGCTCACACTTGCCATCCATGGGATACAGAGCAACAGGCAAGGGATTGTATTCCATATGGCTTTTGGATTAATTTGCACATCATCTTGTAAAAGGGACAGGAAAGGGAGTTTTTTCATAAATATTCTCATTTCCTCACTCCCTGGAAAAAGCCACCCCTGTGGTTTCTGGAATGAGCAATGATCGGGCTGTATTTCTCACCCACTGCACTGGAAGGTTCAGGGCCCTGTCCCACAGACATTTCTGCATATGCACAGCTGGAGTCATGCAAGTCTCACTGGCTTAAAAGGGAACACCTTGCACAAGTACAGTGATGCACACACAAGTGTTTACAGAATTCAGGACTAAAATGAGTGACCGTATGTAAACCTCTAGCTTGGACTTGAACCAAAGGAGAAAACTAAAAAGGGGCAATTTACAGAGCGTATTTACACTTACACTTCTGTAAGAAGCGATTCTCTTGTATGTACTTCAAGCAGGTCATTTAAAAAACCGCACAGACATAGAACGGCATCAGAAGTCGTTTGATCTCCCACCAGGGCAGTTCCAACCAAACTGCTGCCGGTGTTTGCCGTGAAGAAGCCACAGAGTCCCTCAGCTGGGCCACTTCCCAGGGGAGAAAGCGCGTCCCAGGCGAGTCCCAGTGCCGGAGATTGCTGGAGGAGGAATGTGGAGACGAGAGCAGCAGGTTGAACTGTTGTCCTGAAACCCAGAAAGCAAGTGGCAGAGAAACTAAAGAGACTGCTGAGCTCGCTGCCCGGTGTGGGGCTGGATTGGTACAGCTGGGGCAATTTGTGCGTGCACTTTCAGCCTCACTCTCCAAAATACTGTGATCCTTCATTAGACAAAGTGTTGCTTGTCCTCGATGAACCTTGGAGAAGAAAGTCTAGCGTGGTGCTTTCTTGGTGAAGGGCAGAGCAAAGTTATTTTCTCCTCTTAGTATTCGGGCACCAGAGCCAGCTCCGGTGTCAGGTTAACAGTGATGTTCTTATACAAGGCGTCATATGTGACGTTTGGAAAGTAGTTCAAGTTATTGAGGCCGTCCAGGGCTTGCCTTTCTTTCGACTTCCTCAGCAAGGCGTACCTGTGCAGGAAGAACCACAGGCCAGAGTCACTTCCCTGTGTCCCACAGCACCCAGCAAACTCCTCCCAACACCACCAGAACACCCTTCAAAGAGCCAGTCCCAGCAGCAGCTGCAAACAACAAACCTGGAGCCCTTAACAAAGGCAACCATCCCATTTTAAATATTTTATGTTGGTAAATGCTGGAAAATCCCATAGAAGTCCATCACTTGATGAAGGGCAAAGTGTTTGCTGTGCCACCAGCAACCATTCAGCTGCCAAAGCTACCTGTGACTCCTGCCCAAAGCCTGTGGGTCCCATTCCCAGGAGGGGCTGAGCTTGGGCATTGTGCAGAGCCCTCACCAGCCACAGCATCCCAGAGCAATCCAGCTGATGGGTGATGTGTCCTTTCCACTTTTAAGAAATCAGACACAAGCAAGAGTAGAACCAAATGGTTTTAATCCAAGGGATGGGGAACAAGGAAGTAAAAGTAACAGAACGATGGTTTAGGGAAGGAAACTGCAGCTGGTGCACAAAACCAGCCTCAATCACATTTAGGGGGAGCATGATGAGATATAAAAGGTAAGGGAGTGTGCATATGTTGGCTCACCTGAGTGAACTCTGCCCTGCCCATCTGCCCCTCCCACCACAGGGACCCACAGCTCCTGCTGACAAGCAGCCTGGGCTCCTGGCTGAGGCCAAGAGGAGACCAGGGGAGCGTCAGGAACCAGAGCTCAATCCCACTGCACTGCCAGCCTGCCACGCTCCAAGGGTTTGACTAAATATGACTTTTTAAGCCAAAAAGCAACTTCTCTTTTTCTAGAGTGAAATGAGAGAAGCATCTCTGACTGGCTGCATTCTGTCTGACAGAGAAGTGAAAAGTAGGGCTAAAGATGTGTCAAATGGAAACTCCCCTAAAAATGAGTCTTCTGCCAAAAAAGACCAGCAGACCACTGAAGTGTCTGCCAGCAGCAGCCTGGAGCCCCTCTGCAGAACAGAGCTTGCACTGCTCGTTCAGCAGCTCCTCACCTACACGTTCTGCAGCTGTTGGGAAAAAAGTACTTCTCTGTTTTGGTGTTCCGTGGTTTTCAGAAGACTCAAATTCCACCATGGTCTTCAGGGAAAAGCAGTCAGTCGACCCTTGTACTCTCCAGAACAACCCTGGCTCTGGGGCAATGGGGTTGGAGCCCTCCTGAAAAGCTCCATGGAGAATTTCTTTTTGAGAAAAAAGATGAAATGGTCCCAACAGTACTTGTCCTCTTTTGGTACAGGGGACAGTTACTGCTCCCAGTGGGTGTCTGAAGCCTCATAGGAGAGCAAAACCTGAATTCAGGGTCTCTGTTACACCCACTCTGGTTTGGGGTCAAGAGGCAGGAATAAAAGAATGCAGAGGGTGTTGCTGTTGGACTTTGTGAGTGTTCCCAGGGACACTTGATGCTTTAGCACCCACCCCTGCTCTCTTGCCTTCAGCGCTCAGGTCAGGCTCTTCTAGAAACACTGAAGCTTCTCTGACATCTGGAATAATCCACCCCTTTAGGAACATTTCCCTGGAGATACAGGACAGGCCTCCAACCTGCCATGCTTACAATTCCCTTTTGGATGGCATTCAAGCAGCCAAAGCCACAAAGCAGGGATCCCCTGTCACTGGGACATGCAATATGAAACACAGGGATGGAGGAATCCAGGCAATGCTCTGCCTCTACCTCCCTTAGTTTCCTTCAGAAGTTCAGGCTGTTACTGCCTTCAAATGGCTGCAGGGAGCCTCCTACATCATACAGACTCTTTGTGAAAAGATTTAGGATTCTTAAAAAAAATTTACTTGCCTTCCTAGGAACTGCACTTCTCCCCGATGATGGTGGGGAATTGATTTGTATTTCCCTGTGTCTCCTTCTGGTCGAGTCACTGAGTAGCCTGCATACTGCACTCTGCATTAGAAAGGGGAGAAACAAAATAAACCCCAAAAATCCCTGGCTGTGTTTGCTGTGCTGGCAGCACTTCCAGGGCTGCACTGCCAGTGCTCCCAGAGAGGCTGTGCAAAGCTCCAGCCTGGGCTCTGAGCGAGTCACACAGCACCTCAGGGCTCTCACTCTGCCACTGCCAGCCCAAACTCAGCAGTGTGGGACATGCACAGAGCCAGCCATTCCCACCCAGCACTTCTCTGCTGCCCACCCACTGCCTGCTGCTGGAGTGGCCCCTGTGCTGGATGGCGCTTCCCCGGCCCAGGGGACACAGGCACAGCAAGCCCAGCACCTGTGCCAGAGATGGCAACTGTCCCCCCACAGCACGTGCCAGGCTCAGGTCACAGACCCACACCAGAGCCCAGGGACGCCAGCTGGGCTCATCCCGTACCTGTTCCAGAGGTCGTCGTCCTCTCCTCCCCAGCCCCAGAAGGCATTAGGAAATCCATTGATCTTCTGGAACTGTTCAACAGTCAGGCCACTCACCCCACCGAAGAACTCATTGTATGGGAGCCTGAGCAGGAGGGAAGGGGTTAGAGCAGAGCCTGCCAGCCCTGCAACCCTCCTGCCAGCCCTCCTGCCAGCCCCCCGCCTGCCAGGGGGAAAGCCTGGGCCGTGAGGGTGCTCTCTGCTATGCCCTCTCCTGCTCCCTTTGCACAAAGCCTGAGAACAAACCCAGACTCATCCTCTGCCTTTAAAACAGAGACATGAAATCTAGCACTGGCTGCTTAGCTGTCATGGTGGCAGGGAGGAAGAACAGTGCTTACAGGTACATGTACTTATCCAGCTTGGCTGCAAAGTGCCTCGGCATCTGCCCACACCCGTAATAGTTACGGTCATTTTCTGGTATGTGGTCCACATCATGGAAGATGAGGCAGTCCCAGTCCAAGTCCTTCATTGCTTCCCGAAAGCCAACGTTGAAAAGCATGGCACGGTTAAAGGGTTGGGTTCCAGCCTAGGAGGGAGAAAGTTTCTTCTCAAGGGGGGTCCCTACAGATTGAGCTCTGCATGTGCTTTCTCAGCCTTGCCTGGAAAACCACAGAGGGCAATCAGCTCTCACATCTGCCCCACAAAAGGAAGTGATGTATTGGAGCAGACTAGCCAGATCAACCAACACTGAAATATTCAATTTACTGTGCAGGAGACGAAGTCTTATCACTCAAACACTTGGAAAAAAAACAATTTTGATCAATCTTTTTAAGCTAGAGCTAAATACAGAGGCACATTTACTGGGTGGATGAAGCCTAATTGCTTAAGTGACAGGTTCACGTACACATCAAGTGACAGTCACGTTTTACATTTATTGAAGTCTTCTAGATACTGTCCAAACAAGAAAATGTCTAACTCTGGTCAGGCCATTCCCATGCCTAGGGGATGCTCCCTGGAACTGCTGCAGGGACACACAAAAACAATGCAGCATCATCTGAAATGTGAATACCTGGTCCAAAGCTGTTTAAAAAAAATAACTCTTACATAACAGAATTTAAAAAAATACAACAACAACAAACCAAATAACTGCATTTCTGTTTTTCTGATAAACTCAAACATTTCTGGGCACATCTCCCAGGGTGAATGGGACAATTTATATATTGCAACATGATCCCTAAACCTGCCAAAGGTTAGAAGCTGTGCTCTGCCAGGGAATCTCGTTGGGACAGGGCACAGAGCCACCCTTGGGGCATCAGCACACACACCCCTAGTGCAGCACAGCCCCAGCTGCTGCCCCGAGCAGCCCAGGGCTCACTCACTTGTTCCACGACGTAGAAGGCAAACTGTAAACGCTGCCGCTGCAGCATGGGAATAAGGTGTCTGAAGAGCACAGGAAGATGCTCGTATCGATTGCGGAATGGGATCAGGATCGCCACCTGAGGAGGAGAGGACACGGCTCTGACTGCACTGCACCAGGGCCGAGCCCCAGGCTGGGCAGCAGGACTGGCTGGCCTGGGGTTACAGGAGGGGGAGAAGCACTAAACAAGGTGTCTCAGCTCTCCCATGTAGGGCTGTCACCTCTGCCCAGCACTGGGAACAGCTGGAGCGAGGACACTACAGCAGCCCTTGAGTTTACCAGTTCTTCCCTGGGCACTGCAGCCCCACACTTCAGAGCTCCCCAGATCATTGCTCTGAAGCTGCAGCTCATCAGAGATGTTCCCATTAACACCTTCCCACTGCCCACCCGGGCTCCCATCCCTGACACTCAGGAGGGACACAGGGCTGCCCAGTTACCTTCCAGCGAGGCAGGCAGTCGCTCGGCTTCCAGTGGCCTCCCAGCTTGATGGAAGGGTCTCTAGAGAAGAACTGGTGGATGTCCTCCATGGTGATCTCGCTCATATTTACATCGATGGGGCCCTCTGCAGAGCAGGAGAAGCAGAGGGGGGTGAGGAACTGCTGCGGTCCTGGGGTGGCTTCATGTGCTCGGGGCAGTGCTTTGCTGCACCCCTGCCCTCCATACCCAGCACTCAGTCCAGGCAGCTTCTTCCTTTCCCCAGCACCAGCAAAAACAATTAGGAAATGATGCTGATGTTAACACCTCCATCTCCTTGGCAGCTGGGCTCTTCTTAGCCTTTGTGGCCCCTGCTGGGTGCAGCTCCCTGTCAGAGACCCAGGCCAGCCCAGGCACCCCTCTATGTGTACAGGTTTCCAGCAGACAAAATCACACATCTCAGCAGAGAGTATTTTCCCCCTCTTTGGAAATATTTGCCCTCAAAAGCCCAGTTTTCCACTGCAGGATGGCTCTGGTGGAAGCATTTCTCCCAGCTGCAGCAACCTGGTGGGGTCCAGCCTGTCTCCCACACCAGCCCTGGCACAGCTGTACCCAGCACAGCTCAGGGCTGGGACTGGCAGCACTGCTGAGGCACACGGGAGCCATCCTGCCACCACTGCCCCTGGAAAAAGCCTGGCAGAGCCTTTTCACCAGCTCCCAGCACACAATCCCTCTTTTGTTTGTGTTTGCCAAGCAATGGGCTCCTGCTTCGACAGGCAGAGAGGAGCCTCCAACACAGCAGGGATTAATTCCTGAGAGCGGGTAAACAATGATTTCCCAGGAGGAAACTGGGCTCCAAACAGCACTCCCATTCATGCCCAGGTGCCTGGCAGGGAAAGGTATGTGGTCCACGCTGGTGAGACTGGGAATGCCACGACTCCACAGGGAGCAGGAGAGGGGCACAGGGCTGTCAGGATGTTACTCACTCATAGAAGGGAGCCTCTCAGGACAGGTGTTGTTGGGGAAGTAGGTAAAGTCTTCAGGAAGAAACGTTGTGGCTTGCAGAAAGGTGTCATTGTGGCTCAGATCAAGAGGATAATCTGGGGAATGGAAAAAAAAGACAAGTTTAAGCTTGAGCTGTAGGCCTATTATTTCCATCCACCTCCCCATGCCATTGTGAGCAGGCTCCAAAGTCAGCCATGGCTGAGGATGTCCCCAGTGGCACAGCTGTGTCCCCAGTGCCATGTGCCTCTCAACCCATCTGGGTGCTCATCCTCATCCTGGGGCAAGTGGCTGCAGAAGCCCTGGCTGTCTTAGACAGCATCACATAAAAGAAACTTTTGCATTTTCTGGACAAAGAAAGAACTTTGAGCATCACCTTTAAGTATCACCAACAGTTCAAGCAAAGGAGCACATGGCTCTTGGAAGGAAAAGCGACCTTGTGCCTTGTCCCTGAAGGACCATGGCACAGCAAGAGGGGATGTGCTCCTCCAGCAGGTTCTTTCCTAACATGCTAAGAGAAGGAAGTCCCCAGGAAGGTCCCAGTGCAGTATTCTAACCAGGGGAATCCTGCCTAGAATCCTCCTCAAAGGATCAATAAAAACTACCACACTACACACAGACTTTCATCTGCTTCACATTCTGCAAGAGCAGAGGAGCCCCCATGCCCCAGCAGTGCCCAGCACGTTTCTCCAGCCTGCCCAGTGCCTGCATCCTTTCACCTCCTGGGCAAACCCTCTCCAGCCTGTTACATCTGTAGATATTTTAAGGAAGTTTTCCCTGGGAGAAGTCATTGCTGGCCTGATATTTCCAGTTCCTTTATTATGCTAGTACTTACTATCACATCAGTAATATTGTTTATCTGCTCAAGTAAGTGGTACCCAAACTATCTTGAGACTCAAGATGGACTGTAAACAGAACCTAAGGCCTTTTCAAGTATGATAGATGTTATTTTGGATGCTTGATACTGCTGTAATTTCCATAAGCAATTTTCCCCCTAAACTCCCACCACCAGAGCACACTCTCAGTACTCAGCCCAGCTGACAGCACACAGTGAAGCTCCACTTCCCTGTTTTGCACTAAGGACTGTCTTTTTTGCTTGTGGAAGCACAGAAGTGACCCCTCTTTGTCTCACCAAACAGGAAACCTATTATTGCATCTATTAGCAAACGCTGAAAAAGTTGTAACTTACTTCCTCAGAACAAGAGGAAAAAACAACTACGGGCAAAGAATAAACATAGATGGATGGTGCCAAGCACACCATGCTTGCAGCAAACCACCCTGTGCTTGGTTACCTTGCCATTCGGGGGGGGTATCACATTTTTAAGGAACCTGCCCAGAAATCAAAGCCCCAGGTCTCAGGAGGACACACACATAGCAGGGCTGCACAAAGAACTGCTCCCTGCAGGGATAACCAGAGGGGCAATGGGGTCTTCTACTGCCCAAATTGGTTTGTGACCTGTGCCAGCTCATGCCAGCAGCAGCATCCCTGTCCCTGGATGTGCAGGGTGTGCTGCCCACTGCCACCTGCAGGGTAGGATGGGGCAGGACCAACCAGGCGCTGCTCGGATGGTCCAAGTGTCTGCTGGGTCCCTCCCTGCAGCCATCCTGGGCAGGTTTCCTCTCCCAGCTGTCACACTGCCTCACTGCCCATGGCAGCGTGGGGACAATGCACTAACCAGGCACTGCCACCCACCCACATCCCACCGGGGCACCCAAAAACACTAAGGAGGGAAGATTCTGATTCCAGAGTCAAAATCATCTTTGTGGCCAGAGTGTCAAGTGCCTTTCAGATGTCACTGACATCCATCCTGAGTTTGCCTGACCTGCTTGCCAGGGAAGGTCACCAAGGGCAGGGCACAGTCCTTGTATGTAAAACCATCCTTGTGGCCAGAGCTCTTGGGGCAGGATGGGTATCGACCTGTGCCTGCACAGCTGGGATGGGTATGAGGTTTGAGCAAAGCCCGGTGTTTCAGCAGCAGCAGCAGCATTGGTATTGCTGGCACTAACATGGCAACCCCTTCTCTGTCTGCTGCAGGAGCACACAGCAGTTTTTGGAGAACTCAGAGCCCCATGGGCCAGGGCTGCAGCAGGATGAAGGCTCTCATCACCCCAAGCAGCAGCTATGGAGTGTCTAACTCTCCCTCTCTCAGGGGATCAGCTACTTCCTCACCCTGCCTCTGCTTTACTTGATGTTTCTAGTCTTAAAAATAGCCCAGGGTGGCTGCCCTGGCTTACCCCGTCAGGGAGAGGTGACCCAGGGTGTCCATCTCCTGTGTAGTCAGTAATTCCCCTCCCGTGCCCATCCCCAGCCAGGGCACAGCTGAACTGGTGGCTGAGCTCCTCAGCAGGGACACAGCTCATACTTTGTTAATGAGGAAATAATCTTGCCTTAAAAAACTCTGTCAGCCCCTGCTGCTGTGCCCTTGCAGGGCAGGAGCTGAGCTGAGCTGCCCCATCCCTGGCAACAGCCTGATGGCACCAGCACCAGTGTGGGACAGCAGTGACAGGCCAGCAGGGAAGGTACCCCTTGGGTGTCACCAGCCTGGCAGCATCGCCTCACCCCGGCTTACACACAGCCACGTGTGTCTGTGCTTCACTGTACCACATCCACTCCACAACTTGTAACCCTGTTTATGACTATCTGGAGGATGAACAGGCTGGGAGGGGGAGCCTGTGCCTCTGCTCCCTGCATCCTGCCCAAAGTTCAATATATTATTTGTGGCAGATCTCCAGCCAAGTCATCTCAGTTCATCCTTGCATGGGCAGAGTGAAGCTTACAAGCACAGGCTCCTCCACGTGCACGGAGCCAGAGCTCTGCGCAGCCGCACGCCTGGGAAGGAATTTTTTAAATATGAAACCTGATCCTTGCACTGAATTTGAAGGTGTTTACCCTCAGACTGGTTGCAGCTACAAGTTGAATTCCTGGAAAGCAAAAAGGTTTTCGGCTCCAATCCCATCATTTCAGATTTCCCTGCCTTATACAAGTTAGAAGCGTTTGAAATTTTTATATATAAAGAAATAAATATAATTTATATATGTAGTGTATATATAGATGATATTCATATATATATTAGGTATTTTTATATTACACATATATTTATATATATAAAAATAAGAGGCAGACAATCCAAGTTCCCATCCTGCATTTACCAGCATAAACTAATTCCTTCAACTTAATTTTGAATGGAGATGGAACGTTTGATCAAAATGACAATTGCTGAAGGAGTACCTGAGTCATTGACACTGCTGTTCCTCTTGGCATAGGCACTGCGGACCACCTGCTCGTACACCTGAGCTCCAATAGTGCGCATGTTCTCGCGGATCATGATGCCCTGGGCTTGCATCATGAAGAGGTAGGTGTTCACTGCAAGGGAGGGGGGGAAAAAAAAGGGTATTTCCATGAGCATCAGCTTTTGCAGGAAAGAGAAATCAGCATCTTTTGGAACCATTCCCAGCCTTCTGCCTGGTTCCAGCTCCCTCCTGCCGGGAGGATCCCTGGGTTGCACACGGCTTGGTTGCCCAACGGGAGCTGGGAAGGGCTCAGAGTCAGGAGGTGTCAGGCACCTTTGGAAACCCAGATGGTTAACAGGGGAACATACCCAGCCAGACCTGACAACCAGGCTGGAACACGGCACTGCAGCTTCAGCAACAGCACCTTTTGTTCCTTAATTAGGGAGGTTTAATTAGGAAGTATTATTATAACAGGAAACAAAGCTGCGTGCCTGGAGAAGGGCAGTGGTTCCCAGACTGCAGCACTGAGGGCTCGGCAGAGATACCCCAACAGCCACCACAAGGAGCATCCCTGCACCAGGCTCCGAGCCCCTGGCATGGCACACAGCCCAAGGCAGGCAGCAGCACGAGCCCTGGGCCCCTGGGGCAGCCCTCAGCCAGGTTTCTTCCCCCTTTTCTTCTCTGCTGACCCCGTGCCCTGGCACAGCTCAGGCTGAGCCTGCTTAGGTTTCAGTTTAAGCTGACACCCAGCTGGCAGTGCCAGGCCCAGAGCAAACAGCCCTGCGTCACCAGCAGCTTCCATGGGGACAGGACAGCCACCATGCACACCACAGCACCCCTGGCCAGCAGCACTGTGCCAGCCACAGCCCCTCGCTGAAGTGTTAGGCTTAAGAATGAAGTGGGAAAGAAAAAGAAAAATCCTTGATTTGCAGCTAGGGAGGAGGGGCAACCCAGAAGGGCAATTCTGCACTAGCAATTAAAAAAACAGGTCAAAAGATACTCCAGGAGGGACGAAGAGGGCACCAGGCCAAGGAAACAACAGAGACCCTGCTCAGAGGAGGGCAGCAGCTGATGTAATGCCACCAGGAAACATCCATAACAGATAGGTCACTCCTCCAGCAGGCATATCACAGCCTGGAACCGGCGGCTGCCAGTGCCAGGAAGGCACAGTCACGGCTGGAGGCACCGGGGCACAGAACAGACACGGCACCGCAGGAGGCAGCACTGCCAGCCCAGAGTGAGGGTCACCCACCCACCTGGGCACACACACTGCTGAACCTGCTCCCCCTTCTGCACTCACGCATCCAGGCAGCTCAGGAAAGGCCCCCCAGATGTATTTCCGAATCCAAACTGGGTTTTGTGCAGTAAAGTAAGTATTTGAAAGGAGGAGAGAGCCCCACGCCAGGCCTGGCTGCTGCCTGTGCCCAGCCTGTCTCCAAGCCATGGGGAATCACCAGATTATCAGCAAGAAGGGGGTTAACTGCATTAGATGCTTGACAACTGTCTTTAAATGCCATTTTAAATGTCCATTTCCATTTCCAGCCCCTCTCTTCCCATGCACAGACCCTTCGAAGTGGGGCCAGTGATGGCAACTTAAGCCAGTGGTTACTGCAGCAACAAGCAGGAGCTTCCTCAGCCCAAGCTGCACCCAAAACATCTCAGCTCACCCTCCTGCTCTGGGGCCAGCTCTGCACCCCAGACTGAGCCCTGGGTCAGTTGGTGACAGCTGTGACATAAATGTGTGCTCTGATGCAGTTCTTTGGCCAGATACCCTTTTACAGTGACAGCAAGAGGTAGAGACCACTACTGCTCCTGCTCACAACAACAGGGAATTCACTCCAGCAGATGCCCAGGGATAAGACTCGAGGAAAAGTTGGCATTTTCATGTGGCACCACAGGCTAGAAACAAATGTAGTTGAAATTCCCCATGCAAAGCCTTACAACCAGTTCCAAAACCTTCATAAGTTGCAATCATCTCAAGCTCAGAGCTCAGTATGAAACCCCATCACCTCCCAGCCCCAGCAGCCCTGCCTGGCACTGCCCCACCAGGACTTACAAGAATGGGAGTTCCTGGGTGGGTTGGCAGAAGTGGGTTATTTTGGGGTTAGTGGTGAATCAGGCTGGTGTGGCCCTGGGGTCTGGGGCAGTTCCAGCCCGACCTGCCCGTGAAGGTCTCTCAGATGACCATGACAAGACACAGAAGTTGGGCAACTTCTCCTTCAGCTTATCAGCTCACACCTCACAGCTCTGGCTCGGGAGCAAAGGTGACACATTAAGGGCTGGTGCTTTGGGCATCTGGCTCTGAAGGCCACATCCTGCCCCAGTGACAGCATCCACCCAGCTGCTGGCACAGGCACTGCCAGGAGGCAGCAAGAACCAGTGCATCCAGCCATAGAACAGCATCCTCCAGAGCAAGCAAGCACAGCAGGGCACAGAGCTGACGGGAGAGCAGCACCCTTGCCTCAGCACAGCCCTCAGCACACAGCCAGGCTCAGGGACTGCCCAGAGCCCTCGCCAAAACCCAGGGGCTGCTCAGGAGCCAGGCACAGCTTCTCCTCTGCACAGAGCAGAGGCTGGCTGGAGCCACTCAGCTGAGATGTTTCCCAGGCTGCTGCGAAGGGACGGGGGCAGCAATCCTGCCCCTCCAGCCTGCACAGAGCTGGAGTCACGGCGAGGCACAACTCGCCAATGCTGATCAAGTAATTTTAATTTCTCCTTCATTATGCTTCAATTGGGTAGAGCAGAACAGGGTCTGGTGAAGCGTGAGTGAAGAGCAGAGCCAAATCTGCGCCCAATCCCTGGTTAATGTGAGGGAGAGGGAGGTTTGCCGGGCACAGAGAAAGCGCCGTTTGTTCCCTGCACACCAGGCAGACGGAGCAGGGCCTCGCCACAGCCACATGACGGCTCGGGCCGGCTGCTCGAGCTGCAGCGGGAATCCTGAGCACACTGTCACAGCAGCCACCGTCCCAGGGGGGCACAGCCACGAACAACACCCGCTTTGTGTCAGGCAGCACTTGCCTTTCACATATTAACCCCTTTCAGCAGATGATTATGGAGATACCTCGCCAGGGATGAGCTGTGTCATCAACATGCCACACACCTCAGAGCCCCCCACACCGACCACACCAACCCCAGCCCAGGGACCAGAGCTCCTTCTCTGACCCTCAAAAATGAACTGCCTGCACAAGATAAGCTTCACAAACACCATGTTTATCCAGAACATGCAATTCATTCAGGTCAGAAAATCGGATTTAGAACACATTATTGAAAACATTTCACTCCCCATGTGCACATGGTGCTTAGATCAGCTCCAAGGGGCTGCCGTGGCCAGGGCTGGGTCTGCACCAACATTTGGGAATTCCTCTACCAAGCTCAAACCTCACTCCTTCCTTTACTGCACTGCTGATAAGCAAACTGGCCATGTTTTAAATTTATTAAGCCTGACCTGGCTGACCCTCCAGAGTCCAGGGCCCCTGTACCCAAGAGGCAGAGTTTCCCAGGGCCACGGTGCCAGAGCCACCACCAGTGGGGCAGGAGATGCCAATCACTGCTGAGCATTCGCTGCTGCAGACACAGCCGTGCACTGTGCTGGGCCTGGACTGTGGCTCAGCCAGAAAGCAATTCTCTGTGTTGTGAGGTATTGCTAATCTAATCACACAGGATGATCTCGAAAATTACATTGGCCTTCTGCCTCTGCCTTCCCTTTGAGCACACAGCACTTCAGAGCACATACACAGAGCAATAACAGCCTGGCTGCAGCCACAGGACAGCAGGACAGGGACGGCAGAGGGATGGGAGAGGGGGGATGGCCCTTTTTCTATCCACTTCCAGCAGATCCTCACTGCTCACACAAAAAAACAGCAAAATTTAAGAATGCATTTGCCCAAATAACTGCCTTAAGATTATTCTTGTTGATTCATTAAAGAACAGGTCAACCCCACTGTGACTGGAACACGTGGAAACCATGACAGCCTGTCAGCAGCTGGAGCAGAGACCCACAGCTGCACCCCAGGGCTGTGGCACCTCAGGATGCTGCACCCCAACACCCCTACTCACAAGCAATAGGGAGGGCAAGTGCTGCCCCGAGCCAGGAGTGGGTGCGACAACTTCTGCCAGGGAGGTAAAGTCCAATTATATTAATGAGCGCTGAAGTCTTCCTGTAATCATTTCTCTGTTAGTATTTTCGGAGCACTTCTAATCAAGAAACAGCTGACTCTCTCATGGAAAATTAGTTTTGTCATGATGATATGTACTAGAAGAGGCAACAGTAATTTGCAGCTTGGGAGTTGATTTGGAAGAGAGCTGAGTGTGACCCATGCAGTGCAGACACAGGAAGGGGACAGACCTGACACGTCTCGCTCCTGACCCTGCCACGCTTCCGCCACCTGTGGGAAGGACCTTCCTGCAGCATCCCCCAGCGCAGGGGACAGCGGGGTCCCCGAGCCCCACGCTGGGAGGGACAGTCACCGAGCCCGGGGTCAGGAAGAGGGGCCACGTGGCTCCCAGCAGCCGTGCCTGTCTGCGGCAGTATCAGCGCCCAGCACGGCAGCCAGGCTTTCCTGAGGAAGGAGCAGGTCTTCCTCTCTTTTGAGATTTAGGGCTTTCTGGCACATTCAGCAGTTTTTCTGGTCCATTAGTCCACCCACACTGCAGAAGCACAGAGGGGCTGTTTGAGTTTATCATGGTCTCACAGCTTTGTGCAGCCTGCTCCTGCCAGCCCCCAGAGCCCCCAGTTCAACCAACACAGCCACAAACCAGTGCCCAGCTGGAGAAACTGCCCCTGAACACTGTCAGATGCTCAGAGTGGGCAGAGCTTGTGGGGTGCCTCATGTGGGAGGTGTGAGAGACTTGGACAGGGTGAGGGTCCCGCGGGCAGCAGGGCTGGGTTCCCAGGTCACCCCCAGCACCCGGCCAGGGCTGGGAGATCCTGCCAGGGCTGGGAGATCCTGCCCACCGCAGACACCTCCTGCAGGGCCCAGACACCGTGAAACCAGCAGAGTCATGTCTACGTTAAGCCTTTTGCTAAGCTCTCCCAGCAGATCCCCAGCATCAATCCAGCTCCATTAGCATTAGCAATACAAAGGGGTTTAATCAAACTAAGCCTCTAAGGCACAGATAGACAGTTACGATAGTCTTAACTCGTAAATAACCCAACTAGGAAATGTAGCAGCATCCCAGCTAATACACCATGAGACCTCTGTCTCTATTAGCTTTCCAGTGGCACCGTATTCCCCAGACGTGCTGAGTGCCAGAACAATTAAATAAGAGGTTCCTATTAGTTTTAAAAAATTTAATATTAATGCCATCACTGTTACTTAGCCCTTCGCCTCTAAATAGCACAGGAAGGAATAATTTGATACATTAAATGGTTTAAGAATTAACAGTGCAGCAGCAGCACTGAGCTGGTAATTACAAACCACTTGTCCCCAAAATTGGCAAGTTGGCAGCCTGCACGTGCACAGAGCACATGGGAAGATGGGAGGCTGCAGTGACACTCGGTCAAAACCTCAGCACGGGGATTTTGCATCTGAACAGGGACAGTGGGCAGCCCAGGCCCACACAGGTGGGAAAACCAGGAGATCAGAGTTTACCAGGGCAGTAACACCAAGGATGGCTGTAAGTCCGCATGGAGCTTTGCAAATCCTGAGAGCAGCTCCATTCCCAGGCTCTGCTGCAATTCCTTTTTCTGAGGAAGGGTGGACTGACACATGCAGGCTGGAGCACAGACCATAACAAGCATCTGCCCAAGTTAAATATTACCTTTCCTTGAGAGATTCGGACTCTCCTACTTTAATTGCCGTTCAGGAGATGCGATTGCACATGACTGCATCTCCTGTTTGCTCTCCCTCCCTCCCGCACAGCCACGGGGAGCTCTGCCCACCTCCAGCCAGCCTGCCCTCCCCATCCCACTCCCTTTGCCAGGGTCAGCTCCAGCGCTTCCAAGGAGAAGCGGAGCATCAGCTGCCGGCAGAGTCTGTGCACGCAGAGCACGAACGCGGCGCACTCGCTGGGCACTTGTGGGCACCGAGCAGCGAAATGTGCAGTCAAAGGCTCTGGAGCAGCAGTGACAGGGACACCGACCCCCGGGCTGGCAGCACCGGCTGCTGCTGCCACGGCAAACATTGACACTTCCAAACATTTACAGCTCGGTGCTTGTTCCTGCGGTTCATTAGGAGACAAAGCGCTGGGAATTCCTGCACCCCGGACACCGTCTCAGCGCGTCAGGAATCCCAGCGCCCCAGCCCGGTGCTCATGGAGGATCAGGACGAACAAACAGAGGGAGAGCTTCATTTCAGAAAAATAATAAATAAGAATTGAGTGGATGGAGAGGCTGATACTGCCCAGTGCTGTCCTTGAAGCAGGAGGGCAGGAAGAACATGGGCTGATGGGACAGCTCCTCATCTCCCAGGCCGTGGGAATCGGCACAGCTGCAGAAGAGAAAGGAAATCCTCTACTGCAGGCAGATCCTGCCACCAACCTGGGCATGCTACTCAAACAGGCAGCCATAGGACATGCAGGAAAAAGGGGACATGTGGGGTGGCACTGCCCAGGAAAGGCAGTCAGTAGGCAGTTTGCACCAACTGAAGCAGTCTAGAATACAGCCAGACTAGAGAACAGGAGGCAGGTGAGATCTGGATTTGAAATTTCTATATACATCACACACCAGTTAAATAGAATTTGAAATCACTGAATTGTTAGTTTTCCAAATTAGGAGATTAACTATACCCATTGGAGGTTATGAAATTGTCAAGGTAAAAACAAGAGTCATGGATTTACTGACTCAGTTCACACACTGCAAACTCTGCACTGTCTGGAGCTTTAACTTTCATGGAGAAAAACAGAACAGGTTTTGTTGTTTAGGCTATTCTCCCCCAAAAAAACAAAGGCCTGATTTTTCAAGCATGTTTTACAAGTTCAGCATGGCTGAACAAAAAGGGTTATCACATGTACAGCCTCATGTCTGCTGCAACAGAGCTGCTCCAAAGGGGGGTCTGAGAGGCTGTTCCAGGTCAGTGGTTTGCCTCTCAGGCCAAGCTGGACCATCCCAGTGAACACGGGAGAGGCAGCACACCCAGCTGGCAGAAACGCAGGGCAGGATTTGTGATGCAGCACCAGGACAGCAGTTATTCCTTGCTCAATTCAGTGTGACCCACAGCACATCTCCCACTGCCATTTATGGCCAAAGCATGGCCCAGCATGTCCTATTTACATCCTGTCTCTGGAATACCACAGGAAAGCCTGGTTTGCCCACAATGCATGTGTCCCAAGGGACCCGCCCCTTGCCATGGGAATGGCAGAACCCAGGGCAGGGGTTCTGGCTGCCTAAGCTGAGGCACTGGCTGTCCCTGTGCCCCTGACCTCGGCAGGGCAGGAATCGCCATGGGAACACCCTCTGCCTGTGCCCACCCAGGGCACACCCTGGTGCCTGCCCTGATCAGCAGGACAAGACAACAGCCACCTCCAGGAGCTGCAGGCTCTCATCCGACCTGAGCCTTGGGCATTCCCACTCCCTGCTGGGGCTACAAGACCCAGAGAACCAGGTAACACCTTGCAAATACCATGGCTAGTGAGAATAAAGC